>JADBJO010002751.1:157500-190000 GCA_016801955.1 Conus betulinus
AGCGCTTTACAATCAACACTCGTTTACACAACGGGCTGCCTACCTGGGTAGTGCAGACTGAAGAGCTGGCAGCTGGCACTTCATTCAGCTGCTTCCTGTGTCATCCAGTCAATATCGATCACTCATATAAAATAATAAGACCTTTGCTGATTTTTTTTTTTTTAATGTTTTCATGACCGTTGGAATGAGTTAGCTTAAACGTGAAAGTTGAAACATAGTTTTAACCATATATCTGTAAGTGTAACATTTGTGATTTTGTACTGGACTGTATTTGATTTACACTTGCGGGGTTCAGTCATTTAAGATCGGTGGTGCTGACATGGAAAATAACAATATTACCATTTGAATACAAATATTTCAGCCTTGTTAAAGTTTGCGTTTTCCTTTAAATCTTGTTGACAGCTTGAAGTTTTTCTAACCATTTCCCAGTAAAATCTTCTGGCAAAAAGTTATACTCTGAAAGTCTAGTAGTGCCTGTGACAGTACTGAACACTGTTAGTGGTGTGTCCTCTAGCAAGCACAAAACAAAACAAAACAAAAATTGGACTAGAAATAACAACTATCTTCCAGTGAGTCTTCATATAATTTCTGACACCTTGTAGCTCTATCATCAAGCCTTTTACTAGTTTTCAGGCTGCTGAAATCAAGACCTGTGAAATTGAAAATAGCGCTTCATCTTGAGGCGTTATTGCAACACCTGCAGCGTATCAGACATGATTGACAAATTGCAATGGCCCTCACTTCAAGACAGACGACAGACTGCCCGCCTCACCATACTATACAAAATCTGAAACGATACAGTGTGCATGAACAGCATGAAGCAAAAAGATGGAGCCTGCAGTGGCCCACCAGGGGAGAAGCCATGAGCCTCAATATATAACCAACTGAGATGCGGCACAAAATACCAACAACACGACTCTCCTACCGAGAACAATCCGTGACTGGAACCGTCTGCCCCAGAGCATCGTGGAGGCCACAACCATCGACACTTTTGTGTCAGGGGCCTCCAGACTCACTAAATAGGGTTTATTTTGTTTGTTTTTTTTTTTTTTTTTCGCCAACCTCCTCCAAAGTGACGGAATAAACAGGTTGATTGCAGTCACTTTCGGGGGAAGAAGAAGAAGAATGAAGATTTTGATGAAACAGTGAAATTAGGGGGAAAAGTTAGTACTGGACATGAAATACAGGACCTCAAAGGGGCACTGAGCTCCTCTCACAGGGCCTCCATAAAACTACTGAAAGAGGCACTGTGTGTTTGAACTAATTCACCCAAGTTTCACACCCAAACCAGAGCCATCAGTTTTACCATCAGAACAAGTGATTTTCATCCTGAGAGAGATTTTTTTTTTTTTTTTTTTTTTTTTTTAACAATCTCATCTTTATGCTTTTTCTGTGATATATCCAAACCTCATAGATTTTGTCTCCTTGTAGTACACTGCCACACCTGTTGACCCAGGCCCACCCTGTTGCAGTTTACTGCTCAGGCAATCCACGGGAACAACAACAACAACAACAACAAAAACCATTGTCATGGGGTAACATGTCATGGAATCAAAGGATTAGCCTTGCATTGCTGCAGAGTCACTCTGAGTTGCACTGTTTCAGGGAAGACCTGTTCTGATTTGACAAGCTCCCTATTTACAGTGCTGAGTAATTGAGTTAGTGCGCAGCCAGCATGAGTACCCAGCCTTGGATGGTTTCACCATGCCCTCTTGTCTATAGATCAACAGTCCGCATGTGAATAAATCACAGACAGCTGAGCTTCTCTACAGCTCTTACCAAGTTTTGAGGCAGTCACATAGTAGGTCTCTCATGCATAAAGGACCTTATACAGAACACACCTTGTATCATTGTAATTCAGTTTGTAATATAGTTACTTTTCCATAGATTCTCAAATGCCAAATTGTTTTATCAAGTGAAATACTGACAGAACCAATATTGTTCTATTGAAATGTTTCAATGGGGGTGGTAAGGTTGTAAAAAAAATAGGAAACTGATCAGAAATGACGTGTATTGGATCGTACAATTCATAAGAGAGAATGGAGAGTTTTAACTTGTTCAGAATTCACCCAGGAATGCAACTTGAAACCAGACTTTGTTACTTTCTCAGGATACGTATCATCGATAAAAAATTTTGAAAGGGAGGTTAATTTGTAGATGATAAACAGTGTTCCATTATAGATATACCGCTTGCTTTGAAAATGATATACTCGGTGCAAAAGGGCACAAAACTCTATAATAGTTTATTGTGCAATGTGTAACAAAAAAACTTAACTCCAGAATTCTCTCAAGGAAGTTCTTTTTTTTTTTTTTTTTTTTTTTACACAGAAGAGAATGATATCAAACTGAAATTGCCCCAAATTAGAAATTTTTGACAGAATTCTAGCCACTAATGTCATGTTAATACAAATAAATATAGTTGATGATGATCATTGCATGTGTTGAAGAGCAGAGGGAGGATATTGATCATTTTCTGTTGAAATGCCAACATACAACATTACAAGATCTTTTTGATCAGACCTTGAAAATCTATGAAAAGAGAAAATTTATGTGAATTGTTTTTCACTATAGAAGAATTGCTACAGGTGAAAAAACTGATCTTATCTGGAACCAATGCTGGAATTGAAATAGATACAGAAAATATTTACAGATGTAAAAGCAGTACAGCTTTTCCACATTGGATGTCTTTTGTAAATGATTTAAAAGATGGGATGCAAAAACTGAAATAACACAAAGCTAACAGCCAATATTAGAAATATTCTAATTGACTGGCTTCCTTTTCAGATGCAAAATTGAAAAGTGCAATGCAAAAGCCAACAATCAATATCAAAATAATTGTAATTGATTGGTTTCCTTATGCAGTGATAATGTGTGAAGAAACAGCGATTTCTCTTTATTGTTATTAGTGATTGAGTGAAGGATTTGACATTGTATTTGTTTGTAAAACAAGTCCTTATGAGCGTTATCTAATATTATTTTTTTCATTACTTAGCTTTCACCATACCTACATGTGCTGTCAAAACCTTAAAAAAAAAAAAAAAAAGGGGGGGAGAGTGTGTGTGTGTGGTTATATTCTTTCCATAATACTCAGTATCTCATTTGATTATAGTGAAACATTGCAGTTGTTACCCTCCCTCCTTCTTCCTCTGTCTCTAAAAGGGATGCGAGAAAATAGAAGGGGAGAAGACTTTTTTTTTTCTTCTTTCTTTCTTTCTTTAATTGTTTTTTTTTTTCTTATATCCCTCGTAGTAGCACCATTTCATCCAGTAGAAAATGGTAATTAATTAATTTATGTTGCATTCAAATTGCATTGTTAAAAATGAATATTTTCATTGTTTGTATTGTGAAAACATTATTGGAACATGTGTTCCAGGAAAACAGAACCTTCGATGTAAGGGGAAAAACGCGATGTGCCATATCATCATTAGACTCCCCTTAGGAAGACCAGGAAATATTGGGGGGCTGAGGGGGCAGGGGAGGTGTGTGTGTGTGTGTGTGTGTGTGTGTGTGTGTGTGTGTGTGTGTAATTATACTTTAATGTGAGCAGGCAGAGGAAAAAGATTTCAAACAAGGAAGAACTGATAGCTGGTGCATAGTCATTGAAATGATTCGGACACAAGAGACATTGTTGGAGAAAATGCAGATTTCCCAAATGTTCCCAGAATAGGTGTAACCCTGAACTGAAACGAAGCAAAACAAAATAAAGAGATTTTCAGAACTGTAAAGTGGCAATCCCTGAATGATATATTGATGGTATTAAAGTAGCTTTTATCTGGAAAAGTTTGCAATAGTGTGATTGGCAGAGTTTAGCACCCTTATGTTTTATTGCTTGGATAATTTGGAAGGAAATTTTAGTTTGTTTCGTTTTGGATTCAGTTTTTAAAGGTTTTCAACTGTATTGTCATCAAGGCACACATGCATGCATACAGACTCACACAAAACGTTTGGTATGTAAGTTGTTAGGCTGATAAAGCAGAAAGTAAGCATACACATTTGCATTTATGCATACATGTACATGCTTCTATGTACAAACACACAGTATACAAAAACACACACACACACACACACACACACACACACACACACACACACACACACACACACACACACACACACACACACACACACACACACACACACACACACACACACACACACACACACACACACACACACACACACACACACACACACACACACACACACATGCACAGATACTCATTCTCACATGTGCCATCACTTCCTCCCAATGAAAAGAAGTTGGTCCATGCTGTTGCTAGTAATAGATGTTTGGTGGCTCCAGGTGCAAGATCTCCTGGATCAGATCCCAGAAGGGGGAGGAATAATGCAGCATGACTTCATCATGCGCCTGTGGAAGTCGCTGCTGGATGACTGGTTCGGCGTAGGAGCTATGGTGTATGTCGTCACACCACGCATCGACTCGGAGCGCCTGTTTCAGATGCTGCTGCTGATGCTTCGCAACAAGGGCACAGGGTTCGGGGTCATGTTGGTCACGCCCGCCAAGACTTCTGATGGGGACAAGTTTAGCAAAGTGAGGAGACCTTAAGTGTGGAAAGGTTGAATAGGGTTGGTCCGTTAGAAGTATCGTCTGATGTACACACAAGCAAGAGAGGAGACCTCTCCAATCTTCTGTAGATCAGTCTGCTCAGTAGTGTGCAAGTCTACTAAATGGTATGATATGCTATCATTCTGAAGATGCACTCACCCCCACCCATATACACATATGCATACAAACACACAGAATCCCCCCATCCCCACCCCGTACCACATATGCACACACACACGCACACACACATGCATGCACACACACACACACACACACACACACACACACACACACACACACACACACACACACACACACACCTTTTTGTCACACTGTCTTAATATTTTGGTAAACTGCTTTAATGAGTAATGGATTGATGGAGAAAGTCATGGATTATGTAAAGTCTTTGGATCCAATAGATATGATATGGTGCAGATTAGCCTTTTCTTAAAGTACGTGTGAAGTTTAGGCTTTGACGTTTTAATTTTATGGGTGGATTGAGGATTCTTGTCACCCAAAGGTTCCCCCATCCCCTCCACCTCATGTTCCCAGCACTGAAAAAAAAAAACCCAACCCACCCCCCAGAGAGAGAGAGAAAAAAAAAGGAAAAAATCACCAGCTATGCAATGGGGAAAATTTATACCAGAGTACACTCCTTCTCCCCACAACTTTTATGACTTTTATTACAGAGACACACACACACACACACACACACACACACACACACACACACACACACACACACATGTGTTTCACCTCCAGTTGGTAATGTACACGACAGTAATGTAAAATGTAAGACATGCATGGACATTTATTGTCATCATTGATATTTTACAAAGTCATAAAGAGCCTTCATATATGATAATCTGAAAGTCTTTGGATGAGTGAAGTTGTGAACTGAAAATATGATGTGCAGACAACTACATTTTTTATATGGAGAAATGCAGCATTGTACAACTACATTACATCTCACAGAGCCATAATCAAATTTTTGAGCTTGGAAAGATGCTAGCTGGGAAAATGATTAACAATTAGCCTGTACATCTCCATGTTTTTTTGTTTTGTTTTTTTTTCAAATAGATCTCTCAGCAATGTTTTGATATTGGTTTAAGTCGTTTTTATAGCAGAAACAAAATCATAGCGACCTTTTCTTGTCTGTTTAGTTGATTTGTGCATTTATTTTTTTTTTTTTTTTGGGTAGGGATGGGGGAGGGCGTTTCCTAGTCATTTACATGGTATACGAAACAAGATTTGAGGTCAGAAATATCTTCTTTTATAGGTGTGGAGGCTTAAATTAACTGTTTAGCAGAATCACATAAATGGCTGCAAATGGATCGTTTATTACTTTGACCAGTCAGTCTTTACTGAATCAGAATGATGGACCTTGCAGCAAATGTTTATTTTGGAAAATTAATGGCCTCAATCCACATTTAAATTACACTGAGAGCCAAAGCATAAACTGTCAAATCACTTTTGCAGAAGAGATGTTTTGTCTTGTGATTGGTTCATCCATTAATGGTTAACTTGTATACACGTATGTCATGTTTTTGCTGTTCTGAGTCATGGTGTTCCAGTCATGTCTAATGCTCAAAAAATCTGTATTGTGTAAAGGTCTGTTTAAACCATTTTTGCAGAAGAGGTGTTTTGTCTTGTGATTCGTTTGTTCATGTTTGGCAGATACAGTGCTTAAAATTTTTTTTTTTAAAGATTTGTTTAGATCTCCACCTGCAGTCTCCTCCTTTACAACTATCTTTATGAATAGTTCAGAGCTAAAAAATAGTTCAGAGCCAAAGAATAGGCTCAGAGCCAAAACATTGTTTGTGTCTCTTTGTCTCACATGCCCTACACACTGCTTCGACATGCCAGGGTAATTTGTACAAAGTATGGTTACACACACACCGCTGCACACTTGGCAGTAGGAGTGCTGATCTCTGTCTGAAATGAGCGTGTTACTGTTGCATGTCCCTAGATGATGGAGCAGACCAAGCGGCGGATGAAAGAGGTCAAAGTGCTGGCGGCCTCGGGTCACCAGAAGCCTGGTCTCGGAGGTGAAGATGCAATGGGCCCTGGACACGCTGCAGGTCAAGCATGAGGAGTTCTCCACCAACTTTGTGGCGGCCTTCAAGGACGAGGAGGCCGAGGTACTGACCACTACCGCCCACTTCCCACAGTCCCACTTCCACTTTAACCAGAAAGACAATGTGTGCTACAACCGCCTCCCCACCGCCGACCTCAGACGCAACTACCTCCTCCCTCTCAATGTCACCAGCAATGTGTTTTGATTCATTTAGAACATAATGTTGTGAAAAATCAGGAGACAAGATGCCCGTAGAGTCATGGGTGATTGATGACCAAAATACTTACATTTTGAATGATAACTAGCTGTTAATTTTTTTTTTTTTTTTAGCAAGAATTCATATCAGTGTCTATTTTTTTCAAAAGATCTTACCAATATGTTTCTTGCAAGACCTTGATTATGAACACCAGTATATATTTTTGTAGGGGATATTTGTATGAAACCAGCTTGCTCAAATATCTTTGGTGTTGGAATCTTTTGATTATCACAAAAACGTTGTGTTCAGCTGAAGAGAAGAATGAATAATGACTGAATGTTTTGATTCTCGCTGAGAAAGAAACAGGTTGAGACTTAATTTGTCACAGGTGTTTCCAGCTCAGGCATTCTTGTCGAGGGTAAAAATTGGTCATCGTAGAACAAGAAAAATTTAAAGGAAAAAAAAAAGGGGGGGGGGGGGGGGGGGGGGGGGGAACGAGGGGAAGAAAAATATCAATGTTATGTTAGTGGATGATAGTTAGACTTATACAATTTTAGCTGACAAACAAAAAATATATAGATGTAGACCATCTCAGTAATTTTGTAAATGAAAAAAAAAAATGGTATATTTTGTTAAATTGCAGAAATGTAATTTCTGTGTGTGTGTATGTGTGCGTGCGAGCCTGTGTGTGTGTTTTGGTGATTTACTTTCTGTTCATGTTTGGCAATGTGATATAATAAAACCACACTCACTCAGTAGGAGTGTCAAAGGCCAAGAGGCCAGTGCTTTTGTATCGTAAGCGTAGAAAGTAACAAAATGTCATTCATGAATTCATTATCAGTGAAGATGAAATCTGTTAACACAGGCAGGCAAAACAAGCTTTTCGCTTCAACAGTCTTGTGCACTTTTGATACATTGTGCCTTTGATATAACCAGACAAGTTTCATCCTTTGTACATAATACCGTGAATCATATTCATTTTACAAGACTTTGTGGATGCTCATTGTCAGTGCTATGTTCTCATCGATTACAGATTCAGAACCATCAGTAAACTGATGATGGTCATTAAAGAAAATGAACAGACAGAATTCTTTGAATTGGATATTATATAGCTGGGCCTTGTAATGTTAGAGTGACCCAAGTGAAAGTAAATAATTTTGTATAAACAGGTTTTTTTTTGTAAACCATTGATCATGGTATGTAATTCATTTATTTACTTATTTGTTAATTTATTTTTATAGAGCCCTTGTCTTCTTGCATGGATCTTTACTGTGTGTGCATTACAAAGATATTGTCGGATTAAAAACCATGGAAATCAGGTATATTACTCCCCCCAAAAAACCCACCTGACAAAATAGACTTTAAACAAAAATTCTATTGTCATCATAGACCTTTAAAGAGGAACCATGTTGGCTGGGCCCAATAGAAAGGTGAGGTGACAGTGTGTTGGTTGTGCATGTGCACAGTGAAGAATTAAAGCTTTTTGAGTGAAAAGGTATTTATCAAGTATTACAGGTTTGTAGAGACATGAAAGGTTTTCGGCTTCCCGTAATTTAGTAGTCTACTCAAAAGACATATAAGCTTAGATTTCCTGTAATGTAGTAAGTCTACACAAAAGACATATAAGCTTAGATTTCCTGTAATGTAGTAAGTCTACACAAAAGACATATAAGCTTAGATTTCCTGTAATGTAGTAAGTCTACACAAAAGACATATAAGCTTAGATTTCCTGTAATGTAGTAAGTCTACACAAAAGACATATAAGCTTAGATTTCCTGTAATGTAGTAAGTCTACACAAAAGACAATAAAAAGCTTAGATTTCCTGTAATGTAGTAAGTCTACACAAAAGACATATAAGCTTAGATTTCCTGTAATGTAGTAAGTCTACACAAAAGACATATAAGCTTAGATTTCCTGTAATGTAGTAAGTCTACACAAAAGACATATAAGCTTAGATATCCTGTAATGTAGTAAGTCTACACAAAAGACATGTAAGCTTAGATATCCTGTAATGTAGTAAGTCTACACAAAAGACATATGAACAAACAGAGACATTTCCAGGCTGACAGTTATCCCACACTTCGCAGAAAGTCTTGCTGCAGTTACTGGTGAGCCAGCAGCTGGATTCAGACAGTTGCTGTTCACTGGCCAACACTAACATAGACTGATTGCTGTATGTGTATTATGCCTAATTTTTCATATTACGAATGTCAGAACTTGCTCTTCAATTTTTCTTTCTCTTTTTTTTTTTTTTCATGAGATTGATTTTGTGCTTGGAAGTGGGCTGTTCTGATTATGTGACAGACAATGATGTTGACCAAAAAAAAAAAAAAGAAAGAAAGAAAGAAAGAAAAAGAAAAGATAATACTGTTGAAAAATATCATATGAAAAGGTTTGTGGAAATCCATGGAGAGCCCTTCTTGTGCACAGAGTAGTATGGTTTATTTCCCCAAGATAAGAGAAAGATTATCCCATGTGAGTTTGTTGATTTCAGTTTTGTGTCAGTTGCTGTTGTTCAGATCAGCAAAATGGTAGTAGTAAAAAGTCAGATCAAGTAAAACATGAATTCATATGAATAGTTGAACATTTACATTAAGGAAGATGTTCTCCAGCATGACAATGTGCAGATCATTGTCAGAAATCAGACCAGAGGAAGATTTACAAAATAGCAGTTTCCTATAAGTATAAGTGATTGTGAAGTAGCAGTTTTAGAGGGAACCAGGAAACCAGAATCATGTCCCAGCTTTTTTTTTCTCTCTCTCTGAAAATATAACTGAAATTAATTCAGCATATTTTTTGAATTCCTTTCTTTCATATATGATTGTGTGTTAGTTGTGCCTCCTTAAGTCAGGATGCTATCACACCATTCATTCTGGCTCCCTCTAAACAAAGCCACTCCCAGTTTTATCTTGTTACAGCCCTAGTATGGCAGTCTACAGGGAACATTCTGTTTCAAGGTCACCATCAGGTAACCTACCCGGAGGAGACACTGCTGCAGAGTCACTTTGGAGCTGTTGTGCCTGTTCTGATCCACATACTGGAAATCACCAAGCAGATCCCCTCCTGACAACAATAACTCCATAGTTTGTGGAGCCAGCAAGAGTGAGCATCCACCTCCAGATGGCGCCACCATTTCCATCCAATGACAGTCCTCACTGTGGGCGTGGGTGTGGAGATGAAATCGAAACCAAAGTCACCAGAAATTAGGGCATGAACAAGGGCAGGGCCAAGAGTTCAAGGCATGCGTCTTTTTAAATGATGGTCAGTGAGAATGGTGATTAGAATGCTATAGAGTTCCATTTGATGTGGGTATAGGACTGCATAACAGTGCTGCAATGTAAGCTATCTTTCCTAATTTATCCCAGTGTCAGCTAGGACTGGGAGATGCAGAGTCATGCAGTGTTGGTCAGGAAATTTGAGCAACACTCCCAGAGAAGCATCCAGCCGCTGTACCTTGACTGTGTCAATACAATGTTTCCATTTGAGCCCAGAGCCCAAGGCGCGCGCTCAACTTGGGGTAAGGACTGGCAGGGGCCAGAAAAAATAGCAGAAATGAATGCTTCTGATGGAAATCTCCAACCTCCAAGCTGGCAGATCTATGATGATAATCTCTCCCATCTTGTTTCTTTCAAATAATGAGGCTTCCATGTGATTTGAATTAGTTGTGACAGGCAGCTCCAGGTGTGCTTATACATTTTGCTTTCTGGCCTGTTGGACCATCGGTGAGCTTGCTACAATTCCGCTACAGATGTGATTACTTGTTACGTCTGTGCCACACGTTTATGATTGCCTGGGGCATGAAATCGCGGTTGTGGTCACAACTGTAAATGAGTTGTTTTAATGCTTTTCATGCTTAATAACCAGAATTTCTTTCATATGCTGTGGTCCAGACTGTGTGTGTGTGTGTGTGTGTGCACATGCGCATGTATATGTGCATCGCTGTATGTTCATATGCATGAGGAAAGACCCTTCTCTAACATATTGTTTGTACAGTATTTATGAATATAGTTTGATTCTCAGTTTGATGCCTGGTTAATATATTTTAAAAGCAGTGAATGAGTCGTGTTTTTTGTTTGCGTTTTTAGATGACTTTGTGAGTTGACTTCAGTGCGATGACAGCCCTGATGTAGCCCTTTGCTGTAGGCTGGGCTATAACCTACATTACCTTACCCTAAAAGCGGTGAAGATCTTGAGAAAAGTGGGAGATACGGGGTGGGACGAGGAATTCCATTCATTTTTTGATTGAAAAGGTTTTGAACAGAGGAATAGTCTTCTTCAGACACAAACTCAAGACTTTCAAGTCTGTACAGAAAAACAAAACCATGCCTAGTACTTGAATGACTGCTTCTTCTCTCTTATGGTTTTTTATTCTTTTTTTTTTTTTAATTTATTTTTTGAGTTTTAGTCAGACTGGGAAATCTTTCTGAAAAAGTATGATTGATTCTATTTAAATAGAGAAGTCATCAGACTGTCCCAAAGTTGTTTTTCAAAATGTTATTCCACATTTTTTTTTCTTTTAGCGGTACTCCGTTTCAGATCATTTTGAATGGATTTTTTCTTGATTGTCATTGTTAACAAAACTGGCTCATTCTCTCAGTGTTGATGAACTTAAAGACCTTCAAAGATCAGTGGGAAGGAAACTCTGTACATATATGTGAGATATTTTTCAGTGTTTTTTGAAAACAGAACGATTAAAGCTAATTGCATCCAACTAGGAGGTCATGTTTTCTCCTGCATCCTATTATAAGTGTCTTTCTTTCTTTATCCTGTAGCAGTCATATAAAATCTACTGAACATACCCTTTTTAACAAGTTAAAAAACAATGGAATGTGACCATAGAAACCCATTTATTTTTTTGTGCAGAATTGTGTTACAGACGTAAATGAAACAGCAGATCCAGCATTGTTCAGCATATTTTCAACCTGCTTCATGAGAAAAGTATGACAAAGTTTCTACTTATATGATGTTACTACTGATGTAAAAAGGTTGACGATTTTTTTTTTTTATCTTTAAGTATTGTAAATTCATGGCCCTGAAAGATTAATCAAACAAAATAGCTTTGATATGAACATGCAGTGTGTTTGCCTTCATGTTATTGCTATTTGAAAAGATTAGTTGGAGGCTTGCATTTTTCTGAGTGTCCTTTGAGCTATGTCTCGATCTGGCGATTGTAGTGCTCCTGCTGTTCATTTGTTTGAAAACGCATATCAAGGGGTCGTTGTGATTGTACCTTACGCATAAAGTTCAAAAACGCTGTAACTTCTTACTTGGAATGGTTGTGTATGTGTTTATTTTTTATTTTAAATTTGATTTAGTAGATCTATATCAGACGGTAGTTTGTAGATCAGGGCATTCTGATGTTTGGGGTTAAATTCAAGCTTGTTGCACTGACCCCAGAATGTACATTTTACTTTACACATTACATAGTGAAGACATTCATGCACGTCATTCAATATTAAAAATGTCAGGACCATTTACAATTGCTTACATGTTATTATGCCCCTTGTAAGTGGCGTGCATGTGAGCACATCTCCATTACTCGGCGTACCATATGAATGCTGAGTATCTTTCAGAGTAGAACAGGGTAAAGTGATGCTTGCATGTCCAAGCCATGATTGTTGTGAAGAAACCTTCTACAGTTGTACGCTTTGCAAAAAAAGCGAGCTTTTACTTTTTTTTTTTTCTTTTAATTAAAAGAATGATAAGAGGCCATTTGAATCACATTTATTAGAGTTTTTCAGACAAATGTTTATGTTCAGTGTCAATTTTAATTTCAGTGAAATTTTAGATTCTGAATCTTTTTTTTTGTTTGTTTTAAAAGCTGGAAAAATGGTGAGTAGTCCCTGTATGTTTTGACCAGTATACATGAATGTATTTGAGCTGGCTTTGCCTAGATTAATTGTTGACTTATCTTTTTCTGTAAAAGGTTAGGCCATGGACAATGATTTTTGGTGTAACAGCACAATGAAAACCATGCACCTGTTTGTGAGTGGACTATTTTTTTACCTGCACCCTTGCATCAAGTCCTTTTACTCAAAGGTGATGTACAGTACTGAAAAATACAACATACTTTCATGATCTCTTAATGTATTTTAGCCATATTGTAAAAATTTATCAGACTTACTCTGAATGACCAAAGCATAAAAACTGTACATGATTTGAAAGTTCATCGTGTTTACTCGTAAAATATCAAACAGATTTCTCTTGAGTGCTGTATGTAAATTTCTGCAATTTTCCTTTTTTTTTTTATGTCACTGAATTTTGATTCAGGAAAGTATGAACTTAGATGTGTTGAGGTTAGAATGCTTGACCTGTCCATCAACAATGCCTTTGGAAGGACAGCAAACTGATTTTGCCATCAAAGTAATATTCGCTTCATTTTCATATCTTCAGTGTCACCTATCATATGATTGGTTGTCTCTCAAAATAAGAGTAGCCTTCATTTTGTAATCTTGTTTGAGGAACGACCTCTGACCTATCTCAAAATAATGCTACCAGAGATGGAAACACACTGTATTTTTTTTTTTTTTTTTTTTTTTTTGGGGGGGGGGGGGGGGGGGGGGGGGGGGGGGGGGGGGGGGGGGGGGGGGGGGGGGGGGGGGGGACTGCACCCCAAAACAGCACTATCAGAGAGGAAACCATGCCAGTATTTTCCCACAAAGGGGGGGGGGGGGGGGGGGAGGGGGAGCACATTTAAGTCTTGTACCTGGTGTACTTTCCTATAGACTGAAGTTCGTATGTGAATACGCAAAAAATCAGCATCCTGCAGAAGTTGTAACTTCAGTATGTCAGAATGTGTGGGTGAGGGACCAAAGTTTTAAACTTCAGCATGCCATTGTCAAAGAGTTGGGATTTGATATCTTCAGTGTGGAGTTTGTTTTGAATTGCTTCCCTTGCCTCAAAATGGCAGGGGAATCAAGATCCAGTTTTGGTGTGGAGTTGAAAGGGTTGGGGTTAAATTCTAATTCTGCTTCATATTTGAATATGAATTTGTAAAGAAGTTGATGTTATTCACGTTCATATTATAGTGATTCAAGGGGTAGAGCTCAATTTGTCAAAGCTTCTCTCTTGACAACAGATCAATATTCTTCCCGCATGTGTCTGCCACACAGGTGATGAAATGCTTTTAATTTTCTCCAGCAATGCTCAACTTTCACCACATGTCTTGACTAAAAAGTTGAAGGAAATTGTAAATTGAAAAATGCTATGTGTACATTTCCATTTTATGCCTCACCACTTGGAACAATTTGGAACTGGAATGACTTGTTACTATGTCAATAAAGATAATAAGAAACTGGGCTGTGGTTTATGGTAAGGAAGTGTTTGACAGTAGAGAGATAGCATTAAGAAAATGGCTTATTTGTGTTTCAAACTGTAGTGAGGACAGACTTGGATAAAGCATTATCTGTGCTCATGCACACTTGAATTGTACAGCCTATGCAATCAGCAACTTGACCGACTTATGCCTGGGGTTGGTGCAGGATTTCTTAATTATGCTATTAAACTGATCTGCTAGCCTGCAATAAATAGGCTTTTTTTAAAAAAAAAACTGTAGATAGATATTTCTCAAAGGGAAAATTTTGTATGCTGTGTTTTATACTGTAGTGGTGTCAGTAAGGTAACCCATTACACACTGTGGTCAGTTATGAAGAAAGCTAAAGAAGGGATCTCCAAATTTTTCAGCCAGTGCATTTGAATGACGAAGATATTTTCATGAAGATCTCCAAATTAATAACCGTCTTATAGATGTGCAAATGTCCAGTAAGACACAGCAACATTATAGTGTTGACAGGTTTTACAGTTTTCAGGCTTCAGTATAAACCAGGATTTGTAAACACTTTGCCAATTCATCAATTTTGATCCTACCACATTTTTCTTTAGTAGCAGTATAGCCTGATATTAACTAAGAACGGCATACTGAACATAATGTGAATGCTTTATATTGAATATCTATTCCGCAAAGTGCATTTCTGGTCATTTGAAATGTAGATGGACACCGTTTCCTCTCAATTTTGCGTTTGTTCCAGAAAAATAAAAGCAGAAACAAAACAAATAGTTCTCATCTCGATGGAAGAAAAACGTTTTTTAAATGATCAGTGCCATAGCTGCCCTGATACAGAGTGTAGTGTCTAGTATTGAAAGAAAAAATATTGTGATTTCCAAGTCTGTTTCCAAAACTTCTCCAAACTTTCTTGCATACAGAACCACCTGCCTTTAAACTTAAGAGACAAAGTGAATACTAAGCAAAGAGACAAGTGAGTACTAAGCATAATTTATAAATCTGTCAAGCTAGTGTGATCACTCTTTTTCCACTCTGTAATTGCCTTTTGTCCGCAAAATGCAACGTGCTTCTCAAAGATCTTAAATTTTAAAGTGTCTATTAGTAATAGTTGAAAACTAATACTGAAATGACTAAATTTGCATGTTTGGGAGTCACATTTGTCGCGCAGCCTGCCCCCCCCCCCCCTTTTTTTTTTTTTTTTTTTAGATGACAAATATGCGCATCCCATGCACATTCAGTGTTTGATTTTTTAATGTTTTGGATTCATTGAATACAATTTTTTGTTCGATGAGTCAGAGAAATCAGTATGCGTCTCTTCTGACCGTCTTCTTCAGCACTGGAAACAAGACACAATGGGAAGTCAGTGAGAGAAATAAGGTGGAACATGACTTTTAACAAAGCATGCAAAGTAGCGTTCCTACTGTTGTGATAAGGCCGATGAAAATGGCAAATAAACCAAGATCTTTTTGTGCAATTGATAGATTGCTTAAAATCATAAATCCACGTTGATGTCTGTTTATAATGCATTTTCCCTCATCCCTTAACTTTTTTTTCCCCTAGTATTTGGTTTTGTCAGCAGAGATGCTGGAATGAAGAAGGCCAAGCTCCTTCAACATTCAGTGTTGAGAAGACCAGGATACTTCAACCATCATTATCTGGTCCCAAAGTTAACCATTTTCTCAGCGTATGTAGACTTTCACTGTGTACTGAAAGGCAGCTTTTTTTAAAAATGTAAATTCACTGATCATATCTCTCTTGCAGTCAGTTGTACTGTCAGGTTTTGCAAAGTTAATGTTTTCTCTTTCAACAAGGAATGTTGCTTTTCTAGTGAATTCTTTCTTTCTTGAACTTGCAGAATAATTTCTGTTCTTAATGCCAGGAAAACTCTTTGACAAGTTACTATGAAGCACAAACACTTGTAGTTCTTTTCATCACCTTCATTATTTCAGTTTGCCATCTAGTTGTAGATTTTGGAGAATATGCAGTCTGTTGCAGGAAACTCTGAACTTATTCTACACTTTCTCCCTCAGACTCGAATATACTGCCTCTTGAGAGTGCAAACTGCTCAGTAAAGTCCATTTCAGGACAAGTGAGAAAGGTGGAGGGGACCAAAATTAGTAGTATTGCGCCAAAATGGAGAGAGATGATGAAAAAATGCTAACCCATACAATCTCCAACCTACGCAGAACAAACACTTTTTGCCACATGATTTACATATGTTGCTGTATGTCTGCATTGTGAACAAGTGAATGAAGTTTTTTTTTTTTTCTTTTTCTTTTTTATAAATCTGATGGTTTTTTGCCATTTCATTTTTTTCAAATTGCATAACAACATCTGAAGAACATCATCAAGAGAAACTGTAATTTTTTTCTTGATATTTTCTTCTTTTCAAATTCAAAACTGTTCAATGAACACTATGGTTATTGAAATATGAGAAACACTTATGCACTTCAAAAAGTATCATTACTGGATGCCTGTAATTCAGTTTAGAACATGGATCTAACTGTAGAAAAATATTAATAGCACTAGTATGCTCGACAGACAAATTATTATGGCACTCAAAACTTTTGATTGTCTCTCCAACGTTTACATCTTGGAGACTTAAAACCAAATTGTCATTGGTAATTGACAGCGCTTATCAGTGAATGAATTAGACAACTCCAATCACATGCTACGAACATTTTCTGCCACTTCCTTTGTGACAAGTTCACATTAAGAACAGTCAAATGTCTTGCTGAAATGCATACCTAACATTTCGGTTTTCTGCGCATGCACATGTACAGAAATACAAGCACAAAAAATGACAAACGCATCACAAAACATTTTTTTTTCCTTTAATTTCAAAAGCATCTTTGTCATAGTCTTTTTAGCAACATCATTACCCAACAAGTCGTATCAATTTTCACTGCCTACATTAACACAATCAATCTAATCCAGGATTTTCACATATTTTCAATGTGTATCAGAAGCACAGGGGAAAAAAATCAGTCTGAAAGAACAGCATGGCTTTTTAAGTGCAGCTTTGTGTGTGTGTGTGTGTGTGTGTGTGTGTGTCACTATATACTCATTATTACAATTAACACAAAGCAACAATAATAATGTACCCCACTGCACAAACAAAAAATGATGTGTTCAATTGTTTTGTTGTAACAAACAAACACAGCAAGTCTGTGCCATGTCAAAGAGATTTTTGCAAGTTATGGAAACTCAAATTTCACTGCCAGACATACAGATGTAATGGATAAAATCAACTCAATATTGCATCTTCTTTTCTGTTTAAATATTCTTTCCGCGTTTGCCTGCCTTTTTCTTTCTTTCTTTTTTTTTTTCCTTCTTAACTCGCAGCAGCAATCTGAATTGAAAGAAATGAAATTGCCACCTTATATACTTCCACTGCTAATTCATTTGTGTGAACACATTACATTTTAAACAAACAAAAAACCCCAAACAAGACAAAGCAAAAAAAAACAAACAAAAACTACAAACAAAAAAAATCTGCAGCACATGTCAACATGTTTATGGAAATAAAAACATACAACCATAGAGTAGAAAGTCTATAACAGCAAATGAAAATAACGACTAAATGCACATACTTCGTGCATACATTGATATGGACAGACTAGAAAATTATGATTGACTGATTTAAATTAAAATCTGTTCACAACAATGGTGATAACAGACTGGTTAGAAAATATTGTGACTGTGAGTATGCACATGTTATTTGTAATTTTTTTTTTTTTCAACTTTAGTTTTCATATATATGCGTATACCTATTTCTCATTTTCTCTAGAAAATTACAAATATTAGATGTTTACATGTGAAATCAAGTTCTAATCTGAAATTTCTGTCAAAAATCATTTCTGATAAATCCATAAACTGACAACATAAACAAGCCAATTCAAAGATCTAATTAACCTAAAAAGAAAACATTCAACAAAGATCATAAAACGCAAACACATGCTCTCCAAAAATGAGAAATAGGTATGTATGTATATATATGAAAATTAAATTTGAAAAAAAAAAATTACAAATAACATGTGCATACTCACAGTCACAATATTTTCTTTGCTACCTATTCTCAAAAAAAAAAAAATTTTCAGTATGATTAGTGAACTCAATGAAAGGAAATGCGATCGTTAGAATATAAGGTGTACTGTATTAGAATATAAGGTGTACTGTATCATGGACATCAACTCAAGGGCTTCCCTTCAACCCCTTGACCGCTTCTGACAAGAACACCAAGTGCCATTGTCTGCCTTGTCTTGTTTCACATGGGACAGAATAGTTGGGTGATGGAGTCGCATCTTCGACAAAGACAACTCAAATTGTACTTAGTACCTGTCAAATCTGTATTTCACGCTCTGCATATGGTGTGATTTTCAAACCTATTTCCTGAATTCACCAAGTTCAGCAATCAAGGGGTTAAATATGAGGACCACATTAGAAATGTCACCATAATGAGATCTAAGCACGTTACATTCACCTTTTACCTCAACCTTTTTTTGCACCCTCTGTTATATGCAAGACATTTTTTACCCAGCCAAATTCACAATTGATGCCTGCATGACTCATGTTCATCATAGATAGATGAGCATTGTTGTACAGAATTTACACTGAATGCCTGTAGAGTATATGCATATATTCTGTCAAGTGAAACATACTAAAATTCATATGATGATAGATAAGTTACATGGCACTATAATCTCACCAACAGCCAATACAAAAAGTTACAGTCAATTATGTCAGTTATGTAAATGATTAAAACTGTCAGTTGATAAGATACACTGGAAAACAAACTTTTATGTGATAACAGCATTCAAGAACAGACCTTTAAACTCCAGTGACATGATATTCAAGAACAGACATTCTGAAGCCTGATCTTCTTGGGGAATGATGTTTGCAACATGTTCTCTACTGATTTTTTAGCGTACGGCATGCATTTGGTTGAAGTATGCACAGTTTATACATGATGTTTATGTTGGGAGTAAGTGTAAATAAAGGTGAATTTTTCCAGCTGTTTTGCTCCCTAGGTTCTGACTCAGTTTGGGTCTCTGTGCCGCAATTTTCAGGTTGTAAAGTGCACTGGTAAATCAGCCACATCCATCAAATAAAAAAAAAAAAAAAAAAAAAATCAGGAAAAGTTACACACAAGATGCAATGAGTTGATCAGCAGCAAGCAAATAGCCATGAAAGCAGACAAACTGAAAGACTGGCACAACACAATGTAAACAAGGAATGAGAGGTGTAAGCTTTATGTATGTACACACACACACACACACACACACACACTTTAGCCTTCTGCATCACTGGAACCAGAGTTGATTCAGCAACATTTTGACTGGAAGTTGCCCTGACTGAAAGTTAAAATGAATCTGACTAACAGTTTTTAACTAAGAAATGAAACTGGTCTTTACAAAAAAGCGCAAACCACAGTTTGGTCGAGCAGTCACAGCAACAATATCGTCATAAAATTTCACAGAAAGAACAGATTATTTTGGGAATATAACAGTTGTAGAGGCAAATTATTTTGCACAGAAATAAATGCATTTTTGCAAGAACACAGAGAATGAAGATGACTTACCCGGCTAAAAAATCAGTTAGCATTTTTCATCTCATGTTCGGATTCTTTTGGTCTTTTCTCTGTATTTCAGATGATGTTCATTTTTTCTTTTGAAAGATCCGCATTTTCACTCCACTCAGATTCTCTGTTTTGAATTTTGTCCTTTGTTCACAAGATGATTAGCAAAACTCTTCAAGGTCAGCAGGCTGGTAACATTAAAAAAACAAAAAAAAAAAAAAAAAAACAAGCATGCCACACTGTACTATACCACAGTCTATCGCCCACATCGAATCTAACTTCTGGACATAACCCACTCATAGTATCATCATCGTCATCAAATATTCTAGTAAATACAGTGAAAAACATCCGCTAAATCAAAATGTAGATCAGTCAAAAGGTCACCATTTTCTACTTGCCCTTTGTCACGCTTCACAAATCTTTGTACAAGCATAGTCCAGAGAATATTCTGGAGACAAAAATCACCACTGCAGCAGCATACATGAGAACAATGAATGTAATCTTCAAGAATTGTGAAGAAAAAAAAAGCAAAAAATGTGTAAAGGCACCAACAGGAATCATTTTTCCTCTGGTTATATGTATCCAGGATGGCAACTGCCATTCAGAAAGCATATTTTCAACACAGGTAAGACGGTTCAACTGTGTTTGACCAATATGGTGATAACTTAGGCTGCAATAAAGCACATGTGTTTATGACCTGGTTAACATAAACACTGTAAGCGTGACATTTATAAACAACAAATACTAATGTTCTCTCCTAATCTGAGCTGAATTAAAAAGCTGTTACGAAGTTCTGTGTGCTAATCATAGTGCTACTTTCAGATTATCCAGTAACCTTCCATCATACCTGACATGGAAGAAATCTGACAGTTCCCTGTTACTGAGGCCACTAGCATGCGGGACTTTAGTCTTTTCCTTTTCTTTTTTTTACACCTTGATAACCAACACGTGAAATGTCACCAAGCATATCATGTAATTCAGCAAGTACATTGTCATAGAAACTGCTACAATTCTGAGAGGCCATTATCATTAACAGTGTTTAATATGCGTAATCAAATAAATGCCCATGGCGATCAAAATCCACTAACACACAAACAAATCACACAAAAAATACACAAGAGCAAACAGCAATGCATAAGATGCATGCTGCAACCAAATGCTTGCACCATCCCCAACCACACCACTTGGTCTCCTCACTCCCTCTCTTCACCCATTCCCTATATTTCAAACAATGGTGTATTACAAAAATAAAAAAATGCCACACTTTGTGAACATTATTCAAAGCTGAATCTTTGTAATGCTTGAGGCGTCATGGATGTTGAAGCCAGGAAAAATATCTGTGTTACATAGTTTCCTCCAGTTACACATTCACGTTTCCAATCTGATTAGCGCTTTGAGACAAAGATTAATCTGATACAAGACACTAATGAACCATACAAAATACTGCATCCAAAAGAGTTTCAAAAGGCATGATCAGAAAAGGTGGAGGCAAATTTAAATCTCATGATCTGAATGTGAGAGGTAAGAGAAAATTGCATCTTCATTTCAAAGAGAGGCAAGACATAGTGTTGGGGTGTTCTACTGTGGCAGGTTGGTCATCATTCAGTGGAACTCAGTTGTCCTTCTTTGCCTCAGTACCTCTGCCGTACCTTCCAGCATGGAGAATTTCTTCTGAAAACATGAAATAACAAATGGTTGTTAACACATGCTGCTAACAGCATTCCCACAGGCATTACATAACCAGCGACTACTTTAAAATTTTCCTAATTTCACCCAAAAGGGAAGAAAAACAACAACACTAACAACAAACCAGACAAAGTCTAATATAAGAAGTAACAGACTGATCACTCAGCCTTAATAAGTTTCTTTCGCATTTCAGTTTTTTCTTCACTTAACCATCATACATGCATTAGCTCACTTGGTGTTGAATGTCCCAGTTCATCAATTTACTGAAAAACAAAACAATAAACAAGTGATGATTTTGGTATGAGTTCCTTTGACAAGTGAGGCACTCTTCCTTTCTCAGGATGGCAATGATTTGCTTGGCTACTTTCACAGTTTTCAGTCTTCAGCATGAACTTGAAACAGTCTCTGGGAATAGTCAGCCCAATGGCCTCCCCTTACCATAAGGGTCCCAGTTCTTGGCAGACTACTGCTGAGATCTCTTCTTTTTTTTAACTAAAATTGAACTTCACTATTCTGACCTTCCCTGGCATACATATTACACTCCCACCTACATATGACATATATAAAAATGATTTCAACCTACTCGATAAAATTTTTGTTTAACGAAACTTTCTTTAACCCTCTTATACTCGCAACGGGACAATCCGGGACTTAACGTCGGGCGCCTGTTCTTTCCCGTACCGGGAGTTACCGGGACCTCTCCGTGGGAATTTTCCATCACGCAGTGATCACGTGTGTAGACACACACAGTCGCAGACAGTAACTAGGAAGACTCAGGCATGGCCCAATCATGTGTTGGCACTATTTTTGGGTGATGGAACCGTGTGTGTTCATTGAGAATAGGCACAGAACACAGCGAGTAACTTTGTGAATGGAAACTGACCGACTTTCACAATGGCGGCTTTCGCGTCTGCTACAAACGATGAAGAGATGATCGACTACTCGCAAGAGGAGTTAGATCAAATTATTGTAGAAGTGGAGACGTTTGAAAGAAAGATGGACAATGAAAGTGATCTAGAAGTAGGTAGTGGTGTTGAAGAAGACGGTGAAGTGCAAAGCGACCCGGAATACAATGTTCCACGCAGCGCTTCAGACAAAATGGCGGCCCGCGACACATGGCATGGCAGGGGTGCATCAGTTTCAGGAACCCACTGGGCCGGCTCACTCGTTACCTGACACTGCTACACCACTTGATTTTTTTTTCGTTTTGTTTGTTCCTCTGTGTTTTTTAAGACTGCTGCCGATGATACAAACAGGTATGCAAGACAAAAACAAGCTGCAAAGGGCGCACCTGACCCTCTTTTGTAGTATTGTGTGTTAACATGTGACAAGTTTTGTATGACATTGGGGGACAACCAGTGAGACCTGTACTGCCAGGCAGCAGATGGATCGCGCGTCAGGTAGGCCTCAGATTTCATTTACACTAACAACTTGCATCAGCATGGTGATTGCGCATGCTTGCATGCTGTAAACTTGATTGTCATCATAAAACGTCACGTGTCTGGTGACAATTTGGTGACAGTGACACGACCTATATTTCTAGGACAGACGAAATATAGTTCTAAGTGAAGTGCATGCTCTTATGAAACTGTCTGCCAATTTTCTTTCTCCTACAGGTTCACGTACATTCCCTACAAGTTAATAATCACACATACCCATTTTTAGGCTGAAACCTGTAAAAGAATCTGAAATCTAGGGGAAGTTTGCAGTCAGAGAAACTGAGTACATGAGGGTTAATCCAATCTTCAAATATTATGACTTTAGCACCAAAACACTGGCCAAGGAAAAACTGAAATTGCAGCAAAAAAATGAGTGCGATGCTCCATTAAGCAGCAGAAGAAGCAGCAATTCATACCCCTGAAGTATTTTTGTTGTTTCCTTTAGGAAGATTTTTCCCCCTGTCTCATCTTTTGTGCCACCTCAGTGGCGCTACCCCCACAGTTCACTGTGTCCCCCATCTACAGTCATGTCCTCAGTGCCTCCCCGCAGCCATGACACCCACAATCCACAAGAAGCAATCAAAGTAACTGGTCTGAATTGTGAAGAAGTGAGATAGTGAGGGCGGGAGGGTGGCAGAGAAAGGGACAGAGAGAGAGATAGTGTAAATGTGTGTGTGTGTGTGTGTGTGTGTGTGTGTGTGTGTGTGTGTGTGTGTGTGTGTGTGTTTGTCAGTACAACTTTGAGTTAATCTGACAATAAAATTGTTTCAGTTTCAGTGTGTGTGTGTGTGTGTGTGTGTGTGTGTGTATGTGTGTGTGTGTGCAAAGAACAAAAAACAAACAAAGCAATCACCAATATATCTGCAAAGAGGCACAGTAATTCACACAAAAGAAACAGTTTTGCACACACCCTTTAAGACGCCAATAATCTGATATCTTATTTATGGTCAATCACAAAGACAAATTGAGTTACCTGTGTAAACCAGCCAAAATGGTGTTAAGACATCACACATTCTTGCCTACAAGGAATTTCTTCAAGACAACTTGTGAGTACTTCAATATTTCAAGGAATTTCTTCGAGACAACTCACAAATAGTTCATCTATTTTTTTGGCTAAAAATGGATTGATTCCTTTGATATCATGAACTTCACACTGAAAGCAGTATAAAACTCCTGACTATGAAGTCCTGGTCCTATTTCAGCAGGCATCATTCATTCTATTTCATTTATTCATCTCTCTTTATCATATACTTCACCTGTGTAAAAAGAAATAAAGATGACAGCACATAGACACAGATCAGCAAAGCACTCATGAATGTCACTGCTCACCTGCAGTTTGGCATGTTCCTCAAAAGTCTGTCATACTCCTTAGTCACAGACTCTGCTTGCTTCTTCATGGATTCAAACTCTAACCTTGCGTGGTAGAGGTCTGTATTAAAAAAAAAAAAAAAATCAGCACTTTTCAAAAAAAGCTCTTATTGTATACAGCATATATGTGAAACGCGGATATCTCTGGAACTAAACAACCAAATCTCATGCTATTTTTTGTAAAATGGAGGGAGATACACTGTACTTTTATTATATCGTAACATGTTAGTAATGGTAAGTCAACAACAATTTCAATTTTTTAGTGATTTCAAGTCAAAAAAAAAAAAATGCAAAAAAAAAAAAAAAGAATGTTATGTTTCTTCTAAGCGTAAAAAATACAGAAAGAATGCCAACAAACTCTCAACAATGGAGGAAAAATACTCCACTCACAACAGACCAGAAAGTATGGTATTTCCAACAGAAAAGTGCATGAAACAGCCCACAAATACAACTACTCCAATAGCAGGGAACACACACACACACACACACACACACACACACACACACACACACACACACATTCTTATGCCTAACTGGTACACATGTAAGAAAAAAAAAAAAAAACACACACACACACACACACACACACACACACACACACACACACACACACACACACACACACACACACACACACACACACACACACACACACACACACACACACACACACACACACACACACGTCCCTTTCACTCTCAACAGTAATATATATATATATATATTTTTTTTTATGAACACAAAGTCATTCATGTGCCTGTTGGTCTCTGAACCCTTGTCATTCAGTTGATCATATGTACACCCACTCGAAAGACGTCTGTGATACTCGCCTCACGTGTCAGTTGGCCACGCCCCCTTCAACCTCGACCAGCGAGAGTGGGCCCACAGCGTGTGTGTGAAGTTCGTTGCCTAAAGTCTTAGTTGGCTCCCTCACATAGAGTTAGTGAACAGTCAGTCAGTGTTGGCTGGCTCAACGCAAAAACACTGGGGCACACGCGGTAGGGTAGTAAGTGGGCGTCTTATCAGCCTGTCATAACAAGTTGGCAACGGTCCAACGCTTCACGTTGGAATAATTCGGTCAAGCCATCACTATCGTTCTTTACTCGTGGCTGTCTGGGTCTTCTTCATCTGTATTAGGAACAACCAACTGTCTATTCAATATTCCCAGCACTTGATCTGTGGTAAATGTACGGCAAGGTCAAGTACGTAAAGTGCTTGGTGGTGACGTCATAGTGAATGGAAAAAAAACAATCGGAATAAAGTCAAAAACACTGAACTGAATAGTGTTCTGACAAAGCAAATGGCTGTGAGCATGAGCCAGACCATCCCCCAACTATGACGTTTATTGCTGGCTTTTTATCTCATGAACTAGGATCGTGAGAGTATCGGGAGTTAGGTCACCCTACTTTGTCGCGCTCTGCCAAGTCGTCGCCAAAAAGCGCCCATGGCGGTGAAAGGGTAACACTTCCAGAGGAAGCTAAGTAGGAATGTAGGATACAAAGGAACAAGAAAGGATTCAGAAAGTTGAACTCAAACTAGCAACAGAATGAGTGCACTGGTTATACATGCAGCCACATCATGTTGAAAGGCAAAAGCAGTGTGAGTAAAAGCCAGTAGACACACACACACACAAGCACATATGCGCGCACACACACACACACACACACACACACACACACACATGACCTACCCTCCTTTGTCTGTTCCAGCTGCGCCTGGGTCTTTTCCAGGGCTACAGTATCCCTGCTCACGTCTGGCTTGTCTCCTTTATCTTTGGAGTCCTCCTTACTCTGAAACATCATGTCTGACAGTAACTGTGTGTGGACTACTTTCTTGCCACAGCAGACTTCTCTGTGAAATCTGGCTGCTTTTCTGCCCATGACTACGATAACAGCTGAACTAAACAATATTCTCCGAAATCATACTGTAAATCTATGTAGATTACTTTCCTGCCACACAGCAAAATTCTTTGTGAAATAAAGGCTGCTCTTCCCACAATGACTTCAACACCAGCTGAACTAGACAAAAGAGAATAAGCAGTCTAAGATGCAATGATTTTAGTACAGGCCCCGGTCATGCCTATGAATCTGCCCCAAAATGAAGACTTTGTCCAATACATCATCAAAGGCAGAGGAGGGAAGAAGAACCAAAACTCAGATCCTCTTGAATACAAGGCATAAAAGGACCCAGGCTATGAGACTGCTTTGCGTGCAGTATGACTGATTTCCTACTTTTTATGAGAACTGACGACATTTCAGTTGTCAATTCTGGTTTAGATTATGTAACTGGACTTAACAGTTTTTTATATATTTTTTTTTTTATTACTTATGCGTGTGGTCGATATTCTAAATAATAACAATTTACTACTGATTTAAAACATTCCGCTTTTTCCTACATCTTAAAATTTTGTTCAAAAAAACAAAGAAAATTATCCTTTAACATCTTATAAGAACAAAGAAAGTTGGATAAAAAGGAGTACACTGTACAAATATTACCTGTAACATTCTTCAAAATTACACAACATATTCAGAACCTGCGCATATTCTTAAACTGGAACAGATTAAAACTCAGTCTAGATCTTTTCTTTAATCTTTCACCAAGTTTCATGCTTTGCAACCAGCGAAACTGAACTCCTGCCTGATCATATATTAGCTAAGGAAAAAAAAAAAAAAAAAAAAAAAAAAAGAGAAAATTTTGAGAATTCATAGCGTTATGTTTTGTCCAAAATGATGGCATGAATTTGTAAATGAACCCAAACAAATACTCACAACATTTTTACGATTATCTTTGTCATCAAGCAACTGCTGGGCGGCAGCCGTGGCACTCTCTGCCTGTCGCCTGGCTGCGGTGCTCTCAGCCAGCAGGGAAGCTTCCGAAGCAATCAGCACCACCAGTCGACGCAAGATACTGACGACACGCATCAGCATCTTTCACCAATACACTCATGTAATGTATGCATATACATGTACACAGATACAAGCATATATAACCAAACATACAGAAAACGATGGAAAAGCAAGAAACAAGTCATAAAGGCATAGTGTGCTCACACTTAGAAAATAGATATTCTTCGTTTTCTCATCAGACCTTCATTCCAACGTTCTTGTCTATGGCTCAGTAGCAAGTAAGTACTATGAGATGAATGCAATACAGATGAAAAAAAGATGAGATTAAAAAAAAATGAGGTGTAATAGTATTAACCACACCACTGATCTGAGTTGGGACAGTGCAATAAATGGCTAACCAATGAGCAGACAGCAATGCTCAAATGAACTGCCAACTTCAAGAATTATTCTATCAGCATTTAGAAATACTGACCTAATTACTTTGACAATAAAACCAAAGCAGCCCTGAAACATACCCAAACTGAAACTGGTCTGCTGTATCATGACTATCTGTGACATCACTCATTTAACTACTGATAGGCCCATATCTGCCATTTTCCTGTAATTCCTCATCTATCCATCATGTGTGACTGTAAAAGTGTGTTTTGTTTCCATACTGCTTTTCTTGAAAGACTTGAGCATTAAAATGCAGCATGTTAGGCTGTGTGCTCCAGTTTCTGTGAGCATCATTTGCAACAGCTGTTACAGCCAGCAAAAAAAAAAAAAAAGTGATTTGCACTGACTATGACTAGGAAAAATTGATAATGGACACTATTTATTATGATGACTGCTGACGATTCAGTGACCTAGCATTGCTAAATTGACAACTCTACTAATAACCTTGTACACTATACATGAGTCACTACATGGGTGCAGGCTAGAGGACATGGGCCATTCATAAATTTGATGACAACCCAGACACTAGTGGCAATGACTTTGGTGTGGTGCATCAGCACTGATGTTCAGACCCATATCTAAATATTCAAACAGCAAGTCAGTGATCAGAGAGGTCAGTCATAAACATCAACAACACAGTGAGTAACAGACACATGCACATCAGACTACTCCCACTTCCAAAGGTACAACATTTTTCATACTAGTTTAGTGTGATTGGACTTGCATGTTTTAAAATGTTCCTCTTTCTTAAACAATACCCCTGGTGCACATTTAAATTTTCTTTTTTTTTTTCAAACAATACCCATTTTCATGAATTTACTCTAGAAAATGAATCTGTCAGTTTGGCACCGGTAACTTAAAATGCTAGGTGGTTAGACAACAATTGCTGCTTAGTGGAGAATGTTATGACATTCACAGTGCTGTAAAACTGGGCATTACAAAAAGAAAAAAAGTGTATTTTACGGCACCCAATGTATACATATATAGGCTTGCAAATCTTAAACAAACCATTTAGTCAAAGTTGCGGATGTGTGCGAATGAACATGGACAGGTTTGGATATTATGAGCAGAAAACAGGCAGGAATTAGGTGAGGGGGGAGGGGAAGGAGATCTGAGGGAAAAACTGATTGTTATCAAAATGCCGGAATGGTGAACAGCCACCAAAAAAAAAATTTAAAAAAATAAAATAAATAAAATAAGAATAAAAATAAAAAGGTTGTACTCTTCACAGATCACAAAGGTTAGTGTATGTACACTGTTCTATATTATACTACCACTAAAACCAAAGAAACCACCAACAGGCAGCATACTCACAACCACATGAAAAGGGCGAACCCTGCAATGTACATGTTGCGCTGAGCACGAAACAGCTTCATGTGGTACAGGGTCTCTGCCTCGGGGTGATGTTTCAGATCCTCCACATCAATGGGCTCTGAGTACTTGCGCACTTCACGAACAGATTCTGGGGGGGGGGAGAGTCAAAATTATCAATAAGTGTGTCACTCCAGTAACATTTCTGTCTCATTCGCCATGCTGTCTTAATTTCATGTACTTGATTCAATCCAAAGAAGAGACCATTCCTTCTTGGGGTTAAGTTCAATGAATCTGTTAAATTTGAACAGTTGACATATTTGTGAAAACTAGTCCCCAATTCTCAAATAAACAAATACACAAAATACACACATGCACGCACAAACGCACATCACACATACAGTGAAACCTATGCACATGCATATACAAGTAAATTCATATCAATAGTCTCTGAGACACACTCACTGAAAACATGAAATTCAACTGTGTGGTTCCAGTCCTATTTGAGTCCACAGTACACTGACCTCTGGACAGGAGCTAACCAGAGGTAAAAAAATCTACAGGTAAATGACTCTGATGGGAGTACAATCTGTTATCTCCAAGTCCTATCCCCCTGTCTGCAACTCTATCACTGCCACACATTAGCCGAAAATCTTGGATGAACCAAATTCCTGTAAGTAATTATATTACTTCTTTAACATTAATCAGAATTTTGGCTTAACCATTTTGGGGTCAAGAGTACCTGACCACATGTATCTTTAATTTTACAAACTGTGCACCCACCAAAAAAACAACAGCAGCAGAACAGCGATGAATACGTTGAAATAATGTTGGCATAGCCTTTCAGGCCTGCTAAGATTCTGGAACGGAAAATTGTTTGCCATCTGAAACAGAAACATGAAAAAAATGTACTTGATACATTCATAACAATTTGACCCTTGTCCAAGTGGAATACATCCACATGAAAGATCTGCACATCCCGTCCAGGTTTTTACTCATATGCATATGAAGGCACCGCTCTATCAATTCAGATTCCTATCTGAAAGTATCTTCAACCCGTGAAAATGAATAACTGTCAAAACATGAAATAGTAAGTGGAATACACTGGTAGCATATTCTGCATGCATTGAATCTGCATGTCCCAGTTATATGTATATCAAATTTCTTAATAGCAAAAACCAACAGTGTCTGATCACTGACGCTAGTATAAATGCACGATACCAGGCACTTGGATCTTAAAACTTTCACATTTCAAAGCAGTTGCAGGACAATTTCAAAACAGACTCAAAACATGGACAGTGACCACACACACACAAATCTAATGAGACGTTCTCTTGTTTTTCATTTTTTGAGACGACAGTCAATAAGCTTTATCAGCCCACATTTGATGTCCAGTTTTCACATGCACACACCTCTCTCCATGTTTTGTTATCCACAAAGTTGACACCTGTAAGTAATAAATTCCAGTCTACATTGTAGGACAGTGGTGGCATGACAATAAAACTGGAGTTGCCATAGTTTACCACAGTCACTTGTTTCTCTTAGTGCCAGGAAAAACACAGGTTCCTGATTCCTGAACCCATGCATGAGTAGCACTGAGTTGTAAACTGTCACTAAGTTTCTAAAGGTTTATTTCTCACAGTACTCTTCTGTAAGAATGATTTGTAAACATTCCATATGGTCAATAAACAAAACATTCTACAGGTTTGATTAAAAAGCTTCTACATATTTGCCTGTTCATTTATTTGTATTCTTCTGTAAACATTTTTCTTTCAAATTCTGACAGCTCTGTAAAAAATACATGTTGACAAATAAACATACTTTAGCAATGCATCACAGTTATGCTTATAATGGCAATGTCAATATAATACACAACTTCAGCAACAAAAAGGTGCTCTTCCAAATTATGCACTGAGAAAACAACATATTCTATTAGAAAAGAGATAGACTTTCTCTTCTTAACTACCAAGCCACTATAGTTCAATTCTTTTTTCCTAAATGAACACAAAATATAATATGACCCTTCAGATACCTTCAAACCAACCTATACTCCAAAGGCCATGGTTTAAAAAACACTGCTGTACTCCTATATCAGCCTTACAATTACATTAAAAATAGTTTTGTAAATAATAGTAATACGAATAGTTTCCAGTTAACTGGAAAGAATCTATATTGATTTCTTTTCTCTGCATTAGTCTAAAACACACACACACACACACACACACACACACACACACACACACACACACTTACTAAACAGATGCATGAGAACTGTCAAAAAGAAATAACACCCACATCCCCCACCAACGCATTAAAAAAAAAAAGTCGACGTTGTTCATATTCCTGAAACTACTGAGTTACACCATTCAAAATGAATATCCTGACAATCCTCACAGCAGTATTAGCACTAAGTAAGTCACTATCATTATTAACAGTAGCACTGTGATAAACAAATGGAAATGACATAGCTTACCCATGCAGGTAGTTGCAGTTTCATGCCAATACTCACCTGGAGGGCGAAATAAGGGAAGCAGGAGAAGTGCGATGACAATGATCTCTGTGTACATACAGCCAGCCACAAATGTCCACTGCAGAGTCATCTTGTTTTCTTTGCTTGTTACTGGCAGACACACAGTATGGTTGGATTACAAGTTTCACTAAAGATGTTTTTGGTGAAACAGGATCAAAACGGCGTGTCCTCTGGGTCACCTGCTGTTCACTGACATCAACAACACTTTGTTGATTTACCTGCATTTCATCTTGTGTCATTGTATGAATGTGTGTGTGTGTGTGTGTGTGTGTGTGTGTGTGTGTGTGTGTGTGTGTGTGTGTGTGTGTGTGTGTGTGTGTGTGTGTGTGTGTGTGTGTGTGTGTGTGTGTGTGTGTGTGTGTGTGTGTGTGTGTGCTGTGTGTGACTATGAGTGTGTGTGTGTGTGTGTGTGTGTGCATGTGCGCATGCGATGCATATGTGTGTGTGTGTGTGTGTGTGTGTGTGTGTGTGTGTGTGTGTGTGTGTGTGTGTGTGTGTGTGTGTGTGTGTGTGCATGCATGAGCGCATGTGTGCACACCTCTGTGTATTTGTCTGTGTCACGTATATCAGCATGCATGTGCATGCATGCAAGCATGTGCGCATGTGTGTGTATGCTGTTCCAGTGGACAATCGTCAGTTGTAAACAAATTGTATATCATATTTCAATACACTAATACAATAATCCACAAACTGTTTTGACAGTACTGCTGTCCTATCAAAAACTTCAGTCACTTACTTAAGTAAGTACTTACATAATTACAATATTATAGTGCATTTCCTTAAGTCACATACATAAGTAAGTACTTATATAATTACAATATTACAATGCATTTCCTTAACACAAATCTCAAACCAGTCAAAGACCTGATCAGTGAAATGAACCGTGTGTCTGTGCAGTGCTGCTAAGGCCTCAGAAGCACAGTGCAACATTTTTACACTTTCCAAATTTAAGCATTGCACCTGCACGCATTATCACTGGAGCTGTAATTTTCAGGCCAACACTGCAACCAGTCGATAACGGGCAAAATCAAGATCATCTTGTGAGATTGTTCTTCTGCTTTTTCTTTCTCTTCTTACTGATCTTGGCCATGTTTTTGATGATGATACAGATCTACACTGTCTCATTTCCAAAGCTGCTAAATCCTTTAAAAACTCAAAAGCACAACGCATGTTAAGTGTTTTTT
>JADBJO010002751.1:195000-207500 GCA_016801955.1 Conus betulinus
CATTGGGCAGACCGTAGATACTCCAGTAGACAGACTTTCAGATTGCTGTGCTATCATCACCCACGCAAGAAGTTTATATTGTAGGAATTACCAGTTTTTGTGAAAAAGACCAGACTAAAGGCTGAGTAGCCTAATCCAGTCAGTAGCAGTACGGTATGGTATGGTTTGGTAAGGCCCCCCCCCCCCCCCCCCCCCACCCCCAGTATGGTATGGTATGGTAAGCACCCCCCCCCCCCCAAAATCAAAATCATCAAGAGCCTTACTTGAATTGGAGAATACACCTAACCAAATATCCATATGGTAGCGCCTAGCAGTGACAAAATTCGAGAGTGCATAGAAGGGCTACAAAACTCATGTTATGAAGTTGACTGACCTGTCAAACCGTGAACGACTGAGACACTTTAATTCATCAACACTTAAGTATATGTACTAGAAGAATTAAGAGATGATCTTGGCTAGTTTCCTGCCACGCACAATTGAAGACTGGAACTCGATCACAAACCCCAACCACCAACCAGCTATGAAGGCCAACACCAGCAACACTTCAGTGTTAAGCGTCTCCCAGGTTCAGCAGAAGATTCAGGGACAAAGATGTACGCTTTGTTGTTGTTTGTATTCAGATACCATGATGTTAGAGATTGACTGTTTCAACTGTTCAACAGCTGGGGGAAAAAAAACAAAAACAAACAAACAAAAACAAGACAAAAAAATAAAAAAAAACCCAAAAGTAGTGCCTGTCAACTGGAGGAAAAGTGCTTGTTTTGTTTTGTTTTGGAGGTGCTAGGACCCTCTATACACTGTAATCTGCTTGTTGTTCAGGGCTTTGAATTAAGGTAAGAATGATTTTTGTGTAAGATGATTATTACTATTCACTGATCATTTAATTGGTAACAAGCTTTGTCAGATGTTTCTCCAAAGGTCTTTAAAAATCAAATGATGAACACTCTATTCCCTTATGTGCTTTTTAATGTCATTCATCAGAAACTAGTATGATCTCAGATGATAAGGTGACAGCTGATGTCATGGCCAACATTAAAAAAGGAACATAATCAACCATGGAAACCAAACACCAAACAACTGGAGTCTCTTGTTAGAGATGTAGTTGTCTCCCATATGACAAAAGAGGGGGTTAGTTACCGCCAAGGACACAGGCAAACAGAGTACAGGACTAGACACAATGCATTTCGACCTCTTGGGTCTTCTTCAGGTTAGAACCATGACATTCAGTGTCTAGTCTTGTACTCTGTTTGTCTGTGTCCTTGGCAGTAACTAACCCCCTCTCTTTTCAGATTTTGCTTCATTTTCTGCCCTCAGTCACTCCGTTTTGAAAACTCCCATATGACAGGTGTTCTTTACACAAATCATCAAAATGGTTTCAGAAGAAGGAGGCCTTGCACAACTCAATATCCTAGAAGTCAGGAAGTCAGGAGAACATTTACAAATGTTTCTGATGATGGAATGATAATGCATATTATGTGATTGGGGTTGAAAAAGAAACAGAAAACTATTTTTTGGTACCAATTGAAAGGTTTTGTTTGTTTGAAAATGAAAGCCAGCAGAATTTGTGAAAACATTCAGAGATTCAGGCATACACTTCAGTGCCATCATGAGTCTGGCATGTAATTTCTAGATACCCCATTCCTGTACTCACTGATAATGATTGCTTCAGCAAATGTCTTTCACTTCCTAATTAGATGTCCAGTTTTCAGAAAACCATGTTTGGACAGTCAGCATCAACCCAGCCACAGTCTGCCAAGGTGATCAGTTAAAGAAAATATACTTGGAGAACCCACATCCCTTTTAACCAAAAAAAAAAAGTTATGACTTGTCAAGCTGAGAGCAGAATGCACTGGAATGTTTTAATTTGCACATACCAGCTTGTTTTGGATTTGTGTGCATGTGTGCTAGTATGGTTTGATCCACATCATGAGTATATATTACATCATATAGAAGTAATTTTCATTTTGACTCATTTGAGTATCATTAGTACACACACACACACACACACACACACACACACACACACACACACACACACACACACACACACACATGCACACACACACACACACACACACACACACACACACACACACACACACACACACAACACACACACATGCAAGTGCACATGCAGGCATTTGTGAGCATGCACATGCAACATGCTTAGACACATACACACACACACACACACACATGCTCACATACACACACACAGACACACACACACACAACATGCATGCATGCATGCATGCATGCATGCACGCACACAAGCACACACGCCCACATGCACGCACATGCACACACACACGCACACACACACACACACACACACACACACACACACACACACACACACACACACACACACACACACTAACACACACACAGAGAGAGAGAAGAGAGACAGAGAGAGAGAGAGAGAGAGAGAGAGAGAGAGAGAGAGAGAGAGAGATTTTCTGATGAATGTGTACATGATGATTAATCAGCAACACATACTTTAATTCCAGCTACTACAACAAGCAATGGCAGGATGCACAGCTCACTCTGGTGGACATCCTCCAGCAGGAACTGCCGCCAGAGCCCCCAAAGCCAGAAAGGGTCAGTGTGGAGAGCTTTCTTTCTCCTCCTCCTCCTCTTCCTCACCATCATCATTGTTATCACCATCAGCAGCAGCAGCAGGAGCATCATCATCATCATCATTGTTATCATCATTATCATCTCATCATCATCATTATCATCACCATCATCATCATGATCAATATAATCGTGGTCATCAGTATCATCATTATTAACATTGTTGTTGTCATCATCATCCTCCTTCTCATTACCATTGTCATTATCATTGTCATGACAGTAAAGCTCTGGGAACAGGACATCATTTTCAGTGTGTGTGTGTGTGTGTGTGTGTGTGTGTGTGTGTGTGTGTGTGTGTGTGTGTGTGTGTGTGTAAGTGTCTTGAGAGAGTGTGTGAATGAGTTGCACATTTTAGTGACATACTTTCCAGTGTAGAATATAAAGTGCATAACTGGATTGTCTTGTGTTTTGGTCATCCAAAGCATAGACCATACCAGCCTCTACCATACAATACAACTGTGTATTGTACTGTACCACACTGCATGATATTGTACCACATTACACTACACCACACCACGCAATACCACACCACACACACACACCACATTGTGTCACACCACAGTGCAGCATAGCAGAGCACAGCTCACTGCACCAAACCATGCCATAGTGCATCACACCACATTGTACCACTTCATACCATACCATATCATTATAGGCATCGAAAAGAGATACCCATACCATACCATACCATACCATACCATACCATACCACCATACCATACATACCATACCATACCATACCATACCATACCATACATCACCACATACCATACCACACCATACCACACCATACCATACCATACATACCATACCATACCTCACCACACCACCACCACACCATACCATACCACCATACATACCATACCATACCATACCATACCGTACCATACCATACCATACCATACCATACCATACCATACCATACCATACCACACCATACCATACTACACCATACCATACCTCACCACACCACACCACACCAAACCATACCATACCATACCATACCATACCATACCATACCATACCATACCATACCATACCACACCATACCATACCATACCATACCATACACCATACACACCACACACCACACCAAACCATACTATACCATACCATACCATACATACCATACATACCATACCATACCATACCATACCATACCATACATACCATACCATACCATACCATACCATACCATACCATACCATACCACCATCACTACCACCACCATACCATACCACACCATACCATACCATACCATACCAACCATACCAAACCATACCATACCATGCCATGCCATACCATGCCATACCATACCATGCCATACCATGCCAAACCATACCATACTATACCATACCATACCATGCCATGCCATGCCATGCCATGCCATACCATACCATACCATACCATACCATACCATACCATACCATACCATACCATACCATGCCATGCCATGCCACACCACGCCACACCACACCACACCAGACCAGACCAGACCAGACCAGACCATACCAGACCATACCATACCATACCATACCACCCCACCCCACCCCCACGCCATGCCACGCCACGCCACGCCACGCCACGCCACGCCACGCCATGCCATGACAGACCAGACCAGATCAGACCAGACCAGACCAGACCATGCTATACCATACCATATCATACCATACCAAAACAAGAAACCAAGAGAAAATAAGTGACAACAGAGAAATGAATGATTAGTGAAAAAATATTTCCCCACTATTATTATGACTCATTATACCAGTCTCACACATAATTTCAACACTTGCATGCATTCAATAATAACATCATTTACAAAGATATACTGTGTTTTTGTTTCAAGGATCGCTTGGCAGCTTTCCAGCTCCTGGCAACCATGTACATCAAGTACATCCAAATTATGCGACGCCTGGAGCAGTGCTATGATCAGGTAGTTCACCCCCAGAAGCGGCGAGTGCTGCGCCATTGTTTGGATGGGGTGATGGGTCGGATCCTGGAGCTGAAGCATGAAATGGTCAACCTGGAGTTTTCGGAGTACCATTATTTTGATGATGTTTTGTCTGACCTCAAGCTGACTCCGGTAAATGATGTGTGTGTGTGTGTGTGTGTGTGTGTGTGTGTGTGTGTGTGTGTGTGTGTGTGTGCTGCGCGCGCGCGCATGTGCCTGTGCATGCGTGTGTGAAAAAATAAATACATATTCTGTTCACATGTGTTTGTTTTTAATATTTGTTTGCACATGTTGAAACCAAACAGCACCAACATGTACCAAAACCAGTGGAGGGGGAGGGAGAGAGACAAGAATGGTGTGTTGAGGATGGGGGATTCAGGGTGAGGGGAAGATGAGTGTGGTGTTGAATATCTAGGTGAGGGAGGTTTAAGGAGGAGAAAAAAAAGGGGTAAGGAGGGTATGGATTGATCTTGGAAATAAGCTGGTGCATGGAGGTTTGTCTGAATAGATTTGTATGGTCTGTACATCAGTTTATGCACATATGCGAATGATAGTGTGTGTGTGTGTGTGTGTGTGTGTGTGTGTGTGTGTGTGTGTGTGTGCGAGCGTGTGTGCATGCATTTGTGCATGCGTGTGTGCGCATGTGTGTGTGTGTGTGTGTGTGCATGCGTGCATGTGTGTGTGTGTTTCAGTTTGCATTATGTATGTGCTCTTGGTCGTGCATTTCAAATCACAGAACTGTGTTTGAGAGATGGTGTATTATAGGGCTGGGTTTGAGAGATGGTGTACAACAGAGCTGTGTTTGAGAGATGATATATCACCCAACTGTGTTCTATCAATCCAGTCATTGTTCCATTGAGAACAGACACTGGAAGGCATAATGAAACAGTGGTGGTGATACACTAACTTTCATGCATTTCATGGTGAGCAGATGATTTGACCAGGATTAACGTGTGCTGGTACAATGTCTCCAGAATGATGTGGAGATCCCCATCCCTCACTACTTTGTGTTGGAGAGATCCAAATCCTTGAAGGAGCGAGAGAAACTGCTGGGGCAAATCCTGGCTAAACTGGGCCCTCAAGAAGCGGTTCAGGTGAGTGAGGGAGTAAGTGTGTGTTGTTGTTGATTTACAGTCTGTTCACACTTGGTGATATTAGACTTTACAGGGGGGGGGGGGGGGGGGGGGGGGGGGGGGGGGGGGGGGGGGGGGGGGGGGGGGGGGGGGGGGGGGGGGGGGGTTTGAGGGGGGGGGAAGGAAGGAGGGGGAAGGACACAGGGGAGTGGGGGGGGGGGATGAGGTGAGAAAGGGGAGGAAAAAGGTGAGAAATAATGTCAAGAACAGTACAATTTAAATATACTAACTACACACTATCATGATCATAACAATATGCTAATTTGAGATTGAGAGATAATAATTTTTGCAACATCAACAATTTCTGAACTGAAAGAAATAGCGTGAACCGGTTTAGATTTCAAGATTTCAATGTTTGCTTTTGAATAAAGAGCATTCAAAATGGGGCAATGGAAAAGTATATGTTCACCAGATATGGCTTAGAACATGCACACGCTATATTTTGGGAATATTTGGTCTTCCAAGAGTTCAACCGTATCTTGTATATTAAACTAGAAATATGTCTAGGATATGTTTCCATTACACATTTATTTTGAGACTTCTCAATTGGGAAAACAGCTTTCCAATAATGAATGTATTTCATATGTATCTAAGCTTCAAATTATTTTTTGCAGCATTGCCCATTACCCCCGTGTCTGGCTAGTTTATCTGCTATTTCATTCCAATAAATACCACAGTGTGAAGGGACCCAGCAGAAGACTATATTTATTTCCTGTGGAAATAATGTAATTAATTAGATGCTTTATTTCAAAGATTACATCTTTCCTTGTTTTAACATCCCAAACTTTCAAACTATCTAACACTGCCTTAGAATCAACACAAAATAAAATATTACAGAAAGAATTATTACTATCACAAATAAAGAGTAACGCCATAAGAATAGCATACAATTCTGCCGCAAAAATAGAAAATCCTTTTCCAAGGCTGTATGTTTTTTTGAACTTTTAAAGCCGGAATAACACAAAACCTGAACCTGCACTTAACTGGCAAACAGAACCATCCGTAAAAATTTGTAAATAATCTGAATATTTGTTTTCTAAGTTTTCTCTCACTTTAGAAGTTAAAATGTTAATGTTATCATTTTTCCGGACATCGGACATCAGTGTAATCTACATCAAAGATAGCTTGTCTATGTTCCCATGGAGGCATCGGGGGAACAACAGGAGCAGGTGAGAGAGAAGTGACATCAATATTGCATTTCAAAAAGAATCTTTCGTGTAATTTCGAACGGGACAAAGATAAACTAGCTGTTGAGCTCTTTTGGGATATTCAACATTTGAATCCATCAACACTTCGTTTTCGACTGAATTTGGTACTGAAAGACTTCTTGCGACATATTTGGCCACAGCTAATCTACGTTGATCTGACAGTGATAACATATTAATTTCTTTGTACACCTTCAATGTGTTTGTGCACTGGGACACCAAGCGCTAATTTGATAGCTTTGCTGTCTATACTTTGCAATTTTTTCAGCAGACTTTGAGAAGCTGAAAAATAAACTTCTTGTCCGTACACTAGTTTTGATCTTATTAGGGGAAACAGCTAGGTGCAGGAGGGGGTTTTTGTATCTTGAGCCCATGGCTGAATACAAATAATTTTCAGTAAGTTTAAACGTTTCCTTGTTTTAACTATCAAGCTTTCAATGTAAAAACGCCAGTTCAGTTTAGGGGTTAAGTTCACACCCAGAAAATTTTATGTTTTGTGAGTACTGCAATTCAGAATCATTCAATTTCAATTCATTCAAAAGTAAGTGTGTGTGTGTGTGTGTGTGTGTGTGTGTGTGTGTGTGTGTGCGTGCGTGTGTGCGTGTGTGTGTGTGTGTGTGTGTGTGTGTGTGTGTGTGTGTGTGGTGTGTGTGTGTCTGTCTGTCTGTCTGTGTCTGTGTGCCTGTGTGTGTGTGAAGGCAGCATGCCGTGTGTGTGTGCGTGTGTGTGTGTGTGTGTGTGTGTGTGTGTGTGTATTGTATGCGTGTGTCCGTTTGTGCCTGCATGTGTGTGTGTGGGGGGGTGTATATGTGTGTGTGTGTGTGTGTGTGTGTGTGTGTGTGTGTGTGTGTGTGTGTGTGTGTGTGTGTGTGTGTGTGTGTGTGTGTGTGTGTGTGTGTGTGTGCATGTATTCATTGCATGTGCTTGTATGCTCATGCACTCATGTGGATGCACACTAACGAAAGTAAAGATACACTCGAAAGAGAATAAGGCTGATGATCTGAACAAAACACATTTTAGCAGTTGAACAGAAATCAGTTGTAAACCTCCTTCTTGACCTACGTTTGACTTAATGTACCCACAGGACAAAGAAGAGGTCAAGATGCCATGGGAGCAGGCCATCCGCATCATTCAGATCCATGAGCGTGCTCGTCAAGGTCGCCTCAGGGCTCGTTTCATGCGTGAGATCCGACAGCAGGAGGAGCGAGAGAAACAGGCCCAGACCAGAGGGGCCCCGACCCTGGATCTGATGATGTTGCTGCCATGCGCATCCAAAAGGTATGTTGATTAATATTGCTCTGAAGCAAGACCCTTAGGTTAAACCCTGTGACAGACTCAAGAACAGTGGTCCTTTTGCTTTTCATGTTTTCTTTCCTTCTTGTTTTTTTCTTTTAAGAGAGTTCATGGAAGCATTTCATTCGAGAAAGATGTATTGGGGAGAGAATTCACTTCACTTTCTGACTATTCACCTTTGTTGGAGTCCTGATCATTTGCACGATCATTATCCACTTTCGGGCACCATAACCACCACATGCCATGAGAAAATGCTTTGAGTGGTTGGGTGGCACTGTCAAGTATGTCGGTTTGTTGTCATTCGCTGTTCAGCAAGGACACCTCACTGCCTGCATGTAGAGTTTTTCTCAAGTGAGAGCTACCTTGAGTGTGTTCCAAACTTGACAGTTCTGTTGATGCTGTCAGTGACGAAGTATGGTGAATAGACTGCTAACCCGTTAAAAGGAGGAGAGAGAGAGAGAGAGAGAGAGAGAGAGAGAGAGCCAAAATCAACAGGAAGTAGTGAATGCCTTCACAATGCACCATAGAACTGAAACTAGATGAAGGCAAAGATACTTGTCCTCCAATCCCTATTTTAGATCCAAGCGGTGAGTAACGGGGAAGGCCTGACCTTGACCATCTCCTCTCCATCATGTCTCAGGTGCATGCTGGGTGTTTTCATTGTCTCCTAACCCACCTAGCGCTAACATGGATTTCAGGAGGAGTATCTGATGTTCTGTGATGCATAAACACATGAAGAGAGTTCAGACTCTCCGGGACCTGCCTGCACGGTGATCTTTAGAGAGCTTAGAGAGAAAACATGGTGATCTTAGAGATTAGAGAGAAAACATGATGATGATCTCAGAGATTAGAGAGAAAACATGGTGTGTCTTAGAGATTAGAGAGAAAACATGGTGATCTTAGAGATTAGAGAGAAAACATGGTCAGAGGTCTTAGAGTGGTCTTAGAGATGAGAGAGAAAACATGGTGATCTTAGAGATTAGAGAGAAAACATGGTGGTCTTAGAGAGATAGAGAGAAAACATAGTGATCTTAGAGATTAGAGAGAAAACATGGTGATCTTAGAGAGAGGGAAAAAAAACATAGTGATCTTAGAGATGAAACAAAGAAAACATGGTGATCTTAGAGATTAGAAAGAAAAATGTGCTCATCGTCCATCTGATGCCGCTGAGGCTCAAACCAGCAGCCCAGGACGAGTCAGCTCTTCTAACAGTTTGACTGCCATGCCTGTCAAGGCCTATTAGATGGCTTGTGAGACAGAAAATAATTTATTGTTTGATTGTTTTATCTTGAAGGGATAACAAGTTTTGGCATTTATAGTGAAGATTAAAAGCAGTGGCAGGGTGGCAGGGAGGAAGTCGGAATGGTTGTGTCCATTCATGCCCCTTGTGAAATGTAGGGTTTGAAAAATGTCTATCTGTCAGCCTCTTTATTAATACAAATTCATTGATTCAAACTGTCGGCCTCTTTATTTATACAAATTCATTGATTCAAACTGTCTCATCTCTAAGCTAACTGTTTTAGAAACTGGTGCAAAACCTAGATTAGCGGCTGGAAATAGACATATATTTCTGGGCAGTATGTTGTTGATTATGAACATTCATACAAACGGGCCTATTTCGATTTCTTGATGCTTCTTTCTTGTCCTTTTGATTCTGTTTGGTTATTTCATACACTGGCTGACGATACTGAATGTATCCTTAATGCAGAATGATTCCCACCTGTTCAGTTTCATCAAAACAAATGATCCTGATCTCATTACCTCACCTCATCCATTGCCCTTTTTGTTCCCATTCCTTTTCATATATTGGAAAAAAGTCTCTGATAATATTTCAGTGTCAAAATGCTGTTATTCAATCTCTGCAGCCACTCAGGTTTAACAGGAAATTAAAATCAATTTTTCCTCTTCCTTCTTCACAACATGCCTGGCATATGCTTTTTGCATGACTGTGTATTTCACGCTGATAAACTATATGATGTCTACACTCAGCCTCTCTGTGTGACCCAATTTGAAGTATTTTGTATACTCCCCCTTGCTTGTGTCTTGACTAAAACATTTAGTTCCACCACTAGTGAGATCTTAAGTCAAAATAGCGGCATTCTGTGTTCAGAGATCATTTCTAATCATGACAGGAGTTTCCATGCTCTATGTGCTTACTTGCTAGCATGCGTGTGGTGCATGCGTGCATGTGTGCATGCGTGCATGAGTAAATTCAGTGACATACAATGGCGTACTCTTCTATGGAGGATGAAGTATGGTTAAAGATGCATGCAATATATTTCATAAAGATGCATGCAATATTTTCATAATGTGCGTGTTTACACATGGGACCTTGGTCTAAAGTCTCATTTAAAGGACTTGAATGAAGTTGGGAGCATGTACAGATGTGGATTCCAAAGAGAGACACCCCCCCCCCCCCCCCCCCCCCCCCATCTGCCTGTCTTACATGGGTATTGAACCATACAGCCGAGGGCCAATAGAATAATGCGCAACCCATCAAGCTAAGTTGTCCCATGTTTTTGGTGCTAGGTGTTTCATTATGCTTGACAAAGGCAGTAGTTTCGAAAATTTGCACCTATTGATATTTTGTTCGCAGAGTTGTGTCCCCTATCATTCCTTTGTTGTGCTCATCATGATCATGTTCATGCTTTTGTTTTGCTTCAGATCTGGAAAGGATTTGCCCAGAGGCGTAAAACCAGAAAGGAAAGAGAAGAGGAAATGATCTTCATTGGCATGGTATGGTGTCATGAGGTTTTTTTTTTTTTTTGTATAGAGACATCTTTATATAGAGACATCTGAACTGCTGCTTGTAGCCTTTATTTCATTTTAAAATGTTCATAAGCTGTGGTACAAAAATTGTGTAAATTCTATATGCATGTGCTCATGCATGTGCGAGCTCATGCGTGTGCACACGTACGCACATACACACACACACACACACACACACACACACACACACACACACACACACACACACACACATACACACTCTCTCTCTCTCTCTCTCTCTCGCTCCCCACACAAACAAACACACACACACACACACACAGACACACACACACACAGACACACACACACACACACACACACACACACACACACACACACACACACACACACACACACGCATACACACACACACACACACACACACACACACACACACACACACACACACACACACACACACACACACACAGCACTCTATATCCAAACGTCCAATCTGTTGTGGTCTATTTTAAGATCAAAGAATGCAAGTCATGCAGGATTTCATAGTCAAAAGACTTCTTCCCTAAAAACGTCCTAACAACTTCTCATTCGGCAATGAAAAAAAAAACACAACATGATTCTCAAAAATTGAATAAAGAGAGAAATTGTAAAAAAAAAAAAAAAAAAAGAAGAATATTGTAAAAGTGTTTCTTGCTTTTAAATTTCAAAAAAATTCTTCCAGTTCTCATCATCTTACTTCTCATCCTGAACAGGGCTGGAACAGCACTTGAACAATTTTCCAATGACTACCACCCGTGTGGAATCGGTCAGATTGTTATAATGCACAAAAATTTTGAATTTTTCTCAGGCCTTGTGTCATTGTTCGTTGGCAGGTGTCCCCTCCGCTGCCAAACCCAAAGAACTTGCCCCAAGCGTTCGCTGTGCACACGGAAGACGAGCGGCGTAAGACCCAGGACACATCCATGAACAGGAGTTCCAGCAGCCTCTGGTGACCATTAGGGACAAGATCACGGAGACAGAGGGGCCCGACATGAAAGAGACCATGATGGACCAGATCAGGCAGTGGTTCATCGAGTGCAGGTGAGAGGGTCGTTCTTTTGATTGCGTGTGTGTGTGTGTGTGTGTGTGTGTGTGTGTGTGTGTGTGTGGTGTGGTGTGGTGTGGTGTGGTGCATGCGTGTGTGTGTGTGTGTGTGTGTGTGTGTGTGTGTGTGTGTGTGTGTGTGTGTGTGTGTGTGTGTGTGGTGTGTGTGTGTGTGTGTGTGTGTGTGTGTGTGTGTGTGTGTGTGTGTGTGTGTGTGTGCTATAAGCAACATGGTTTGATTGTGTGTGTGTGTGTGTGTGTGTGTGTGTGTGTGTGTGTGTGTGTGTGTGTGTGTGTGTGTGTGTGTGTGTGTGTGTGTGTGTGTGTGTGTGTGTGTGTGTGTGTGTGTGTGTGTGTGTTTGCGTGCATGCTATAAGCAACATAACTTGATGTGTTTGTGTGTGTGTGTGTGCATGTGTGTGTGCGGACGCGCATGCGTGTGTGTGTGTGTGTGTGTGTGTGTGTGTGT
>JADBJO010002751.1:217500-222500 GCA_016801955.1 Conus betulinus
GCGCGCGCGCGCGCACGCGCGCATGTGTGTGTGATTGTGTGTATGTATGTGTGTGTGTGTGTGTGTGTGTGTGTGTGTGTGTGTGTGTGTGTGTGTGTGTGTGAAAATGAGCGCGCGTGTGCATGTACATACGTGTGCACATGCCCAAGGATATTTACTTTCTCATGGAAATTGATAGGGTTCTATCTTCGATAATCATTCATAGAATAATAATAATAAAAAAAGAGATGCAATTACATTTCTGATCCTGATATCACGATAGCAGTTTACCTCTTATTATTTGTTTTCTATTTCCCTCAGGCTGTGGATCGCGAGAAGGCCAAGAAAGGCAAGAAGTCCGGAAAAGAAGAAGAAGAAGAAGAAGGGCAAGAAGTCGGGCAAGAAGAAGAAGGGCAAGAAAGAGAAGGACCTCACCCCTGACAGGTACAGCAGATATGGAGATTTTTGTGTGTGGTCTGTTTCTTTCATTTCTTATCACGTTATTATCATTATCATTTCTTTTTTCTCCGTCTTCGTTTTAAACGCTAGTTTAGGGCACTTCAGGGAATTTAGAGGCCCCACACCTCTCTTCGAAACCCCTGTGAAAACTTGGCTTTGTAAGGCTGTTTTTGTCTGTCAAATATTAAGACCAACTTTGTTGAAATGTATGTGGTTGTGTGTGTGTGTGTGTGTGTGTGTGTGTGTGTGTGTGTGTGTTTAACATCTGCAGGATATTTAGGATCTTGTCTGATGTGATTCACTCTGTTCTTTGACGAAAAGAAAACACAATAGGAGAGAAAATATGTCACAAGGCGGATGAGAGTTTTGAAAGTACGGGCGCCATGAACTTTGGGTTTGTCAGTTTAAGCTACCTCCACCAAACAGGCCGTTTTCACACACGTCTGTTTGTTTGTCTGTCTGTCTGCCTGTCTGTCTGTCTGTTGGCAAGATCACACAAAATGACAGAATGGACTTTACAAAAAGTTAGTGAAAAGATGGACTATAGCCTGAGAGCGAAACCATGAGACTTTGGTGTGAATCTATGGTACATTAATCAGCAAAATTACGATTAAAAACTCAGAACTGGTTTTAATGTTTTTATGTGGACAGACAGAAGTGGCCTAAAGAAGAATCTTGACCATTTTTTGACACAGATCCGTGTCGCGGATTGTTAGCACGTTACAGCAAAAAGAAATACTGAATCAAAATGTGGCCCAGTCCATTAAATCATGGAGCGGATCTTGATTAGAGAGTGGATCCAGGATCTGTTTGACCTTGTCAGAGGTCTGTGCTCTCCCTTCCCGATTTTCACTTTGGTTTTGTCTCCCTTCCAGATTTTTCGCTCTGGTTTGTGTTCTGGTTAGAATCCGAGCTGGGGAAAGTTTGTCAGTGAAAATGGAGGAGAGGCTCTGGTTATTATCGTCAGTATCATTATTTATTTGTTTATTTATTTATTTACTTTTTGTAACTCAGCTCCCCTTCTCACACATCCATAAACATGTCCATACACATACCCAGCAGGCTCTGGCAGGAGGGTTGAATTCCTCTTATTTTTTTTTTTTTTTTTGGATACCGAGAGATCAGCATTCTGAGGACACAGATAACGGCATCCATCTATAGCGTTCAAGGTCTGCATGTCTGCCAGATCTGGACGACAAACAACAAACAAACAAATCAACAACAAACAGTGCAGCGATGGGAAGTAAATCTCCCTTCTCAAGACCCTTAATCCATTATGCATTGCCAGAGGTTGGAACCCAGATTTTTGGGGATAGGAGTCTAAATCATTGACCGCTCGGCTGCATCACTCTCTCTCTCTCTCTCTCTCTCTCTCTCTCTCTCTCTCTCTCTCTGTCTTTCATTCTCTCTCTCTCTCTCTCTCTCTCTCTCTCTCTCTCTCTCTCTCTCTGTCTGTCTGTCTGTCTCTGTCCTTGTCTCTGTGTCTCTTTCTGTCCTCTCTGTCTCTGTTCCTCTTTCTGTTTCTCTCTGTGTCTCTGTCTCTCTCTGCTCTCTGTCTGTCTGTCTGTCTCTCTCTGTCTGTTTGTCTGTCTATCTGTCTGTCTGCCTTTCTGTCTCTCTGTGTGTCTCTGTCTCACTGTCTCTCTCTCTGTCTCTGTCTTTCTGTCTCTGTCTGTCTGTCTGTCTGACTCTCTCTCTCTCTCTCTCTCTCTCTCTCTCTCTCTCTCTCTCTCTCTCTCTCTGGGCACATGCCCACTCTTTGTAATTATTGTGACGATTTGTTTTGTTTTGCTTCGTTTTGATTTACTTTTTTTTTTGTTTGTTTGGTCTTGCCTCTCTCTCTCTCCCACGACGGCCACAAAATGCCGAGCTTCCGCTGAGCTTGACGTTGCGTGATGTTTCATTTTGATTTCCTCATGTCTTTTAAGTGATTACGATTGAAGATAGTGGGGGTGTGTGTGTGTGTGTGTGTGTGTGTGTGTGTGTGTGTGTGTGTGTGTGTGTGTGTGTGTGTGTATGAATGCTTGTGTGTGTGTGTGTGTGTGTGTGTGTGTGTGTGTGCGTGTGCACGCGCGCGCGCGCGCAGAGAGAGAGAGAGTGAGAGAGAGAGAGAGAGAGAGAGAGAGTATGTATGTGTGCTTGTGTGTAGGAGTGTGTGCGCGCGCGTGTGTGTGTGTTTCGATCTGTCTATCTATATATCTATCTATCTGTCTATCTATCTGTCTATCTGGCTATTTATCTGTCTATATGGAAATCTTTCTAACATCTCACCATCCGTCCATCCGTCTGTCTGTCTGCCAATCCAGTTTATCCTACTAATCTACCGGTCTATCTATGTATCGACGTTTGAGCGTATATGTGTGCATGTTTGTTATACACACGCACTGTTGTTTTTCCATCATACACGCACACAAACAACTGCACGAAAATAATGCTTAGACACATACACAAATAACGCCCGACTCGACCCCCCACTCTCTGTCTCTGTGTGCCCCAGGACTATCGAAGACCTGTACGAGGAGCTGGTCACCCAGGGGATCATCGTGAGGCCCCCGTCTGTCCGCCTGTCCGATTACGAAGGGGAGTACTCCTACTTGGGCACCACTCTCCGCCAGGCAACAACATCGAGCCCATGCCTCCATCAGTGACGTGCGTCGCCTCATCACCGAGTTTTTGGCATCCTGCCTCTTGGTCTGTACATACATTAGGCAGTGTGTGTGTGTGTGTGTGTGTGTGTGTGTGTGTGTGTGTGTGTGTGTGTGTGTGTGTGTGTGTTTGGCATTTTGCCTCTTGGTCAGTATACATAAAACAGCTATGTGTTTGTTGTCATTTTGGTTATAATGATCCAGCGCCTAGAAATGTTATTAGTGTGTGTGTGTGTGTGTGTGTGTGTGTGTGTGTGTGTGTGTGTGTGTGTGTTGTTGTTGTTGCTGTTGCTGTTGTTGTTGTTGTTGTTGTTGTTGTTGTTCTTCTTCTTCTTCCATTTAATGTCATCCCACATAAAGTGATTTCAGACGCTTGCGGTGATAGAGTGTATGATCAAAGTAGTATGAGTGCGTGCAATCATCATTTGTGTGAGTGTGTGTGTGTGTGTGTGTGTGTGTGTGTGTGTGTGTGTGTGTGTGTGTGTGTGTGTGTGTGTGTGTGTGTGATATCAAGGTGGTGATTTGTTGTTAGTAGCACACGATGCGAATTTTTTGTCAGTTTATATTTTACCTGAATATTTTGAACCAGCTGTTCTCTTTCCCCTTTACCACCCTCTTTCTCGCGTTATTCTCTCCTTCCCTCCGTACTCCCATCCTTCCCTACACTTTTCCTCCTGCCTCCCCCCACCCTCCTCCCCTTTGCCTTACGTCCACTTCGTATCTAAATACCGTTACATTTCAGCCCCCTTTCTCTCCTTGCCTTCCTTCACACTCCCACGTTCTCCACTACCCTCGTCCCCCCTTCACCTCTTTGTCTTAGACCTTGTTTGAATGCTGACATCGCTTCCCTTCGTCCTACTGAGGTATTACAATGTGACTAATGCTAATGTAAAACACAGTACTGGTTCAGTGTTGGTCTGCCCTGTGTGCAAATGAGTCACCATGCCGAATCTTAAGATCAGATAAAGAAGACAGACACACAGATGCACGCGTGGCAAAGATTGCGAATTTATAGTTCTTATTGCGATTACTACTAGTGTTGTTTTCACTCTTGGTATCAGTCCTCCACCTTCACGTCTAAGTTCTCCTCCTCCTCCTCCTCCTCCTCCTCCTCCTCCTCTCCTCCTCCTCCTCCATCACGTTCTCCTCCTCGTCTTTATCCTCCCCGCTGTGCTGCTGCTACTGCAGTTGCTGAAAATATCAACAATCTAACATCAATAGTAAATCTCAAAGCAGGTGATGTTGAAGATGATAACACGTTCACCACCACCAACAACAATGACGATGCCGCCGCCGCCGACGACGACGACGACGATGACGACGACGACGATGATGACGATGATGATGATGATGATGACGATGATGATGATGATGATGATGATGATGATGATGATCGTTTACGATGACGACAAACAAAAAACAACGACGGCAAGCTGCTCACATACATGTTTGTATGCACACACACATAAGCACCCACACTGACACATTTGCATATGTGTGTATGTGTGTGCGTAGGCTCTCCGGCGGTGCACGAGCAGGCTCCCTTGACCAAGTCCATCCTGCTGGCCGGTCCCCGGGGGACGGGGAAGAAGATGCTGGTGCACGCGCTGTGCAACGAAGTGGGGGCCAACATGTTTGATCTCTCCCCGGCCAATCTGGCTGGCAAGTACCCCGGCAAAGAAGGCCTCAAAATGCTGATGCACCTCATCTTTAAAGTGAGCCTTTTTTCCTTTAGCTCTGTTTCTTCTGTTGAAATGATTTCGTTCGTTGTTACGTTTATTGTGTATCATTTGTTTGTGTGTCTGGACATCGTTATTTGTTTATTATAAGTGTCAGTTCTAATACTGTAAGTGTTGAAACAGTACTGCAATATGACCTTATGCCTTTTGTGATGCATGAATGCCAAGGCTTCTTGTT
>JADBJO010002751.1:232500-245000 GCA_016801955.1 Conus betulinus
TGAAGCGATCCTTCTTGGAGATGGAGGATAGATCGTTCTGCCAGTTGATATAGGCAGTGTGTTTCTCTTCTAAGAGTTTGTTGATGTCTTCATTGTTTTCATCAAACCAGTCCTGGTGGACATGCTTCTTGAGGCCTAGAGTGGCTTTGGCTGACTCTGTCACCATCTGTTTGAACTGGTTCCATTGTTCTGTTGGGTCTCCAGTCAGTGGTCCCTGAGCAGTCAGAGTCTCATCTAGGTGAGTTTGGAATTTCTCTTTTAAGAGAGGGTTCTGCAGTTTTGAGATGTTGAATTTTGATCGAGCAGCCTTGGGCTTCTTGCGTTGGACTCTGGCTATGTGAAAATTAAAGACCGCCCTCACTAAACGGTGGTCTGTCCAACACTCAGCTCCTCGCATGGCTCTGGTGATCATCACGTCCCGTGTATCCTGCCGTCGAACAATGACATAGTCTATAAGATGCCACTGCTTGGACCTTGGATGCATCCACGTGTTTTGTGTTTGTTGGCCAGTCTGAAGAGGGTGTTGGTGATGGTGAGACCGTTCTCAGCACACACAGTCAGGAGCAGCAGCCCGTTGCTGTTCATCTTGCCGACTCCCTGGGAACCCAGAACTCCCTCCCAGCTCTGGTGATCTGTCCCCACTCTTGCGTTGAAGTCCCCTAGGACTACTAGCTTGTCGCTTGCAGGAGTTGACTTCACAAGAGTGTCCAAGGTTTATAAAAAATCTCTCCTTGTCTTCCTCACAGCTTGTGAGTGTGGGGGCGTAGGCACTGATGATGGTGACATGCCTGGAGCGACCGACGGGGAAGCGCAGTTTCATCAGTCGTTCGTTGATGCCGGTGGGGAGATCAGGGAGTTGGTGTAGCAGAGTGTTGCGGATGGCAAATCCAACTCCATGCTGTCTGTCGTCATCTTCTGCTTTTCCCTTCCAGTAGAAAGTGTAGCCTCCCTCTGGTTCACAGATTGCTCCCTCCCCAGTAAAGCGAGTCTCGCTGAGCGCAGCGATGTCAATCCTGTATCGCGCCAACTCTTTGGCTACAAGAGCAGTTCTTCTGTGGGGCCGTGTTGTGTCCTCTCTATCCAGCAATGTGCGCACGTTCCATGCGCCGATAATGAGTCTTTTTCTTCCTCTTTTTTCTTTTCGACCGCTAAGAGGGTTAACTGCCAGCTGCGGCATGCTGGCCAGTTAGTTATAGGGCAGGCAATTTTTAGGACACCTTTTCTAGTCCCTTCCCTTACTAGGGTGAGCAGTGCTGTCCTGAAAAGGGCTGCTCAGACACTGGGATGCTACCGAACTCCACTGCTGCCCCGGGTACAATGGAGAGCGACCATCTGTCCAGGCCGCCTACGTGTAGGCTTGGAACTACGACTGCCAGTAGTAACCGCTACCTGTCGCTTCGTCCCGCCCCCATCGCCGCAGGACTTTCTGAGTCAGAAGAGGGAAGTATGAGGGGATTGGTTTGGGGAAAGAAAGGGGGATCTGCACAAAAACCTGTGCGTGAGTTGGTTTTTGGTGGGGAAGCTGTTGCACTGGAACAACCCCACCCTCTCGGCCGCAGAAGCCCGAGTCCAGTGGCACAAAAGAATTGTTACGACTGGGGGCCTCCTTGGCTGCAGTGGATGGCCAGGGTCTTCTTCCGTGCTCTGACGTGCCCTTCACACTCCACAGTGCGTTGTTGAAACCGCCCTCCAAGCCGTTGAATCAGTCACGTGATTTCCTCCGCCTGTCCGCCGGAAACAAACTTCACATGCTAGGGTGAGCAAGTCCTAAAATCACCGAGGGTTTGAAACCCGTCGGCTACTACCCCATCAGGTTCAGCCAGCCTGCCAAAGCTGTTTGCCGGGGTGTGGCCGCTGCGCATGCTACAGCTACGGGGAGCCACTGATGAGAGTTGAGTGCCATGTGAGAGCCAATAGTGGACGAGCTGTCCTGAAAAGGACATGGCAAGCCCCCCCACTAGAGGTACTGTCCCTCCATGACACCCATACACACCCATATATATAAAAAATACCACTAAAATGCCTAATAAAATTCTTAAAATGCTCGACCCCTTGGGGACCAACATCTGTTAAAAAATAGGATGGTAAAAGGAAGTTTTAAAATCGACAGCTCTGTTTCGAGCGCTGGCTCTCGTCAGGATGGGTTTTGGGTTGTCTACCGCCGGTGTTATATGGCCCAATGTCACTGTTTACACGTGCGGATTTGTTTACAGTTCAGGGTGCGTTTGCTGACAATTTTTTTAACAAATAATATATATATATATATATATATATATATATATATATATATATATATATATATATGTATATATATATTCAAACTTAATGCTTTTAAGACCAAATTCACTTCCAACATCACATGCGTTTGTGGTGGGAAAATTTCTAATGAACATATACTTTTCCACAGTAGAAAAATGAAAACCTATCTGCCTACTTTTTCGGAAAAGTCCCTGAAGGAGGTTTTAGTAAAATCCCTTTTGATTTGTGACATTGTTTTAGGACTTGTTCAGAGTACCATTTTGACATTCCTTTGATAATTTTATTTTCACGTTTATATGTTACTATCCTGTTACCTTTAGCGTTCATCTGATTTTTAAAAATGTTATTCTAGTTACGTTATAGGATGCAATTTTTATTCATGTAACATTTTTTTTTCTTCTGATTCCCATTCTAATCCTCCTTTTTCTTTTTCCTTTTCCATTTATGCTTCTTCATCTTTTTCTATCTCACCCGTTTCTCTATCTCTTTATCTCCTTCAGTTGCCTGTCTATCCCCCCCTCCCCTCCCTTTCTCCTTCACTCCCTCACTACCTTGTTTATTTATTTTTTTGGTTGTCTAAAATCACTTATGTGTATAGACATTAACTTGAAGAACACACACACACTCGCGCGCACACACACACACACACACACACACACACACACACACACACACACACACACACACACACACACACACACACACACACACACACATCCCAATGCTAAACAAGGATGATCTAAATCCCATGCCAAATAAACCCAAACCATTCTCTCTGTTGGTGTTTCGGCATCAATTCCGAAAACGAAATGTGTCTAATTAAGAATGGGATTGAACACGGTGACCACACAACACTCTCATCAGTGTTCAACCCGTAAGTCTGACCGAAGAACGAGGAAGAGAGAGACTGAATGACAGATAATCTTTATGATCAGGGTAACAAAGAGACGTATTTCTCCCCATTCGGACATATCACCGAAAAGAGATTGAAAAGACCTAATGTCATGACTGCACACGTTTCGTATTGTGTATAAAATCTACGTTGCTGCACACTATGTGGCGTGTGTTTATTGGTATTTTGGCCTGATTTCCAGCAAGGCTGCAGTCTGTTTCATTTTCTCGCACAATGTGTATTGTGATTATACAACACACATATTTAATGAAAACAACCGTTCTTAATGACTGCCACGTCGTCATCATTCGCAAAGAAGAAGAAGAAAGAAGAAGAAGAAGAAGAAGAAGAAGAAGAACGTAATTCATGATATTCTGAAGTCAAGTGAGATTGAATATAAAAGAGCTTAGTCACCGAACACATGATTAGAACAAGATAGACTATTAACAATGAAGTCGTATCACTGGCAAACAATTTGCATGAAGAAGAAATAGCTAAGGGAAGGTCATTAATGTGAACACAAAACAGACCGAAGGCTGATCCTTGTGGCACTGTGATTTACTGGCAAGAATGAGGTTTTACAAGCTTTTAAAACTACTATCTTATCTTCTGTTGCTCATGAAAGTTGATACAAGTACAAGAGATTTATAGATAAAACCATGCAGAAACTTGTTGTGTGTGTGTGTGTGTGTGTGTGTGTGTGAGAGAGAGAGAGAGAGAGAGAGAGAGAGAGAGAGGGGGGGGGGGTAAAGAAATAAAACAACAAGTTTTTAACCAAAGTAATGAGAAAAGCAATCAATGAAATATGGACGCTTTTTCCACCCAGCCGAGGGCGAAAGGAAAGGAAGCAAATTAAATACCAACTCAAGGCAACTGCATGCAAGAGGAACGAACAATGGCAAGATCTAGAACAGTTCAATTCAAGTAAGCTGCTCTCCCACACCACTGACAAACGAACGTAATAGAAAAACGTGTGGACATGGCGTACAAGGAGTGGGAAAGTGGGAAGGAATCGGGGAAAGGGGTAGGATGGAGGTGGAGGGAAGGGGTAGCATACAACATTTATACTTAACATAATTATATCACAAACTGGACATTAACTTACAAGGAAGACAAGGGTACTGTTTAAAAGAAAGAACAAAAAATTCACACACACACACACACACACATACACACGAGAGTACAGTGCGAAAGGTCTTTGTCAACCACCTTATGAGCGAAGTTCTCAAGTACACACGTACACACATAGGGCCTATATACAAGCTCGCGTGCGCGCGTGCACACACACACACACACACACACACACACACACACACACACAGTCACGGTGCAAGTCACGGTCTTCTGTCGTGCTGCACGTGCCACTATTGTAGGTCAGAGCTCGGGGTTACAGCAATGGTCATGTAGTAACAACGCAGTTTGAACTGATGATAGTCGCCCTGGCTCTGTGAAAAAAAATTGATTATGAAAAAGATTAATTGTTTATCCTTGAATTTGGGGTCAGTACATTAGTTCAACGCCAAATGTCAGCAAAAATAACAGAATGATGCATGACTTGTTGACTCCTAGTGTTTCTGCCATTGGTAAGGCACCGGGATTTTGGAGTGAAAAGTCTAGCAGATGATAGGAAAATGAAGGGTCATGTGGATCGTGCTTGCCTAGAAAAAGAAACGGACATGTCATCTGCCTCAGAGTCAGGTGTAGTATGGGTTAATGGATGGTCTGTGGGAAGAATATGTTTTGGCACTGGCTGATCTGATGAGAAAAGGCAGGTGCAGCTGTGAGTGTAATACAGAATTATCAAGCATTTTGGGCATAAACTGTAACTGTGCACTCGGACCAATCAATCAGCCTGCTGTCTGAGCAACCAATCTGGGCATATTCCCCGGATGAGGACTCACAGGGGTCGGAACTACATGGAGAAGACGAACTGACATTTTCCTCGACATGAAAAATAACTTGAGTTGGTTTTCGCAGGAGTTTCTTAGTGTGGCGACATTGATGTTGCGTTTGTTGCATTCACCCTTTAATGCATTATGAAATCTGTCCATTGCTGTCTGTTGCAACGACTTTAAACGCGCGCTTTCTGGCTGGCTTTTTTTTTTTTTTTGGTGTTGGGAAAAGTTACTTTCGAAAACTTGTATGATGTACTCATGTGTAGTTCTACTGACGCCCGTGGTGAGAGTGATTGACAGCTACCTCGTTCTGTGATTGACAGTTGAATTAACTCGTGTGTGACCAAGAGGATCAGATTTCTACGTGGATTGTGGAAGTACTGGGTAAGTTATTGCTGTGTGTGTGTGTGTGTGTGTGTGTGTGTGTGTGTGTGCTTCTGTTTTATGTCACACATACTTTATAGACCACTAATTAAGTTGGTTATCAGAATATAGTCGTCAGGCATACACACCACGCACGCACACACGCACGCACGCGCTTACACACATTCACGCACGCACGCATGCATACACACACACACACACACTTACAGGCGGGGGGTGTGGGTGGGTGGATGGGAAGGGGTTAAGTGGAGAGGGTTGCTATTTATGGATTTAAGCACCATCTTGTCGGTTTCTTTTGAATATGATTAATTTTAGTCTGTGAGTGTGTTAAACGGAGAGAAATGAAACCATTTAAAAGAATGATAGAAATGGTGCTCGGTACCCCTCCCCATCCTCTCCCCCCCACCCTCACACATATACCGGGGTTGGGGTTGGGGATTAGGTTGGAGAGTACAGAGACTGTTTGAATGTGTGGAGGTGGGAAAAAGATGCAGGGAGGGATTGGCGAGAAGTGTTTGAAGACCTGTAGTCTGTGGGTGGTGGGTGGGTGGGTGGTTGTTATTGTAGTTGACGTCGTCGTTGTTATTATGTATGTGCGCATGCGCGCGCGCGCGTGTGTGTGTGTGTGCGTGTGTGTGTGTGTGTGTGTGTGTGTGTGTGTGTGTGTGTGTGTGCACGCGCACGCGAGCTTGTATACAGGCCCTATGTGTGTACGTGTGTGTGCGAGAGCTCGCGTGCACGCGCACACGCATATGTGTGTGTGTGTGTGTTTGTGTGCTTTAATAGGGTTTTTGTTGCGTCTTATTTAACATCAGCGACATTTGTGATGATAAAGACCTGACCGTACAAAGACCAGATATCACATAGAAGGGTCATGTAAAGCCATTTCTGGCTATAATTGCAAAAGCAATTGTCCGTATGAACCTGAACTTGAACCTGATATCAAACGGAGGTGTGTGTGTGTGTGCGCACGCGCGCGCGTGCGTCTGCGTGTTTGCGCGTGCGCGCGTGTTTGTCGTGTTTGCTGTGTTGCATTACGCTGTTTTTGTGTCCTGCTGTGTTGTGTGTGTCGTGTATTAGTATGTGTGTGTGTGTGTGTGTGTGTGTGTGTGTGTGTGTGTGAGAGAGAGAGAGAGAGAGAGAGAGAGAGAGAGAGAGAGAGAGTGTGTGTGTGTGTGTGTGTGTGTGTGTGTGTGCGTGCGTGCGTGCGTGTGTGTGTGTGTGTGTGTGTGTGTGTGTGTCCGTGCGCGCGCGTCCGTGTGTGTGTTACATGTGTGTGTATGTGGGGGGGGGGGGGGGGGGGGGGGGAGGGGAGGGGTGGTGGAGAGGGTACAAAAGCACACGAGTACTTGTGGACAGCGATTCATCGGAATTTACTTTGCCGATTTCAGTAAAGATTAATAATGCATTCTTTCCTTGGTTTGAAACAAAAATAATCATCAATCAAATAAGAAATAGTCAAGAGTTATAGACTACAAATAGGCTAACAAAAACAAACAAAAAAAATCAATGGATCAGTTTGTCAGTCCAGTAGTTTAATAATCAGCTACTTGGATACTGGTTCATTCACCCTTTAATGCATTATGAAATGTGTCCATTGCTGTCTGTTGCAACGACTTCAAACGGTTCATTTTGCCCCTACCGGTGAAAAAGTAAAACGATGGCGTTTCATTAATGAGCAGCCACTTGTAATGAGCAAAGAGGCACGCAAACTGTAAGATCCCGTTTGGCAAGATTTCCCCCCATTCCCCTCTGTCTGACTTACTTTTCTCCAAAAATGTGAAAATGAAATCTTTCTTTATTGATTATGTCCACTGCCATGTTTGCTTTCTCAGAGTGTACTCGCCCATCTTTCCATTTTCATAATGCCCTCGCTCATCTTTCCTTTCTCAGGATGTCCACATCCATCTTTCCTTTCTCATCATGTCCACACTCGTCTTCCTTTTTCTTGATGTCCCATACTCATCTTCCCTTTCTTATGTCTATTTCCGTCTGCCATTTATCACAATGTCTACAGCCATCTTTCTTTGTGTTATGATATCCGTACCGATCCTTTGTATGTTACTTTCTCTGTAAGAGTCGCATTCGGATGTATCATTTTCTTTCCTTTCCTCATGATGTCATCGTCTTTTTCTTCCATAGTCACGATGACCTAAACCATCTTTCCTTTTGTCATGGTGTCGTAATCCATTTTTCCTTGCTTTTGGTTTCCTTATCGATCTTTCGTTTTTCTTCCTATGGCCTCATCTGTTTTTTACTCTTTCATAATGTTCTTTGCTTATTTTTGTAATGATGATTTTGATGTGTTTGTTTTATATTACCTTCCTCGTGGTGTTGTCATTTGTTTTTCGTGCAGTTTGCGATGTCAGGGCTGTCCACTGTGTATGTCTGTTTGGATAGTTGCACCGCCCAGTTTAGGCCTGTCTACTTTCTTCTTATTTTTTGTAATAACTGTTGAGATTGGTACATTGGCCTTATTAGGGTTATTTACTTTTTAAAGTTGTTTGGATAGGTGCATTCAGTCGTGAAGTTCACATGCACCATAACTATACGTGGCAGATAAGAATAACCCCACCAGATTGCGTGCTTTGGGTGGGGAAGGTGGAGCACGGGAAAAGCAGGAGAACAGCACATTAAACTGGACGGTGAGAATGACAGTTTTTATATGTCGGTTGGAACCTCAAACTGGGAACGCAATGCATCACTCCTGGATCAACCAGGCACCATGCTATTTTCAGCATAGGATATCCGCGCATATCTGGTACCATGCTACTATAGGTGTAGGGTTTGCGTTCATAGCTGGCACCATGGTATTTTGCATCTAGGATATCCAATCTGGCACCATGTTATTTTCAGTGTATATCCGTTTGTATCTGGCACATGTTATTTTTGGTGTAGGATATCCGTTGATATTTGGCACCATGTTACTTTATGTATAGGATATAATGATAATAATAATAATGTTAATTTTTTTTATAGCACCTATTCTCTAAAGATTAGGGCTCTAAGCGCTTTACATATAATAAACACTCTCGTTTACACTACGGGCTGCCTACCTGGGTAGTGCCGACTGAAGAGCTGCCTGCTGGCGCATCATTCAGTCGTTTCCCGTGTCATCAAGTCAATATCGTTCATTCAGTTGCCTTATTTCCTTCATTCTTTCAGTTTCTCACGCAGGGTGCATGCTGTGTGTAACGTGTCATCCATACCAACGGCCAAACTGGCCTTCTCTTCCGAAAATTGGTGATGGGATTTTACGTGATAGGATATCCATTCACATTAGACACCACGTTACTTTCTCCTTAAGGTGTAGGCTGTCCGTGCGCACCTGGCACCATGTTCTTTCTGCGTAACATGTCGGCGATCCATGCATACCTAGCACTATGTTTCTTTTGCCTTAAGATGAAGGATATCCGTGCACTCTTTGCAACGTGTTGCTCAATCCGTGATGTGTTGGCTGTCCGTGGCATCATCTTACTTTCGCCGTAAGATGTAGGATACCCAGTCCACGTCTGGCACTGTTATGTTCGTCGTATGGTGTAGGATACCTGGTGCTTGCCTGGCAGTGTTATTTTTTCACTGTAAGGTTCCAGATTCGATTCTGACAAGGTTGAGTATAGTTGATATAAATTGAGATGTGAAAGGAGGTCAGTAAAATGAGATTGTGACTGCATTCTGACAGGTATGTACAACCTTTTTTACTGGTTGTTCCGTGCAATCCTAAGGCAATGTTTTCTGTTTTGTACAACCTTTTTTTTACTGGTTGTTCCGTGCAATCCTAAGTGAATGCTTTTCGTTTTGTTACAACTTTGAACGTTTCAGAACGGTTGATGAAAAAAGGTAATTTAAAATGAGGTCAAGAGTATTAACTAGTGACTGCATTATTGAGAAATATCCGTATGATTAATATGAAAACAGTTTTTAAACGAGGTCGGGAAGAGGGGGGGAAGGGGGGGGGGGGGGGGGGGTGGGGTGGGACCTATCTTCTTACAAGCTTGAACGTGATTCATGTAAATGACGTTTTGAATGAGTTCAGAGGATTTAAATAGGGACAATGTTTTGACATTCAAGATGAGGTGTTGAGAATTCTGCCATCAGTCTGTGCGCTTATCTATGAAAGAAAACTTAGGTCAGGAGAAGATGGAAGTGTTAACACTCTCGAGTTTTTTAGTACAGTCAGAGGGGAATAAACTCCGGAGAGAGGTCAGGAGATTAGCACCGAACAGCTGAGCAGTGTGACATGCTTCACAGTATAAAAAAAGACGCAGAATACCTTACTGTGTGCCGCTTACTATATTATTCAGCTACCACACAGTAAGTGAATAAACAAATACGCACAAGACCACATTAAACACTTTTCTCAAATTAACAACAGTCCAGGACTGATAAGACAAAACGCATGATTACAGTTTGTGTCAGGTTAAACCCCGAAAGAGAGAAAAAGATCATCTCCACCGCCTTGTTTGCATTTATAAGGCTTAATATCGATTGTTCAGTTAGTCAAGTTTCAAAATGGAGCGACTGATGGCGAACAAAGCAAAATTTAGAAAGAGTGGGGGTTAGTTGCCGCCAGGGACATTGACAAACAAAGTACGGTGTCTGGTGTCTTGTCCTGTACTTTGTTTGTCAATGTCCTTGACGGCAACTAACCCCAACTCTTTCTAAATTTTGTTCAGTTAGTCATTCGATCAGTATAGGTCCTTCAGTCATTCATTCGTTCAGTTGGTCGTTTAGTCATTCAGTCGGTCGTTCAGTCCTTCATTCGTTCGATCGGTCGGTCGTTCCATCGGTTAGTCGGTTGTTCAGCCATTGATTCGTTCAGTCCTTCGCTCATTCATTCATTCATTCATTCATTTTAGTTGGTCAGACGGTCGTTCAGTCATTCATTCGTCAATTCGGTCGGTCGCTCGTAAAGTCATTCATTCCTTCCGTCGGTCAGTAGGTCGTTCAGTCATTCATTCATTCATTCGTTACTTGTGTTCGGTCGGTCGCTCGTTCAGTCATTCGTTTCTTCCGTCGGTCAGTTGGTCGTTCAGTCATTCGTTCGTCAATTTGTACGGTCGGTCGCTTGTTCAGTCATTCATTTCTTCGGTCGGTCAGTTGGTCGTTCATTCATTCGTTCGTTAATTAGTTCGGTCTGTCGCTCGTTCAGTCGTTCATTTCTTCCGTTGGTCAGTAGGTCGTTCAGTCATTCGTAATTAGTTCGGTCGGTCGCTTGTTCAGTCATTCATTCGTTTGGTCAGTTTGGTCGTTCAGACATTTATTCAGTCAGTCGGTCGTTCAGTCATTCTGTTCGTAAATTTGTTTGGTCGTTCGGTCAGTCGCTCGTTCGACATTAATTCAGTCAGTCGGTCGTTCAGCATTCTGTTCGTAAATTTGTTTGGTCAGTCGTTCGGTCAGTCGCTCGTTCAGACATTAATTCCGTCAGTAGGTTGTTCCAGCATTCGTTCGTTCATGCAATCGGTCGATTCGTTCACTCAGTCGCTCGTTCAGTCAGTCTTTCAGTCAGTCAGTCCTTTAGTCATTCATTCATTCAGTCGGCCGTTTAGTCGTTCAGTCGGTCGTTCAGTCATTCATTCGTTCAGTCGGTCGTTCGTTCAGTCAGTTGTTTGGTCAGTAAGTCCTTCAGTCATTCATTCGTGCAGTCGGTGGTTTAGTCATTCAGTCCAGGCCAGTTGAGCCATCCATTCGTTCGTCGGTTGTTCGTTCAGTCAGTCGTTTGGTCAGTCGGTCGTTCAGGCGTCATTCGTTCAGTTGCTCGTTTAGTCATTCAGTCGGTCGTTCGGTCCTTCATTCGTTCAATCGGTCGCTCGTTCAGTCGGTTAGTCGGTCGTTTAGCCATTGATTCGTTTAGTCGTTCGTTCGTTCAGTCATTCATTCGTTTAGTTGGTCAGACGGTCGTTCATTCGATTGGTCGGTCGTTCAGTCTTGGAATTATTCTTTCGGTTAGTCGGTCGTTCAGTCATTCAGTGAATCAATCAGTGGTCCAGTCATTCCTTTGATCAGTTGGTCGTTCAGCCAGTCATTCGTTCAGTCAATCGTTTAGTCATTCATTCGGCCAGTCTGTCGTTCAGTCATTCGTTCGTAAATTTGTTCGATTGGTCGCTCGTTTAGGCACGATATAGATTGGATAGAGGGTAGGGAGGATGCAGGGCGTGACATGGACGGGCGTACAGGATGCACAGATTTCAGGGCTTTTAATGTGCATGAGGGTGCTGGACGTGGCATGAGTGCAGGCACAGGGAGTGAAGATTCGGGGCCTGACACGTGTAGGCGTATAAGGGAAGGGGGGGGGGGGGGGGGGGGGTCGCGTTAATGCAGGGTGTAACATGGATGGGCGTACGTGGGAAAGAGGGGGTGCAGATGATGGGCGTGGCATTGGTGAAGGTATTGGGTCAGAGAGGGCATGGATTGCAGAGCGTGCGTGACACAGGTGGGCATGTTGGGGCTGAGGGGGCGCGGATGAAGGGCGTGACGTGGGTGGTTTATTAGGGCAGAGGGAGTGCGGATGAAAGGCGTGTGACGTGGATGGTTTATTGGGGCAGAGGGGGTGTAGATGAAAGGCGTGGCGTGGTGGTTTATTGGGGCAGAGGGGGTGCGGATGAAAGGCGTGACGTGGTGGTTTATTGGGGCAGATAGAGCGCGGACAAAGGGCGTAACGTGGGTGCTTTATTGTGGCAGAGGGGGTGCAGACGGAAGACGTGACGTGGTTGGGTTTATTGGGGCAGAGGGGGTGCGGATGAAAGGCGTGACATGGTTGGGTTTATTTGGGCGGAGGGGAAGGCTGGAAGCAGACGCAGGGCGTGACACAGCTCAGAGCAGGAAAAGAGGAGGACGTAGGGAAAGATGGGGACTGTGGAAGCAGAGAATAATATAGGGAAAGTAAGAAACAGTTCAGAAAGTAGAAAATGGTGGGAAAAAAGGTAGCGAAAGTAGAATTGAAGGTAGTGTACGAAAAGTTGAATAAAGTAGAAAATGGTATGAAAGGTTAGGCGTTAAAAGAAAAGAGAAAACGATAAAATGGTGATTGCAAGAAGAGGGGAAATATTTTGTTTTCAGCAGACTGTCTG
>JADBJO010002751.1:252500-270000 GCA_016801955.1 Conus betulinus
AGAGAGAGAGAGAACTGCTCACAGACAGAGAGAGATACTGTTTTATAACTTAATCCTGTTTACTCTAGAATTGCAAATAGCACATAACACCAGACTCGTTTCGCAGACAGCAATGAGGAGCCTACGATCGACAGGTGAAGCTTGCTATTCCTCTCCCCATCTGTCTGTCTGTCTGTCTGTCTCTCTCTCTCTCACTCTCTCTCTCACCCCCCCCCCCCCCCCCCCTACTCTCTCTCTCTCTCTCGGTCTGTCTTTTTTCCTAATTTGACCATGTAACAGAACTGCATCCAAAGATTGTTGATTCAACACGCACACAAACGGACATGCACAAGCAGGCCATACACAACGTACAAGTAGGCGCGCACAGGAAGAACACATTCACGCACGCTCGGACAGGCGCATAGACGCACCCCCCCACACACATACAGGTAGACATGCACGCACGCGCGCGAACGCACACACGTATGCACAAAGGCACGAACACATGCAGAAAGAAAAGGGAGGGAGAGAACAAAGATGAGAGAGAGGCGAATCAAACCTAATCTGACTTCAAGGACGCTCTAAACTGATTTGGAAGCGGAAAGTGATATACAGGACAAAGAAATCAATATTTCGTATAAAAAAAAATGTGCGTGTGTGTGCGCGCGCGTGTGTATGTGCGCGCGCGCGCGCGCGCGCGCGTGCGTGTGTGTGTGTGTGTGTGCGTGTGCACGCGCGCCTGTGTGTGTGTGTGTGTGTGTGTGTGTGTGTGTGTGTGTGTGTGTGTGTGTGTGTGTGTGTGTGTATGCGCGCCTCCGTGTGTGTGTGCGTGTGTGTGTGTGTGTGTGTGTGTGTGTGTGTGTGTGTGTGTGTGTGTGTGTGAGAGAGAGAGAGAGAGAGAGAGAGAGAGAGAGAGAACTCGCCCACCGTGAGCGCGCGCGCGCGCGCGCGTTCGCGCGTGTGTGTGTGTGTGTGTGTGTGTGTGTGTGTGTGTGAGAGAGATCGCTAAGCCACCAGCAGAATAGTTAATACAGGGCACGTAGGTTTCCCAGAACAATGACCGAAAGGAAAGAGGCTGCCGGATTAAGACGGGATCTAAGGAGAGACAAAATGGCTGGAAACGTCCATTACCTTGGGAGCGAAAGAGCAGCTGAAGGGGGAGATTATGCTCGCGAACAGGGAGAGCGAGCTTTGAGGTCAAATGTAAACAACTAAAAGAGGAAACGTGAATAGGGAAAAAAAAACCCCGACTGATGTTGTTATTATTGTTGTTGTTGTCGTGGCCGTTGTTATTGTTGCTCCTGATGATGATTATGGTGATAACGATGACTTTTATTCTACCTATCTCTACCGTATAATGCGCAGCGTTATATAAAAAGGAATTCATATTATGCAAATAAATAAGGATATGTTCCTGAAAGAGAGAGAGAGAGAGAGAGAGAGAGAGAGAGAGAGAGAGAGAGAGAGAAAGTTTCACGGAATTTATCCGCAGATCTTTAAAGCTGTTCTCAGAGACGGTGTCTGTTCTTTTTCTGTTAAAATCGGTCTCTCTCTCTCTCTCTCTCTCTCTCTCTCTCTCTCTCTCTCTCTCTCTCTCCCCCCCCCCCCCCCCCTTTCTGTCTGTCTGTCTCTGTGCCTTATTTTTTCATGTTTCACTCCACCCGTCTCTCCTCAACTCCGCGTATCTCTCCTTCCCCAACAGATGATGAGACAGAGGAATGGCACGGAGTGAGGCCGTGAAAATGATCATTCGATGTGGGTTGGGGGCAGGGAGATGAGAACGTTTTACTGCGTTTAACTGATACTAATGTGATGATGATGATGATGATGATGATGATGACGACGAGCATGATGATGGTGATGATGACGATGTTGATGATGATGACAGTGTTGGTGACGACGATACAGCAGCAGCAGCTGCTGCTGTTGCTGCTGCTGCTGCTGCCGAGATTGGTAAAGGGGGTAAGAACAGCCAGATGCAGAGGTCCTCCTTTTTTCTGTATGTTCAGTCTCCCTCGACCGGATGTACACATTTCTCTGACGAAAGCAATGATAATAATAGTAATAATGATTTATATTTATGGCGCTTAATCTTAAATCATAAGCCCTAAGCGCTTACAAATACAGAAAAGGTTTAAGAACTAAGCGCTTACAAATACAGAAAAGGTTAAAGAAAATACAAATAAAACCAATAAGAAGATGAAAATTACAATACGTACCATGCACCTACAAACAAGGGTGCATATTGACACACACTCACGCACACACAATCACACACACACACACACACACACACACACACACACACACACACACACACACACACACACACACACACACACACACTGTCACACACACGCGCGCGCGCACGTGCGTACACACACGTACGGTGACATCAGGCAACTGTGACATCCTGTGCGTGTATCGGGGGGAAGGTCGGAAGGGGGGGAGTAGGGGATGGAGGAAGGGTAGAGGAAGAAGGATAGGGGAATATGAGAAAGTTGTCTGATTCTTCTTACCGACAACTGCTTGGCCAGAATTCGTGTTCAGTCTACATCTTCTTATAAATTGAATGGCATAACGTGCTCATCTGAAGAAGCTATCAATTTCAGTCGTGCTCATTATGATAAGTTGTCAGTTTCTGTCGTGCTCATCTGAATCAGCTGTCAGTTTCTGTCGTGCTCATCGTAATCTTATTAAGCTGTCAGTTTCTGTCGTGGTCATCATAATATTATCAAGCTGTCAGTTTCTGTCGTGCTCGTCATAATAAGCTGTCAGTTTCTGTCATGCTCATCATAATAAAGCTGTCAGTTTCTGTTGTGCTCATCATGATAAGCTGTCAGCTTCTGTCATGCTCATATAATAAGCTGTCAGTTTCTGTTGTGCTCATCATAATAAGCTGTCAGTTTCCATCATGCTGATCATGATAAGCTGTCAGTTTCTGTTGAGCTCATCATAATAAGCTGTCAGTTTCTGTTGAGCTCATCATAATAAGCTGTCAGTTTCCATCATGCTCATCATGATAAGCTGTCAGTTTCTGTCGTGGTCATCATAATAAGCTGTCAGTTTCTGTCTTGCTGATCGTAATAAGTTGTCAATTTCAGATCCGGTTCTGCTCTTGAGAGAGAAAGAGGCAGACAGACAGACATATAGAAAGAAAGAAAGAGAGAGATAGAGAGAGAGAGAGAGAGAGAGAGAGAGAGAGAGAGAGAGAGAGAGAGAGAGAGAGAGAGAACTTGCCTCTCACTCCCCGGGTCTGTTTGCTTCTCTACTTCAAATGGAAATGGTTGGCAATCAGATCTGTCCCGATCCGAATCTCATCTAGCTCGGGTCTGTCCTGCACTCTCTCCGCTGTACTCCAACCGCTCCAACCCTTGGCCACCTTCCTCGTCCTCCCTCCTCGCCGACTTCATCCCCTTCCCCTTGATCCTCTCCTCCTCTCCGTCCATTTTGGCGCTAGATCTTCTTCCCCACTTTCATTTTTGTTTCTCTTTGACCCACCAACGAAAGCAAGGAGCAAACAAGTGAACAAACCAACAACACAAACAGAAACACACAAACAAACAAACAGACAGACACACAAAAAGACGATCAACAAAAACAAACTAAACGAACAAACAAATAAAAAACAAAAACAGACCGACACACACACACACAAAGACGATCAAAAACACAGAAGAAGAACGAACAAACAAATGAACAAACAAATAAACATACAAACGATCAATTCTCTTTTTCTTCCGTCTACAGATTCCATCCCCTCCTTTGTCTTCGATCTCTGGTCTCTTTCCTCATTCACTGTCGATTGCTCGTCTGCCTCTTGTTCAGCAGTCTTTTGTCTCCTGCCTCTTGCCTGTCTCCTCTGGATGTATCTTTGCTCTCTTCCCCTCCTCCTCCTCCTCTTTCCCCAACGTGGCATCTTCGTCCTCCACCAGGTCTGTCTTCTGTATTAATTTCTTCTTCTCTTTGTCTTCCCCCGATCGTCTTGCATTCTTCTTTAGCCCCCTCCTCCTCCTCCTCCTCCTCCTCCTCCTCCTCCTCCTCCCCCTCCCCCTCCTCCTCCTCTCCTCCTCTCCTCTTCTTCTTCTTTCTTCTTCTTCTTCTTCTTCTTCTTCTTCTTTCTTTTTTTGTTTCTTTTTTCTTTTTGCCAGTCCTGATCCATAAAGATGTTAAACCGTTTTCGCCGCGCGTCTGTTAGCGTGAAACTTGGTGTAATTAAGGAACCCTGTTAAATTTTAGAGCGTGTCCGAATCAGAGAGCGGATTCATGATTTCCCCCCCCCCCCCCCCCCAAGACATTTTTTTTTTTTCAAAATTGTCGGAGTTTCTTGAAAAATAAAGCATGGATCTCCATGAAAGACAAATCGGGCTTATTTGAAATACTGACATGAAATGAAAGAAGCGTCCTTTTCTGCATAGGGGGGAAAAAAAGGATCTGAAAATGCTGGTTTCCGTATCGAGCCATCTTTGTTGAAAGTGGAGATATTATGGATATGTGTCAAGTGAGACAAGTGGCCTAATGTTCCATGTACATGTTGTTTTATGAGGACACTGGCTTTCTTTGCTTTTCAACTGAAAACAGGCACTGTCCAAGAAAAGGCATACATGTAAAACACATCTACGTACGTATGTACGTACGTACGTTTGTATGTATGTATGTATGTACATATGTACGTGTGTACTTACGTATGTATCTATGTATGTGTGTATATATATATATATATATATATGTGTGTGTGTGTGTGTGTGTGTGTGTGTGTGTAAGCTTAGGGTAGGGAGTATGCATATGTGTATGTATGTAAGTCTCTGTTCGCTTTAAATATGTGTTGACGTCTATTAATGTATGGATTTACGTATACTGTTAGTAAGTCAGGCGCCGCGATCATTCTCGCGGCGTGCTGCGAAAAAGTTAACATAGTTGCATTTCTTTTTTGGACCATAAAAAAAGATATCATGCTGAAACATTAAGTAGTGGGGGAAAACAAGTACAGGTTAACAATTCTTCCATCATTATAGCAATGACTTGGCACTGGCATAAAAGATATGTCATGCATGAATATGTCTATTAATTATCTATGAAAATCTCCACGAACTGTCTTCTTTCTGTGCATATGTAGGATCTTATTTTACTGGATAGAAATGTGGGGGACAAACAAGAAAAAAAAATCGAGCTTATTAGATGTGATAATATCTACAATCTCGCACGATTTGGCGACATTCCGGATGCTAGTTCGGATCAACTGAGGAAAACGACATTCACGGGGGCATGAGAACGTGGGGGGGATATCAAGTCAGTAATTAACTGTTTTCTTCTTCTTCTTCTTCTCTTTTTTTTTTTTGTGGCATCAGTTCTCGGATCAATGGAGCACCTAAGGTGGTAGGTTTTTTTTTCTCCTTTTAAAAAAAAAAACTTTTCTTCTTTATTTTCTTCCCTAAGGCCAACATCCACCTTTTCATTGTTTGGTGCTTCACACTGTCTCTTCAAATTAACTGTGTAGGAACCTACTACTATACCAGAGTGTGGTTAAGACAATGAGCATTAGTAAGGTACGACCAAAATTGTTCAATCTTGGCATAGGTCTGCGATCTTTCCTTCCCGTTAATTTAACCACGCACACACATACACACACACGCACACACATATGCACGCACGCACACACACACACACACGCGTACACGCACGCACGCACGCACGCACATTATTATGCCGAATGATCACCATTCATACTGCAGCACAACATACCTGTGGGAGTCGGAGATATGTAACATTGGGAAAGACGGTATCTACGCCTTCATCGTCTTACTAGCCATGTAGTAGTAGCTGTTCTTCAGCATATAGAGCAGCGGTATCTTCTACTAAAGGGAAGAATTTGTGAAACAGTTGGGTGGCTGGGTGTGTGTTAACGAGCATGACTGATTTTGTTTTCCGTCTTGTGCATACATTGTGGACACTATCTAAAGCCAGCAGTACTTTCCTGTTGTTTCTGGGGCGGTTTTCACCTCGTGATTGAAAAATCGCCTCAAAAATAGTGGGCAAAAAAATTACAACTACCGACAAAGCTGATTTCATTAAACAGGAATTGAAACCCGGGATAATTCAAAGAGGTAATAAAAACTTTATTCACTGAGCTTACTAGGCCGCTTTCTCTATGTATTTCCAGCAGAATCATTTCATAGATTGGCCTATTAACCATGCGGTTATATATACCACCAACGATATATAATGCGCACTTGACACATCACTTTACGTAATGCTTTAACTTACAGTTTATTTCCCCCGTTGAAAGTGAAGTTAGTAGATGTCCACAAAATCAGAAATTCGCCGCCGTCAATATTCGACAGATGAAAAGACAGATTAGGTCAGAGGGCAAGATTAGTAAAGCAGGAAGGCGCCGGACGCGCATTTACAACAGGCGATGCAAATAAAGGCGTGTGTCACGTGACATGTCTCGTGAGCATTCCGCGTCAAGCATAGTATTCAATATATCACTACACCCATGGATCTGTTCTGATCCAACATACGCAGGGCACCACCTACTAAGCCCCCCTACTGATAATGTTTGCTTAGTCGCGAAGCCGATGTGAGTGAGCTCTCCACCCTGAGGGCGCCACTACGTCTGTCCAACGACAGCCCCCACCCTACCCCCCACACACCCTCTTCCTCCCCATGGACACGCCCAGTACCGGTGATCCCGACGGAATCAAACCAAGGCCACAGACGTAGAGATGACATCGAAACTGAGGTCGCCATGAGAGCAGGGCATGAAGGGACACAGAATATGAGACTTTTTTTTATACTGATCGATGAGAATGAGAATGATGAAGATGATGATATGGATTTCTTCCGGTCTGAGACTGCATGGCAGGGTTGTACTCTACGCTTACTTTCATCATATATCCAGGCGTCAACCAGGCCCGAGAGATACAGACGCCTGCAGTGTTGGTAAGGAAATTTGAGTAACATTCTCACAGGCGCATCCATTAAGTGGATGAAACTCGATTGTGTTGTCTCAGTCTTCCAAATTGAACCCGTAGCAAACTCAACTCTAAAGAGAGTCGATCGGGGCAGAAAAATCCCACATGGCTCTGATGGGGATCGAATGCACGACTCCCCCAGCCGGGAGTCCGCGACGCTAACCACTTCGCCACGGGTGGCTGGTGTTAACAGACAAATTTTTTTTTACTTGACTGTTCTCTCTTACCCTCTAGGTCTTGTAACTCCCTTGCCGCTCATTACGGCTCCCCCTAAAGCCAGAACAGGATTGTCCATTCACAACATCAATACTGGAAGTCCACAGGGACCAATTAATATCAGTTCGTCCTAGGGAAATCTCAACAGGGAAACAGCACTACTGCTGAGTGACTTTGTTGATGCTCAGTGGTGTCTGTTCCGATCCAGCATGAGCAGGCCATCACCTAGCAGGCCCCCTGGTGACGACGATGATTGCTTAGTGGCGGAGCCAGCCTGACGGAGAGTCTCCCTCCGGAGGGTTCCGTCACATCCGCCCAACGACAGACTCCATAAACTTGCCGACACAGACGAATTTGACGTGAGCTCCCAAGGGAGATAAGCGTGGAGAAGAAATCGAAAGAGAGGTCACCACGAGGGCAGGGCATCAAGAACGACAGAGCCTGAGACACCTTCCTTTGAACAGAAAAACAAATCGTGCCGCAAAAAATGTGACCGTTACGTACGTAGTGTACAAACAACAAACAGTTAAAAGAGCTACCAGCAAGCTAAATGATCAGTGCATGCATTTTTTTTTTTTTTTTTTTTTTTTTTTGCCTTTGTAACGCAGACTTGGCGCTCACCAGAATTCAAATGACCATTAACGTTAAAGCTAAGCAATTCAGAAACAAAGTCTTCATCTCTAGAAAAAAAAAAAAAAAAAAAAGACAGACAGAAACGAACACAGGCTTTCGACATTAGGCAGACTTTTGGACTGCGGACTTCCCAAATAACTGCGCCCATTTGCCACGTAACGCATATGACGTACGGAAGAGAGCAGACCCACGAAATAACGATCGCGATCGGTCTGTTTAGTCCATTCTGTACGTAAACATTAGCACTGAACAGTATTTGACTTTGGAGAAAATTAGCACTGAACAGTATTTGACACTGAAGAAAATTAGCACTGACCAGTATTTTGACACTGAAGAAAATTAGCGCTGGACAGTATTTGACACTGAAGAAAATTAGCGCTGGACAGTATTTGACACTGAAGAAAATTAGCGCTGGACAGTATTTGACACTGAAGAAAATTAGCACTGAACAGTATTTGACACTGAAGAAAATTAGCACTGACCAGTATTTGACACTGAAGAAAATTAGCACTGACCAGTATTTGATACTGAAGAAAATTAGCACTGAACAGGATTTGACACTGAAGAAGTTAGCACTGAACAGTATTTGACACTGAAGAAAGTTAACACTGAACAGCCGAAACAGCAAAGAACGAGTGAACAGCGCAAAACTTGTGTAGACAGAAACAAATAACTTTGGTGGGGTGACGGAGGCGAAGATGGTTTAGATGCAACCAGTGAGATGGCCGAAGAAAGAAGACTGATTCTTCTCTGTACATTTCCATTCCACAACTCAAGCAGGCCTACCAGGGAACAGAGGATAAACGAAGGACAGACGGTGTCAAGGCGTTCCTCCTTAGATGAGCTCTGAGCTCTCACTGCAGTTGCGCGATGAGCACCCAATCCTGTGTTTAAGTGTAAGTCATGAGCATAATGATTAAGCTGGCCATTACTATTCGGAGGAATGGCGAGGTGTTTCAGGGTGAAATCGAGTAAAGAAAGAAAGACTGGAAGTCAAAGTGAAGTGAATATGAGGCTGTGATGAAGGGAAGTAAAAGCGTAAGTAAACTGTACGGTCGCTAGACCTTCTCCCTCTTGACCGAGAGTTTGCGATTTCGGTATACTTCACATTTGTCCATATTTTCGGTGAGTATCCGATGCAGACAATCTTTGTTAGCTACGTAAGGACAGCATGGTCCTGCGCGCAGAACACGGTTGTAGTGTTCTGAATACATTGCAGTAACATTTTAAAGCCTCAAGCAAACGAAAGGCTGATAAGCATGCAGGCTGTCATATGATATGATTGATGACGATTGTGAGAACTTATTGTCACAACGGTGCAATAATGGTAAACTATCATTTCCATTACACATCCTTCCCCAGGAACAGAGATTCTTATACCTGCCCTTTGATATGGAATCAAAACTTATTCAAATAAGGAAACGAACAACATAACGAAGAACACAGAGCATTATTTCTTTTCTTCAACATTTTCTTTGTTGCTTTTTCATTGAAAGTAACAGAAAATAAGAACAGTGACATACAGTAGTAAAGGACAAACTCAATGTTGATGAGTGAAGCAACACACGAAAAACTTTCGTTTTGTACGAATATCACATTTTATGAGGATTAAATGACTGCTTGCGCAAAACAGTTTCTTATCCTGAAGGCTGCGACAAAACTCACACAGACACACAGTCGTTGTCTGTCTGTCTGTCTGACTGTCTCTCTGTCTGTCTCTCTCTCTGTCTCTCTCTCTCTCTCTCTCTCTCTCTCTCTCTCTCTCTCTCTCTCTCTCTCTCTCTCTGACATGCAAGAGGGAAGGGGGGGGGGGGGGGGGGGGGGGGGGGAGGGACAGGGGGAGACAAGGAAAGATGCGATACAGGAAGAGGAAGTTGGAAAGGAACAAGAGCGAAGAAATTGGTGAGAATAAATATAAGTTGCTTCGACTGTACACACACACGCACACACACGCACGCACGCACGCACGCATACACACACACGCGCGCGTACACACGCACACACACACACACACACACACACACACACACACACAGGCGCACGCACGCACGCACGCACGCACGCACGCACACACACACACACACACACACACACACACACACACACACACACACACACACACACACATTCATTATACACAACACATTCAGGGAGCGTTGATATTTATGGTATGAGAAGAAATGCTGGTGGTGGGTAGCTAGTATAACATTTCCTACTGATGTCTGGTCTTCAAAGACAATATTCATTCGTTCATGTCAAAGATGAAATGGATTATAAGTATATTTGTATAAGTCGTGCTACGTAATTCTCTGAATATTGTAAATTTCTCTGCGTTGGTAGAAAGAGTTGCCGAAATGTATCTGTTGAATCCATACTCTCACTTGGTCTGAAGCCCCGCCTTATGTATATATTTCTATTAACATCCATTGGGCTGTACCAAATTCGTCAATTTGTCGAATTCTGTAAATTTTCTTAGCGATTGGTTCTAATCAGTATGGCTGTTCACGTGGTGACAAACATCCAGTGCTGCACTGGCCAAACTTTCTGACTCTGTTGAAAGGATTGATCAACAGAACTTTAGAACAGATTCGAAATAGAATTTGTGATCACTTCGGATGCAAGGCATGGACAGTGACAGAATTTAACACACTTTCATATTGACAGGGAAAAAGTGTTCTAAAAAAATGAAAAAAAAAAATGTGGCGTGAAATGTGGAGGGGGGGGGGGGGGGGGATGTTAGGGCAGGGAGAAGGGGTTAAAGGGAATAGAGGGGTTCCTCATTTGTTGTGTGAAATGGATTCTACTTTTCGTGTAGGAAAAGTAAAAAAAAAAAAAAGATCTAAGTCGTTCGGACACTATTTAAAGTCAAGTGGTTTAAGGTGCCCACCCTCGTTGGCAAATGGACATGCTGAATGAGAATGGTTTTAAAGTGAAGTGACCGTAGGCGGAAATTGAAACAGAAGTAAAACGAAAATTACCATCCCCCGCCGAACGAGAGAGACAAACAAATCACAAGACAAAACACGACGCGTTTCCGCCTCTTTGGTCTTCTTAAGGCAAGACAGACAGCCTTCGAGGCAATGAAGAAGACGAAGAGCGAGCAGTCACAGAACTCCTCAATTGGGCACACAGTGAATACCCATTTTCTTCGTCTTCATTGTCTTGAGTGTTGTTTGTCTGGTCTGGTCTGAAGAAGACCAAAGAGGTCGTGTTTTGTCTTGTAATCAATTTGTCTCTTTCAGTCAACGGAATAGTAATTTTTTTTCTTTAAAGTTTGTTCAAACGAAAAAATAGTTCTTTTATCCCCCCCCCCTCCCTAATTCACTTACTCTCTTTTTCCCTCCTTTGCCCACCGGAACCACCCTCAATAAATTTCTTCTTGATGTATTTCATACACAAGACAAGAAGACGAGGATATGTTCGGTCGTTCCCCCCTCCCCTCACCCCCCTCCCTTTTCTCACCCCCCTCCCTTCCCCTTTCCTGCCCTCTCGCCCTTTTCGCTCCTCCCTAACTTACTTTTTGGCCACCGTACAAATTAGACACCTCACCTTTTTCCCCCACGCTCCCTTTTTTGGACGAAGCAATCCATCACTGAACACACTATCGACGCAGACTTCAGGTAAAGATCTCTCTCTCTCTCTCTCTCTCTCTCTCTCTCTCTCTCTCTCCCCCCCCCCCCCCGCGCGCGCGCGCGTGTGTGTATGTATGTGTGTGTGTGTGTGTGTGTGTGTGTGTGTGTCGACGTGGTGTGGATGCTTCAAGTCTCTGAGAAATTGCAGATGAAAGTTGACCAGTCCTTGAACTCTTACCGCGGCTAGCAGCAGGAGAGAGCCGACAGAATGTGACCGGTTTGGGGGTGAAAAATGTCCCTCACTTGCACCGTGGGCGAAAAGTTCTCGGTCCGGTGTCTATTTCAGTCCGTAACTCGCGCGAGAATGAGATAGAAGACGATGTGGCTTCATGGCCTTTTGCAGGGAAGATCTTCACTGAAGAGAGAGAGAGAGAGAGAGAGAGAGAGAGAGAGAGAGAGAGAGAATGTGAATGGCTTATTCCACGAAAGGTCATTGCTCCTGGTGACGGGGTGTGTACAAAACAATCCTCTACAACAACAATAAGTATTCTGCTGGTTCTTCAGTATCTACAGATTGACAAAGCTGATTCTTTTTTGTTAAATACTTTATTCAAATAAATATTCGATATTTGATTATCGACATCGATAATCTCAGTCTGAAGTTATATGGAGTATTTAAGAAACTTGATGCATTATACAAACATCTAATAATGTCTGAAAAAATGGACGTTTAAAAAGGAAACGAATATCTTCGTCTCAAGCTTCATTACATCATGGACACATCAAGTCAAATGCAGTGTGATACTTGTAACGATATGGACAATGACCTTTCGTGGAATAAGCCATTCACATTTTTTCTCTCTCTCTCTCTCTCTCTCTCTCTCTCTCTCTCTCTCTCTCTCTCTCTCTCTCTCTCTCTCTCTCTCTCTCTGAAATTCCAAATCGGAATGTGATCATGATAAATTTCAAATGTCCACTGACATCTTCAAGTAAATAAGAATGCATATTCCTGAGACTATTGTGCATACCATTTGCTTCAAACCTCTTACTGTTTTGCATATGAAGGTTCCTGTCTTGCTACGTACAGTCAACTGAAGACACTTTCCAATATTTGTCACACAAGTAAATTTGCTGTGGGCATCCAATTCATGAAGCAGAACGCAGGCCATGATTTAACCTATGTATGTTAACAACTTCTTGTAAATCTAGTTGCAAAGTGAAACGACTGCAGGCGGAAATCTAAACAAATCTTAAATAAATGTCAGCGAACCGCCCAGAGAAATGTGGACAAACGAGTCACAAGACAAAATACAACGCGTTTCGACCTCTTAGGTCTTCATCAGGTGAAACAAAAACGAAAAAAATAACGAAAATGCACTTAGCTTTGATCGCTTCAGATTGCTTCTGAGTTCAGCGCAAGGAGGAAGGCGTTGAATTCAACGCCTTCTTCCTTGCGCTGAACTCAGAAGCAATCTGAAGCGATCAAAGCTAAGTGCATTTTCGTTATTTTTTCGTTTTTGTTTCACCTGATGAAGACCTAAGAGGTCGAAACGCGTTGTGTTTTGTCTTGTGACTCGTTTGTCCACGTTCCTCTGGGCGGTTCGCTGACATTTATTTAAGATTTGAACTTCTTGTAAAGCAGCCATTTTTGAAGCGAAATTTTCATCGATTTTTTTTTTTTTTTTTTGGTGAGTAGTCTACTCTTCGGTTCAGAGTCTACACTGCTGTTTAATAAGGACACAATTTTTTTTTTTAATTCTACACTGAAACAAAGAGTATTTGTTGAATTAATAGTGTCATTAAATGAATGACGGCATTTGTGTGAATGTTTTTACCAACCCCAGTTATTGCTAATGGCTACGTTATCTGCATATTACATGCATTCGGTCGGACATTTCTTGTTCATCAAATTTTATCAGTGTTTGCCCAAATCGTTGAATGACAATACGGAGCCAAACCATATGTGTAATGCCATCATCAGATATATTACAGGTTCACCGATTACTTTTCTCCACATTCGTCCCAATAAATCCGTCTATTATTCGTAATTGAAACCATTTGATTTACAATGAAATTTTGTTAGGATATATATAAATAGCTTTTTCAGTCATTCTCAATACCACATTTGCATCCCAGTGTGCGCAGCATTATGGACAAATATGACTGTCTTTAACTGTCTTTGGTTTTCGTATGTATTCAACTATCGATTCTCTTAACAACCAGAGAAAGTAACACAATTTATGTCTACATTGTACTTTTGTATAAATTGTTCATAAGAACTGATATGGCTATTTTAGAGCACAGAATGCGGTGTCTTTTTATATTTCTTTGTTGATCCATACTTTTCACACAAAAATCTTTTTTTGCAGTCTATATTCTTTTTTTTATCGGAAAACACTGGGGTCCCGCAAGGGGTTTATCAGAAGTCTTCCATTAACACATCTGTCCAAAATATGTTTGATTTACAAAACGAAAAAAGAATTATTGCTCCATATTTCTTAAGGGTACAAAAGAGTAGAAAATTAAATTTTGAGGAGTAGTTAGTAGTTCTATGATGCATTGTTTGAATTTTATCGCAGCCAAGTTCAATATCAGGAAGAGGTAAACAGTTTCAATTCCAGTAGTCCGAGATGACCTTGTCTGAAACTTCCTTGTACCGTTGTTCTAGCCAGTTTGTCAGCTTCCTGTTCCATAGTTTGTAACAATAACTGAAGTAAATTTTAAAGAAAGTTTCTGGTGCATTAAGTTGTACAAGCTATAAGCCAAAAATGAGTGAGTTGTCTTCTCACCTAAACGTTAGACGTCTGCCCGTTCTATTTGACTAGTTACTAGTTGAACAGATTCGTATTTCTCAAGCAAATTCCCAGAATTTTCACCGTTTAGGAGTTCCACTTCAAGGCTATGTGGCGCTGGCCCATATAAGGAACTGTAGAATTCGTATGGTTCCCCAGCCAAACTGCAGAGTTTTTTTTCCAGGATCCATACCCAATGTCTTTTTTTTACATTTAACTTGCACACACAGACACGCGCGCGCGTGCGCGAGCATGCACACTCCCACGTACTCCAGGACTCCGAAAAACCCATTCACCCGAGTCCACACCACCCCGAGTCCACACCCCTCGCCCACCCCTATACAACACCATAATCACCACCCTCATTACCATTTTAAACACCACCCATCCAATCCCTCTCTGTCTGTCTGTCTGTCTGTCTCTCCCACCCCTCCCCGCCCCCTGCCCCTCTATCCACTAGGCTATCTGGCTTTAAACCTTTAATCTATAGCCATTTAGGACATTTACATCATATATCTCTATAAAGGCCGAATAGAAATTGTGCGGAACATGTATTAACCTTAAGATGTATTTGCAAGTCTACTACTACCACATTCGAAACACTCCGCTTGCCTCATGTTCTCTGTACCCCTTTTCCCGCTCTTTCTCTTTGTTTCATAACCTGTGTTTTTCTTTATCTCTCCGTTTTAAAGAGGAGAACTGCGCCATGATTATAATTGATGCTTTACACTTTAGGTCAGTATTTGTATATCACTTTAGGTCAGTATTTGCATATCACTTTAGGTCAGTATTTGTTTATCACCCTTCAGTGTCTGGAATACCAGCATTCTGTGGAAGAAGAAGGGAAAAGTGAAAACACATTTGGGATTATTTATTGAGTAAGCTAGCGATCTGTTATTGAATAAGCTATCTGTTGAACTATCTGTGATAAAAGGAGAAAGAAAAAAAAGGAAGATAAAGAAGAAGAAAAGAAGGAAAGGGGAGAGAAAGATTCAAACAGAAAATAGTGATTCTATCTGTCTGTCTCTGTTATACATACATACACATACACGCACGCGCACGCACGCATGCACGCACACACGCACGCACGCACGCACGCACGCACGCACACACGCACACACACACACACACACACACACACACACACACACACACACACACACACACACACACACACAGAGAGAGAGAGAGAGAGAGAGAGAGAGAGAGAGAGAGAGAGAGAGAGAGACGGAAATAAAAGTAATATGCATACGCACACGGCTTTTCCCTCTTATCTTTAATCCCTGCTCTTGTGAATATGCTCACGCACACGAGCATGCATATTCATATCAAAATAGATATGCATTGATAACGCAGACAAGCAGAAACTGACTTCAAAAGCGTCAAGGGAGAAAACTGAGTGGGTTAAGCATTGAACGCATTTACTTTACCATTTTGTGAGATAATTCATCAGACATTGCTTGCCTGAAAGTGGTTTACAATATTCATAGCTTCCACCAGAATTTGAAAAAAAAAAAAAAAAAAAAAAACCAGACTTTTATATCTGGGTCTATCAAACGATAAAATTCACGTGTGTGTGTGTGTGTGTGTGTGTGTGTGTGTGTGTGTGTGTGTGTGTGTGTGTATGTGTATGCGTGCGCGCACTCGCGTGCACATGCGTGTGTGCATGCGTGCTTGTGTGTGTGTGTGTGTGTGTGTGTGTGTGTGTGTGTGTGTGTGTGTGTGTGTGTGCTTGCGCGCGCGTGCGCGCGCGCGCATGTGTGTGTGTGTGTGTGTGTGTGTGTGTGTGTGGGCGCCCGATATCAAATAACATTTTCGCAGACCATGTTAGACTGGCCCTCAAGGCCTGCTTAGCGCGCTGCACACTTTGTTAGGGGAGCTCTCAAGACTGACCAGCATGCTGAGTCAATGCGTGTATCAGGCCCTCGCCCGCCGCCATATCCTTTCTGCACCCCTTCCTCTATCCTGCTTCAACGTCCTGTTAGCTGTTTTTTCTGTCGGTCAGTTCTGTATGAATGTATTGATCGGTTTCACCCTCTCTATGCACGTGGCGTCACGACTTGGCAAAAGTGGTGTGTATTGTATAGACCAGTCCATACGCAGCGATATTGGCCTTCTCGCTCAGTGTCTCTGTCTGTCTGTCTGTCTGTCTGTCTGTCTGTCTCTCTCTCTCTCTCTCTCTCTCTCTCTCTCTCTCTCTCTCTCTCTCTCTCAAAAGAACCATAAAAGAACGGAAGTGGTAACGGGAGAAAAGAACTTAAGAAAAAAACAAAAACTAACAAAAAAAAAAAAAAAAAAAAACCAACCAACCATACCCCCCTCTTCTACTGAATCATTTTGGTGCATGATGATGCATCTCCCAACATAATTTCCAGCAGAAATGCTGCCATTCGTTCTACTCAAGAGATAAGACACTTACTTCTGACACACATTCCCTCATAAGAAGCGTGAAATGGGCGTCTTGGAGGATATTCTTCAACACGCTTTGTAATTTGTAGAACAGATGAACAACATGAGAAAACCATGCAGTTAAACAATTCCTCTGTCATTCTTAAGAAAGAGGCTTTACCTTGACTGAAAATAGAGCAAACTGGGAGGAGGATGACTGTAATGGAAACTTGGGCTCTGAGGTGAAAGTTGTTAACTCTTCTGCGATTGCACATGAAAGCTATTGCATTGTGTTTCGCGGACAGGCAAAATGTTAATAACATAACGCCTGTTGATGGTCCGTATTTAGCCTCCTTTATGAGACTTGTTTGCTAGAATTAGTCAACGCATGGGATTTAACACGGAACATCACCTGAAATTATGTTGCATTGTCATGTAGTTATGTTTGTATTTTCACATTTCACCCAGCATGAGAAGAAAAAAACACAACTCTGCCGTGCTGTTGTACAATTAAGGAAGAGTAGAATAACAGAGTGGATACAAAAAAAAAAGCGCGTTATGAAAAATAAGTGGCAAAAACTGGTTAGAAAAAGGTCTCGTAACAGTCAAAATCGAATCTTGGACTCGCTGCTTCAGGGTCATGACAGGGTACCCAGGAGTTCCCAATGTGCCAGCAATCAGAGTGGTCATGTGTACGTTGAGGTAACCCAAGCATCGTCATGGACTTGTAATTTGTTTAGGAAATATTGTGATGCACTTGCAAAATAACTCTGGACCATGTTTTGGCCTTGTGTGCGTAAGTGCGTATGAAAAATAAAACCCACTGTATCTTGTCCATATTATTGTATGAGTGGAAACAAATTTTCGAGGCGTGGGAGGCTTTCTGGTTTTATTTAGTATGTGATGAATGCCGAGATTGTGGGAAAGGTTCAATTGGAACAAAAAT
>JADBJO010002751.1:275000-282500 GCA_016801955.1 Conus betulinus
AAGCTGAATAAGACGAGAGAGAGAGTGACGAGACACGAGAGAGAAATGCTATTATCATTGGCAGAGAGAGAGAGAGAGAGAGAGAGAGAGAATATGTCTGAAAGTAATGTGAATCTGATTCTGCTGTCAAACCTTTCTGATATTGCAAGGTTGCTCACCACTTGGAACAAAAATGAAATCGATGAATAGTGAAAGACAGAATGACAGTACATGTAGAGGGCAATGGAGAGAGAGAGAGAGAGAGAGAGAGAGAGAGAGAGACAGACAGACAGACAGACAGACAGACAGACAGAAAGGAAAGGAGACTCGGTTCTTGTACAGATTGTACCTGTCATGTTGTGAGACTTGCAGACTCGGTGCTGTCTGCAATTTCAGTCTGGAGTACTGCTGTACCCCAGACGTTCTCGTTGCACAGTGTGAGCGGTGACGTCAGAACAGAGCACACGCTGCCGTCAATCAAATACTTATGTCTGTTTCCAGCAGCGATGACTTTAGCCAGTCTGCCAGATATTGAAAATGCTTACTTTGGACATTTTTTCCTTTGTGATGGTTCGACTGACATTGTAGAACAGAGCACTGGAAGACAGGGAGTCCTCCCACCACTTCTGTGCTAGTGGCCCCCCCCCCCCCCCCCTTCCCTCAGTTATCCCCTACCCCTTCAGTATGTAAATTCGTTTCACACTTATTTATGAATTGATAATTTGTGAAACCTGTTTTGATATGGCTTTTTTTTTTTTTTCGATCGTTCACTCAAAAAGGAACAGAGACAAGAATTCTTATCTATGTCTGTGTGCACCAAAGTGTATCGTTATGAAAACTATACACTCTTTCTTTCACACGTCGCTGTCCTAGTGGATCCCTGTGCAGCGCATGAGCACACATGCTTGCGCGTGCAATCAGGAAAGCACAAATATATACACACACAAACACCCACCCGCACATAAGCCTTCTCATGCCTGCAAGCACACACACACACACACACACACACACACACACACACACACACACACACACACACACACACATACACGCACGCACACACACACGCGTACACACACACACACACGCGCGCACACACACACGCATACATACATGCGCGCGCGCACGCACACACACACACACACACACACACACACACACACACACACACACACACACACACACACACACACACACACACATGTATACTTATATACACACACAAAAACAGACACAAATGTAAACTAAGAAAGAAAGAAACAACAAAACCACAAACAAACACACACATGCGCATGCAAAACGTTTCCATTAAACGTAATATCTTTCCTGCGGCCAGCACTCTTGCCCCTTTCCCCCCCCCCCCCCCGGGCCCATCCCTTGCCCTCCCTGCGGCCCTTTCTTCCCCCCCCCCCCTTTCCCCTCCCCCGTCCCTTTAAGCAACTTTTCACCCCAAACACCTCCCCTCCCCAAGCACTTCCCCACCCCCTTTCTCCTGCACCAGTAAACCGTCGGGAGATGAGTTGTCAGAAATGTGCTATTTTCAATTTCCTCACAGATGTTATAACGCTGGCAGAGCTGCCAGGACGACAGATAGACAATGAGAAATGTGATATGAAACATAACAAGACAAATTATCACTAATCAGAGAGAGAGAGAGAGAGAGCGAGAGCGAGGCAGACACACAGACAGACAGAGAAAGAGAGAAACGGATGGAGGTGGGGATGCAGGAGGGCTGAAGGGATGGACGAAGAAAGCGGAGAATGAAGGAGACAGAGAGATCTCCACAACCCATATACACTGTGCTGTCAACGTTGCTAATAACGCGATGTCGCGCGTCACCACAAAGTAACAAATGAAACAAACAAATGGCGCAGAAAATGACAATATAACGGACCAAAAGACGCATGCAACCCCCCCCCCCCCCCCCAAAAAAAAAAAAAAAAAAAAAAAAAAAAATCTTTTTGTCTCTTTTTAAATCCACCAGCCACTCTAGCTGATGGAATTGTTCTCTAGGAAGAGGCTGCATTTGGGAGGCATGTGCAGATGGGGGGTGGGGGGGGGGGGGGGGGGGGGGAACACCTAAATTTAGATGTGAATCTGCTGTCAAACTTCCTAATATCACAAGTCGTCCACCACTAGTAACGAGAGGAAAAGGAATGTATTATATAAAAAAAAAAAGACAAAAAAGAGCGAGAATAGATATGAGAGACAATGGTGAGAGGGGGAGAGAGAGACAGAGACAAATAGAGACAGAGACGGACACACAGAAAGAAAGAGAGGGAGAGAGAGAGGAGAGAGAGAGAGAGGGGGGGGGGGGGGGGGGGGGGGGGGGCGGGGGCGATGGAATGGAAGTAGAACAGGAACAATACAGGGAACAATCTCAACGACTGAATTGCACTGCACTGTCAAGGTTGTTACAATACAATATCTCACGTCACCATAAAGTGAAACCTCAGACGTACAAATGCCGAATGAAATAGCATATAAATGACAATTCACACACACACACACACACACACACACACACACACACACACACACACACACACATCTGCAGGAATGTGCTGCAGGGAAGGGGAGAGACAGACAGACAGACGGGGGCGGACTGCAAAGCAAGAAGACCCATTCCTGTAAAGATGAAGCTGTCCTATGTTGACAGTCGCAGAATGGAAGTTGTTTGCGGCTCAAGTTGCAACAGTCAATTCTTGTTGCGCAGTATGGCCCATGACGTCCCAAAAGAACCAGACGAACGTGAATCAAACATTGTCGTTACCTTCCTGTCCCATTTCTTCTGTCCAGTTCCTCTCCGAAGAGACGTAATATTGTGTATTATTGATGAGCTAACAAGTGGATATGCCTGTTTCAATACTTCTTTGTTTCTGCGCGTGTTGTAAGTTCACTCAAAAGTAAAAAAGAAAAGAACTCTTCACATACTCTTTCTTCAGCCATTTACAATATGAAGCACACAATACACTCTGTTTCTCTCGTTCCCTCAACACTACTCTTTACCCATCGCTCTTCTGTATGCATATGCACACGTACTCGTGCATTCATTCAAATATAAACACACACACACACACACACACACACACACACACACACACACACACACACACACACACACACACACACACACACAATGCGCTCCCATGTTTTATCCTGCGGTCAGCTATCTCTCTCTCCCATCCCTCCCCTATTTCTCTGAATCCTTTTCTGCCTAGACTCTCCCTCCCCCATTCCCTCCCTCATTCCATCTGTCCAGCATAAAAAAATGTCTTGATTTCGATTCCGACACAGGCGTTGTGTCTGAGACATAACTGCAGAGGATGAGAAAAAGATGCATGACATGAGACACGAAAAGATTAATATCAATATCACTGATTTGAGAGAAGAGAGAGAGAGAGAGAGAGAGAGAGAGAGAGAGAGAGAGAGAGAGAGAGAGAGAGAGAGAGAGAGGGAAGAGATTCTGAGAGGAAAAGAGAATATAGTAGTGTTTCACACCACTTGGAACAACAATGAAAGAAATTTTGAAATCTAAATTTTCTGTGTCAAAACTTTCTAATATAAAAAGCGACCACTTGGAACAACAATGAAAGAAATTTTCAATAACAAAGAAAAAAGCGACAGTGCATACAAGAGAGAGAGAGAGAGAGAGAGAGAGAGAGAGAGAGAGAGAATCACTTCCTCTTCTGTGTACGCAGGGTGATACTCCTGCGGACACTCTCCTACATGGACAGGCAAGTATTAATCCCATCTATCCAACAAAGGGAGTGGAGTTTTGTGTGTATGACCGTTTTGTATCTCGCCATTAAGGCAGCCATACTCCATCTTCGGGGAAGGTGCATGCTGTGGGTAACGTGTCATCCATACCAACGGCCAAACTGGCCTCCTCTTCCAAAAGTTGGTGATGGGATTTTACATGTGTGCAAGATGTTACGCGTGCGTTCACACACGGGTTCTCGGTTTATAGTCTCATTCGATGGACTGTATGGGAAATGGAGTCAGAACCAATGTTAATTCCGAGGAAAAAACCCTGTACCGAAACGGCCCGGCGGAGATTCGAACCCGCAACCCTCGGATTACGAGTCCGGCGCTCTACCAACTGAGCTATTCCGGCCCCCGATTCACTTCCTATTCAGCTGTGTCTGTCATGTCTTGAGACTTGCAGACTCGGTGCTGTCTGCAAGTCAAGTCTGGAATATTGTTTGACCCGAGCTGCTGCCGGCCAAACGTTATATCCGTCTCCGCAAAAGATGACTTTTGCCATCCTGCCAAATGTGAAACTGCAAAGAGAGAGAGAGAGAGAGAGAGAGAGAGAGAGAGAGAGGGTGGGGGGGGGGGGGGGCTGACAGACAGACTCACAGATAGACAGACAGACAGACAACAACGCAAGAAGACCCATTCCTGTTAAAATGTACCTGTCATGTGTTGAGAGTTGCAGACTGAAAGCTATTTGCGCTTCCAGTTTACCCGAAAATTCTCATTACTCAGCATGGCTCGCGATGTCCGAATAGAACCAGACTACCGTGAATCAAAGATTGTGAGTTGTTCCCAAATGAGATGGTGTTAGCCACTGTGCAAATATATGAAACTTTATATAAATGATTTTTGCCTTTTATTTTTTCATTTTTTTTTGTGGTAGATTGACTGTTATTGTAGAACAGAGCAATACTGGCACTCCCCTCTCTCCTTCTTCTTCTGTCCATTCCTCACCGAAGAAACGTGTTTTGTGTTATTGATGACTCGATTAGTGCACACACCGATTCCAGTGCTGCCTTGTTTCTTCGAATATTGAAAGTTCCTTCAATACGACCAAAGAAAAGATTTCTTCACCTACTTTTGTGTGCAACTACCTAAGTCATTAGACACACAATATGCACTCGCTCTTCTTTGCCTCGCCCCTTTTTCAACCCATATTTTTTATAGAATAATATACACGCGCTCGTGCGTTCAATAAAACATAACAACACACACACATACACACACGCGCATGCACGCACGCACGCACGCACGCATACACGCACACACACACAAGCACGCGCGCGCACACACGCACGCGCGCACGCAGGCACACACAACTTTTCCATAATGTGGTTTGATAACGCTCCTGCAGCCACCATTCCTGCCCCCTCCTTCCCCCCATCCCTTTCAGCGACCTTCGACCCCAGCACGCTCCCCCGCCCCCATCCCCTTTCCCCCGACCCAATCTGCCTTTTCTCCCACACCAGTAAACAACCTGGAGATGAACTGTCAACAAATGCCTGATTTTCCATTCCGTCACAGATGTGACGCCGGCAGATCTGCCAAATACGAGATGGCACATAACAAGATAAATGGTCATTAATGAGAGAGAGAACGAGAGAGAGAGAGAGAAGGAGAGACATTCACACGCACACACCCGCACACACAAACACTCACACACACACACACACACACACACACACACACACACACACACACACACCCGCACACGCATACACACACACACACACACACACACACACACACACACACACACACCACACACACAGAGGCAGAGAAAGACAAAGAGAGACAGACAGTGTATGTGTGTGTGTGTGTGTGTGTGTGTGTGCGCGCGCGCGCGCGCGCGCGTGCGTGCGTGTGTGTGTGTCTGTTTGTGTGTGTGGTGGGGGGGGGGGGGGGGGCGGAGGAAGGAATCGGAATAGGAAGGAGACAGAAAGATCTTGACAGCTGAAGTACATTGTGCTGTCAATGTTGCTAATAAGGCAATGTCGCACGTCAGCACGATGGAAAATATAAAACAAACAAAATAGCGAACAAAATGAGAACATCACTGACGATCGAGACTGACAAAGATCTTTACCTCTGTGGCCTTTTAAGTCTTGCAAATCCAGCTGATGGAATCGTTTCGCAGGAATATGCTGCACTTGGATGGGAGTGGAGGGGAGAGAGAGAGAGAGAGAGAGAGAGAGAGAGCTTGCAATCTGTCTGACAAATGCACATGCGCGCGAAACCAAAAAATGTTTCATGTGTACAGATATTTAATTGCAACCCTTGTGAATCAAATTAAAGCAATTTCATTTTGGATTGCGTAATGTTTTTTGCAATGATAAAGCAATGTAAAGAGACCCACCTGGGAAAAGAAAATCCACAAACATGTTTCTTTAATCTGTTCAAAAACGGATGTGTCCCCCGCGCAGCAACACAATCGAGACAGCGCTGCCTCATGGAGTTGATGGTGTTTGCGATGACGGCCTGGGGGATGTTTCCCACTCCTGTCGCAGGACGTGCAGCAGCTGTTCCCGATTAGCTGGACGTGGGCGGTTTGCATGGACTCGCCGGCCAAGTTCTCCCCAGATGTTCTCGATTGGATTGAGATCTGGACTGTTCGCAGGCCATGCCATCCTGGTGATCCCCCAGCTCCTGAATGAAAGAAAGTGTTGACAGCAGCTGCAGCGGTGTGGTGTGGCGTTGTCATCCTGGAGGACAGCTTGGGGTCCGATCTGCTGGAGGGTCGCTGTGACCAGAGGCTGTAAGATCTCCTGCTGCAGGTAGCGCTGCCCATTGAGCATGCCCTCCACATGGTAGAGAGGAGTCCTGTAGTGTCGGCTGATGCCTCCCCAAACCATAATGGAGCCACCTCCAAAAGCAGCCGCCTCCTGGATAGCATCATCTTGCAGCTGCTCCTGTGGGCGCCGCCCACACCCTGATGCGGCCGTCTTTGGGGCTCACCATGAAGCGCGATTCGTCGGTGAACAGGACATGGCCCCAATGAGCACGAGTCCACCTCAAATGGTCCTGGCACCAAGCAAGTCGGCGTGCCCTGTGACCTGCAGTCAGCATGGGCTTCTTCACCGGACGCCTGGAACGCAAGGCGGCGGCATGTAGGCGACGCCGAGTGGTCTGCCCGCTTACTGCTGTGTTGGTGGAAGCACGCAGTTGCTGACTCAAGGCATTGGCGGTGGTTGTCCTCTCCCGAAGGGCCTGTCTGCAGAGGTACCGGTCCTCACGTGTGTGTGGTTTTTTCTTGGGACGCCCTGGGCGTGGCCGTTCCTGGACGGTGCCTGTGGTTTGATGGCGCTGTCTCAGACGGATGATGACCGAGTGTGACACTTGCAGCCTTCTGGCCACCTCTCGGACGCCCTACTCCGTCCTGCAGCCAGGCGATAGCTCGGGCACGATCGAAATTTTCTCAACTTTCGTCTCGCTGGCATGTTGGTGTTGTGCTTCAGAACGGGTATTCGACGGCTTTTATGGCCATTGTGGTGAGCACAACGCACTCCCATACCTTCATGCTGTCACGTGCATCAGGATTTTCACCTGTAGACAGTTCGAGTCAGTGTGCACGGATTGCTGACAAACAGCTTGTTTTGCCAAACAAGAGCACTTTTCTGCACGCTCAAGGGGTCAGTGCAGCTGTTGCATGCTTGGCAGTTTTTATTGAGAAGGCCTGACGACTGTCGCGTTCAGAAACTCCATATTGCCGCCAACAACCCCACACTCAGCCGGGACCGGGGCAGACACGCCTTGCCATTGGTG
>JADBJO010002752.1:0-2500 GCA_016801955.1 Conus betulinus
TTCATAATTCTGTCTTCTTTTCATTCTTTGTTAACTGGCAGTGATTTGTTTATTTGTTTCAGTTGATTTGTGTTTCATTCTGTAGATTAGGGACTACAACTGGGGATAAAAAATCAAGATCAACACAGACAGAGACAATCACAAACAGACACACACACACTATATTATGTATACATGATGCTGAACAATTAAGCAGTGGGGGGAAAACAAGTGCAGGTTAACAATTTTTCCATCATTATAATAATGACTTGCCAAAGATTTGAAACTGAGAGGAAACAAAAACAAAAAAACATTTTGAAGATGAAGTAAATGGAAAAATGTATATCATAAATATGAAAACCCTTCACTAGCTGCATGAGAAAACTATCGCAAGTCCCTCTCAAAGATGTATCGCCTGCTCCGAGGCCTTTCGTCCGCTGGATCGGACTCATCAAGAAGACACAACTGATTGTTTTCTGTGCTCTTGGCGTCAGATAGAGACCCACCACAGTCCATAATTCTGCGGTGTTCTGACCGCCAAGGGTTCGAAAAAGAATCCAACAGCACCCCCAAAGCAGCCAGCGAAAGGTAGTAGAATTAAACAAAACGAAAGTGTGGAGAGGTAAAAAAGTTGTTGAAAACTAAAAACATTATGCAAACAGTATGAAATGTAAAGGACAATCTTTGAGCCTATGCTTGAGGATCCATTTAAGGATGCAAGGGAGATCAAAAGATATGGAACAGTCTGAGTGGTCAGCTCTGATGTTCAATAACCCAAGCATTGTCAACGGCTAAGAATTGTACAGAACAACCTTTCCTTGGATCTCCTAAGAGATGCAATCACCCACTGATTGACAAACAATATAATGCTGAACAATTAAGCAGTGGGGGGGGGGGAATAAGTGCAGGTAACAATTCTTCCATCATTACAGTAATGACTGGGCAAAGATTTGAAATTGAGAGAAAAAAAAACTTTGAAGATGAAGTAAATGGGAAAATGTATATCATAAATATGAAAATCCTTATGTATATATATATATATATATATATATATATGTGTGTGTGTTGTGTGTGTGTGTGTGTGTGTGTGTGTGTGTGTGTAAGCGTGCACGGCGGTGGAGAGGAGGAGAGAGAGAGAGAGAGAGAGAGAGAGAGAGAGAGAGAGAGAGGGAGAGAGAGAGAGAGAGGAGAGAGAAAATAAGGGACATATTTTCATTTTATGTCCAAACTTACAAGAAATTAACCAGTTGACAATCAGCTTTAACAAAGCTAAATTTGTATTTTAACTTGGTTTGCAAATTTCCCTCGGTTCTTTGCTGTTTAGATTGTGTTTATTACATTGTCAAAACTGTATGTAAGGCTGTGTGCGGCTGACAGGATAGGCAACCGTCTGTTGAAACCTCTGTTGTGCACTGTTCTCTTTTGATGTCACCTGTAGTTATGAAAATATCGGACTAAAACTGTTGCAAAAACACACACACACACACACACACACACACACACACACACACACACACACACACACACACACACACAAAGCAAAAGATAAAGTGACGGACAAGTACAACAGACACAAATAAATCGAAAGGCGTGTATTTCCCCGAGATACAAGAAAGAAAAACAAGAAACAAAGGAAAATGAAAGAAAACAGAAAAAAAAGGCGATTTTTTTTTTTAAGTCAGACATCTAAGTTAGAAAGAAACAAATAACTTTTTTTTTTATTAAAAAGAAAACAAGGATAAGGCAGAAGTTAAAACTCTAACAATCTTGAATGCGAATACGAATGCGAATATGCATAATTTATTCAATATAGGCCAAAGCCTGTAAGCGAAGGGGGGTAACACATATGGTACAGAAATCAAAAGTATGACACACAATCTTGAACAACCTCTGAAAGTTTTTAGTACGCCACCGTACTTGGCACCGCAGGAGTTGAACGAACAGAAAACAAAAAGTTAGCAGTTGCAGCTTTACCATAGCTCTGCCATCGTCACTTCAGTAAACAAGAAGCGACACCAAGTCGTGAACTAAATGTCACATTGCCACACATCCTCTGTCTCTTACGGAGCCACACCCTTGATTACCCCACTCAATAGCGACAAAGACACCCGCATGCAGGCTGTCTCTGTATCCTCTGCAGATTGAAGTTCTAACGATCAGGCGGACGAGAGGGAAGATGCGGGGAGGGGGGGGGGGGGGGGGGGGGGAGGTGGGGGGGGAGATGACAAAGCGAAGATGGTGAAGCTGGTGAGCCAAAAAATAAAATAAGAAATAAAAATGAAAAAAAAAATGCCTGAAAGGGGAAGAAAATGAGAGTGGATAAAAAAAAAAAAAATAAAGGAAGAGAGAAAGAGAAGGGAAAAAAAAAAAAAATGATAAAAGACAAAAAGAAATGAAAAGGCGGAGAGAAAAGGAAGGAAAGACAGAAGGAATAGCCAGAAAGAAAGGGTGAACAAATGACAAAAGAAAGGAGGAAAACAGAAGATAGACAGAAAAAAATGAAGAAAAGTCAGAAACGGGA
>JADBJO010002752.1:20000-22500 GCA_016801955.1 Conus betulinus
GTGTGTGTGTGTGTGTGTGTGTGTGTGTGTGTGTGTGTGTGTGTGTGTGTGTGTGTGTAAAACCGGATTTAGGGGTGCGCAAACGAACGCAAGAGGACGCATGTATGTGCTAGTGCTGTGTGTGTGTGTGTGTGTGTGTGTGTGTGTGTGTGTGTGTGTGTGTGTGTGTGTGTGTGTGTGTGTATGAGAGTGTGTGTGAGTGTGTGTGTGTGTGTGTGTGTGTGTGTGTGTGTGTGTGTGTGTGTGTGTGTGTGTGTGTGTGTGCATGCGTGCGTGCGTGCGTGCGTGATGTCAGCTTATTTTATAGGGAAATAGCCACTAGTATCTAAAACTGTTATGGGACACACAAGACATAGTATTCGAACCCTGAAAGGCGATGAAAGGCATACAAACCGAAAAAAAAGAGACTCCATGATATTCCAGAACACCTATAGTTTACTCTAATCACCAGCACTTCAGTACGACAGCTTATAACGTGCGAAAAATAAAGGAACCCCAAATGGACAAGACAAATAGAAAAAAAAATAATAGGAACCGTCATTCCGACTAACTGCCTGAAATGTGCAATATTTCATAGGTCCTTTGCACTGAAGGGTCCACAACAGAGTCCTCTGCGTTTGCTTACGCATCATCCTCTGGGTTATTGACGACATAATGTTCGAGGTAATACCTAACGGATGGGGGCATCATGTTTCCCTCACCCTCCCGAGAGAGAGAACGTCGCAGGCTGTCCGTGAAATTCTGCCCAAGGACTTCGTTCCACGCTCTGCAAGAGACAAACTGGACATGGTCCGCCACGTCAGGGTCACTGATGCGCAGCGTGGCCATGGACGTCACGTTATTTGGATTGGTAAACTCGACCTCGTAGGGACCGGAGGTGACGTCACCGCCGGTGGAAGAAAAACTGAAATTTCTACCGGAAAGGGACAGCGTTGGTGCTGGTGTTCCCTCCGCAACACACTCTGCCTGCACCGTCTGCAACAGAAACAGGGATTTCATTTTGAGGGGCCTAGAAGCTATTTTCCTTCAAACTCCTTAAGTTGGCATCATAAATTTGTGAGAAAGATGGCGGATCCCTCAACACCTAACGTCTATCATCGCAGGATGTTTTGAAGATACAGAGAATAGGAAAGAGGACTGCATGTAGAAATGAGAAAAATGTGGAGAGAGAGAGAGAATGCGTGGTGTTGTGTGTAAGTGCAGGGGTGCCGCACAGGTCTGTTGTGTTCTTTGTATTATTCGTATACACAGTGGTGGTGAGAATGTTGCAAGATTCCTGCAGATCTTGGAGTGGTGGGGGGGGGGGGAGACCGTGTAGACTTCTATCAAAATGCATAGAAGAAAATGGTGTAGCCTAGCACTTTCAGAAACCATTTGGACTTTCAGTCTTTTCTTCCATGGCATTCCTAGCATACTTTTTTAAAACTAATTCTCTCTAAAAACAAAACATTTGTTACCAATATTCTTCACATAAGTAATAGCTATTAGGTCCTACAGAGAAAGGGGCGATCATTGTCGAGTCAGATTTTTTTTTTTCTCTTTCTCATTTCGAAACCGACTCTGCCTTGTTGCAAAGCGAACGAGATTTCCACTGCACACCACCACCACCCCTCCGCCTCCCCTCCCCCCCCCCCCCCCCACCCCCACCCCGCCTCCCCCCACTTCCAAGCCGTAGAAGCATAGGTGACACATGATCAGTCATTTGACCTGTCTGTGGAAGCTGCGGGTCTAAGGTTATCTCTCATCGCCTAATTCATGCATTTGTCCACAGAAGCGTGTGTGTATGTGTGTGTGTGTGTGTGTGTGTGTGTGTGTGTGTGTGTGTGTGTCTGTCTGTCTGTCTGTCTGTCTGTCTGTCTCTCTGTCTCTCTGTCTGTCTGTCTGTGTGTGTGTGTGTGTATCTAGAGTGCAGACTAAATAAGATTTTACTTACCAGTAAGAAAGAAAAGGGAAAAGGAGGGAGGAGAGAGAGAGAGAGAGAGAGAGAGAGAGAGAGAGAGAGAGAGAGACAGAGACAGAGACAGAGACAGAGACAGAAACAGACAGGCAGGCAGACAAGCAGACAGATAGACAAAGAGAGGGGAATAGAAGGAGAGTGAGAGGGAAACAGACAGACAGACAGAGAGACCTCACCCTGTCATCCAGCCTGGAAGCATTTGTCAGGTCCCTTTTAATCTTGGCGTCATGGACGACGACCACCCGCATGGTGTGATTGGCCCCCTGTGATCCTGACCTGCTCTGGCACCGGTACTCCGCCTCCCCAGGCTCTGTGACATTCTCAAACACAACCGTACCAACAGCCCTGAACCCCCGTTGGCCATAGCCACACTGTAAGTTGGAGTCAGACGACCTGCAACTCGGACAAACTCCACGGCAGATGGATTATCCCCAACAACTTCACAGAAGAGCTGACAGCGGGACCGTGTACGGATGGGGCATAGAGTTAGGTTCCACGACTCATCATGGTCGTATTTAGTTATCCCTATGTAGTTGTCCGGGA
>JADBJO010002752.1:27500-32500 GCA_016801955.1 Conus betulinus
ATACTGTGCAATAATTTCAGGAGTGGAGTTTGAGTCTACTCATATTCTAATGGCTACATGACCGCTACACAGACAGAAAGACAGTTAGACGCTTCGACAGTCAGGACTTACTACACCATGATCCAGCATCGCCTCTGGAACTGATCGTCCAGAGGCAGTCATCAGAAAACAGATGGCCAAACACTGGACACTGGTCACTCGTTGTCGTCCGTCCCTCATGTTGAGTGTTGACAGCTGTCCAGCTTCAAGCAGAACCTTGGTCCCGACACAGTGACGCTTGAACTCAGTCTACCGGATTTATAAGTGCGTCCAGTTCTAAACCGCCACCACTCCACCCCCACCACTCCACCCCAGACTTTTCTCGTCCGTCCTGCTTCAGAGCCCTGCTCAGTTTCACTGCCTATGACCTGTGGTTCCTCACACTGACATTTCCGAAGCAGCATGGTAGGGGCCATGGCATGCGCCGAAGAGCAATTTCCAAAAAGTTTTAGGCAATTGTCGTCTCTCATTTCAGTTACCGGTCAGACGCCACCCCTATCCTCTATAGCAACGTTTAAATGCCATCATGAAGTGTTGTATCGCAGCAGCAGCAGCAGCAGCAGCAGCAGAAGCAGCAGCAGCAGCAGCAGCAGCAGTTAACACTCTGCAACATTTCTGTTAAAATCGTTTTTTGTTTGTTTGTTTGTTTGTTTTTGTTACACGAGAGAAAAAACCGCAGGTTGTTGCAAGACAATGAAATACCAGATCTGTTCAGGTTAAATTACACAGTTATAGCTAAATTATCAAGATTTCGCACGAGGCTGACCATTGAAATTATTGAAAAACTCACAGCAGCGATATTTTTTAAATGCTTATACTTTTTGTCTTCATACAATCATACTAAGCAATTACCATCTTGCAAGTGCGATGAAATAAAACAAATACAAGCATGACTTGATCGTCTCAGGACCATACCCTTCTCATTTTCGTCTTTGCAACGTTGTATCGTGAAACAGCGCAGTAAAAAAAAAAAAATTTCCAGGCAATATGAAATCGCTAAAAGTAGAGATGACCCAATAAATCAGGTTGTGAAATGTCGCATCAGACAGGGAAACACTGGAGAACAGGAAGTACTGGGCAAGCAGCATTTCTAATTTCACCGTAACGAGTGGAGACTGGCTGGAAACTGAAGTGTTCAGAGGTCTAAACATCTCAACGTGTGGGTAAAATGGGGGATGGGGGGTGTGGAATTCCAGAGAGTGATGGGCTCTTTTACATGAACATTGATCTAGTCAGTCCCTGCAGAGGGTGAAAATGAACTGCGGGATTAAAAGCAGAAATTCTAGTTTTAGACAGACAGACAGAGACAGAGAGGCAGAAAAAACAAAGAGAGAGAGAGAGAAAGACAGACACACGGACAGATAGATATAGCCAGAGAAACACAGACAGAACAGACGGACAGAAGGACAGATAGATACGCAGGCAGATGGGCAGGCAAGCAGACAGGCAGACAGACAAACATTGAGGTGGGGAGCAACATCTGTTTAAAATAAAGTATTAAAAGGAAGTTTTAAAACTACAATATTGTTTCGAGCGCTTGCTCTCTTCAGGATGGTTTAGTGTCTCTCACTGCCGGTGTTATATAGCCTGATGTGCGAGTTGGCTTCACGTGTATTTTCAATTCAAAAGTGTGTTTGCACGTGCGGGTTGGCTGCACGTGTAGCTCGGTTCTCAAGTTATTTGTGGTTCAGAGTGTTTTGCTAACAACGATTTCCATTTGTGCCTGCAGTTGTTTATACTATTTCTATTTTGGTGTTTAGAGTTGCTAGATGTGGTTTGCATAGTATAAACCGTTTTTTCTGTTAAGCATAGGTTGCATTTTTTTTGAAATGTTATTGTATGGTGATGCCCTTTTCATGATTTTCCAGGATATATTGTAGTTTACTTTTTTATCTTTGAGTCTCCAAATGTATTTGCTCAGTTCTGTTTGGTTTTTGTATTTTTCTTTATTGAATGACTGTTTGTCCTTTTAATACTTTATTTTATACAAAAACAACAACAACAACAACAACAACAACAATATATATATATATATATATATAAACACGCGATGGCTTGCTTTGCCGACTACCAACTATTTCTTGTTAACATCCTTCTATCTCTCACGGGTTCACTGCAGCCCTCTGCAAGCTGGCAAAGGTCTGGCCTGTCCACTCCCTTCTCATCCAGCGCTCAAGACAACGCACCAGGCAAAGTCCAAGCATCGTTCATGACAATTACAGCATCGTCATCGCAGTCCTCTGACACCGGATCGTGGAGGTGTCCCTGGCGGAAGTTTTGTTTAGTCAAGGAAGGTGCAGACCGTCCTATCCGCCGAAATGCACAGCTGGGCAGAGGTGTTGTCATCAGACCTTCACTCCGTCTGTCCAAGACCTTGAAGTGCCTACCTCTGGAACTTGAACTATCATTTCATCGCCCGTAAGACGGTCTTGTAACCCGGTACCAAGCCAGCGTCTGTGTAGATCACTCCAAAGGAAGTCTTTTGCTTACAGGGCATGTACTTAGACATGCTCTTTGGCACAAATACTTCTCTTACAAGCTCTTTGGCACAAACATTTCTCTTACATGCCCTTTGGCACAAATCGTTCTCTTGCGTGCTCTTTGGCATAAACATTTCTCTTACATGCTCTTTAGCACAAATAGTTCTCTTGTGTGCTCTTTGGCACAAACATTTCTCTTACATGCTCTTTGGCACAAATATGTCTCTTACATGCTCTTTAACGCAAACATTTCTCTTACATGCTCATTGTCACAAATATTTCTCTTATTTGCTCTTTGGCACAAACATATCTCTTACATGCTCTTTTGACACAAATATTTCTCTTACATTGTATTATCAGATGTAGGTAAGAGGTCTGAAGCGCGGTGTTCTCGTTTGTTTTGTTTGTTTGTTGTTGCTGTTGTTGTTTCACTTGAGTGACAGTCCTCTCCGCTCTTGCATTCCAGACGAACGGATGGATACAACCACCGCCGATCGTGCAAGAGAATAAGGGAAACCAAACATTGGCCAAATGACGGGATACAACTTTGAATGTATCTAATGTCGGTATTGGTAATAAGACGTTAAGATAAAGAACAAAGAAACAAACAATGGCAAAAACACAGAAAATCAGCGGGACCATCATTTGCATAGGCCACTCGTGAACGTGAATTTGAGGCTTCCGTTGAACAGAATCAAAGAGGGGAAAAGGACAAGGACGAAGGGAGGGAGGGAGGATCTAATGCCGTTGACCTTTTAATACCATCATTTTTAATAGATCCTCTTTCTGCAGGTCGACGTTACACGTGAATGTCACTGGGCAGAATGGGATCATGATGAAAATGACTTGTTCATTGAGGGGAAATGTCGATGTGTATTGCAATTTCTTTGTGAATTGTTCCCGAGCAATATAAAGAGGACGGGTAAAAGGGAAATGGGTTGGTAGTCGGGGCAATTCCAAAACTACTATAAAAAATGGAGAGAATGAAAGAGATGAAGGAAAAGACGGGGATAAGAGAGGAGAGAGAGGGGGGGTGGATAAAAAGGAAGCGAGTGTAGGAAAAGAAATAGAAGGAAAGACACCAATGAAATGGGGTGGGGTGGGTGGGGACCGAGAGACAAAGAGAGAAAAAGAGGAAGAAGAAGGAAACAGAATACAATGTATCAAGATAGCTCCGGCGCAGGCGATCGAGAGCCTCAGAGAGAGAGAGAGGGAGACAGACAGGCAGACAGACAGACAGAGAGACAGACAGACAGACAGACAGACAGACAGACAGACAGACAGAGAGAGAGAGAGTCTGTTTTGACTCACGTGTGATATGTTCTTATCGTACCCACTGCCTAAGCAGAAGTGGTTTGTTTAGCGCAGAGAGAGTAACATACATCACTGAACGAAACATAGCACAGCGCTTTCATTCTCATCACCTTCACTCCATTTGGGACTGACTACGCCAGTAAGACCCTGACGCAACGTTTGCGTAGAGTGGCAGCAGAGGAATGGTGGGTAGGGGATCCGGGAGGCTCAGTGGGGGAGACTGCCCGTAGCCAACTCAGTCTCCTACGGACGTGAAGAGTTACTTTGTAGTGTGATCGTCACAGTGACCGGGATCAGATCAGAGCATCGATTAGCCTTTTGTCACACTCTTGTACTCGTTCTGCTGCAGCCTCCTTCCAAATGTTCATCGCCGCTTTATTATTTTTTATCTCCAACATAACGCAATTTTTATTGGACGGATATTTCAACCCATCCACGTTGGATCAATCCTCTTTTATAGGCGCTGTTAAAGTTTATTCAATCCAAATCACAATCGTAAGCTTATAATGTAATGAAATTATCCCTTAATTGTTATTGTGGAAACAAATAACGCCTGTATTTTTTTGCTTTCACCTGGCTTTATTTGTTTGATTCACAATTAATTAACTCCTGTTATGTTACATCGGGCTAGACATATTTTTTGTTGCGATTTTGTGTTTTATGTTTGGTAAGGTATTTTTTCAGCTCTGTTTCTCTCTCTCGTAGAAAATTGCATTTAATGGTCTGATTCGCAAGAAATTAAGTTAATATTTGTTAGCAGCCACTGTGGCGCAATGGTTAACGTTGCAGATTCCCGGCATGGTGAAGTGGGCTTGATTCCTATCAGAGACATTCATTTGAGGGATCGGTCTGCCCCACAGATCCCACCCACAGCTGAGTTTGCTGTGGGCTCAAATGGCAACACTGGAACCACATACTCAAGTTTCGTCCACTAATTAGACACGTTTCTGAGAATGTTGCTTGAATTTCCTAACTAATACGGCAGGTGTCTGTATCTCCCAGGCCTGGTTGACACCAGGGTATATTTTGAAAGCAAGCGTAGATTACAGCCCCGCAATGCAGTCTCAGACCACATGGAACTCCACATCATCATCATCATCTTCGTCATTACTGATTAGCAGTTTTTTTTTTCAGTTTCAAATTCTGTGGCCCTTCATGCCCCGCGCT
>JADBJO010002752.1:37500-42500 GCA_016801955.1 Conus betulinus
CCAACTCCCCGTCCACAACCACACCCTGGTAGGCCCGGCCAGTGCCCTGGCACCGGCAATCCAGTGGGAGCAGTTACTGTGTAGTCCTCAAGAGGCAACTCACCGGAGGAGACACTGCACTGCTGCCGAGTCACTTTGGTGCTGTTCAGCAGGGATCCAACATACGCAGGACACCCGCCTACTGAACCCCAAACTACCGGCATGTACTGCTTAGTTGCGGAGTCAGCGTGAGTGGATGTTCCCAGCTGGAGGGCGCCACCACGTCCGTCCATCGACAGTCCTCATGAGCGTGGTGATACCAGAGACCTCAACACCAATTCCACAATTGCAAGACGCGGAGAGCGCAACGCATGAAGCGCCACAGAATGTGAGACCTTTTGTTGTTGTTGTTGCTGCTGCTGCTGCTGCTGCTGCTGCTGCTGCTGTGTTGTGTTGTGCTGCTGCTGCTGCTGCTGCTGCTGATCTATGAGGATGAAGATGATGACGATGAAAAGATCTGGAGTTTCCGTGTGGTCTGAGATTGCATTGCAGGGCTGTACTCTACGCTAGCTTTCATAATGTACCCTGGCGTCAGCCACGCCCGACAGACACCTGCGCTATTGGTCGGGAAATTTGTTAAGCAGCATTCTAAGAGAAGCATCTGTTAAGTGGATCAAACTGGACTGTGTGGTACCTATCTTGCTATTTGAGCTCACAGCAAATTCCTCTCTGGCTAGGTTTCGTGCTGAGCAGAAAACTCCCACAAATGAAATGTCGTTCATGAGGATCAACCTCACTATCTCCGTGCCGGGAATCTGCGATGTTAACCATTGCGCCACAGCGGCTAGTAACAAATGTTTCTAACTTAGTTTCTAAATGATCAGACCATTAAACGCAGAGATCTACTAGAGAGAGAAACAGAGGTAAGCAAATATTTTACCTAACAAAAAACACAAAATGGCGACGAAAAATGTGTCTTGTGCAATATCACATAACAGGAGTTAAATCAATTGTGAATCAAACAATAAAGTCAGATAAAAACAACAAAATCAAATCAGCGTTGTTTCTACAGTAACAAATACCAGATATTTTCATCACATTGTAACTTTACGTTTGTGATTTAAATTGAATAAGATTTAATACTGTCTACAAAAGAGGGTTGATCCAGTGTGTATGGGTTAAAATATCCGTCTGATAAAAATTGCTTAATGTTCGAGATCAAAATAAAAGCGGCGATGAACATTTGGAAGGAGGCTGCAGCAGAACGAGTCCAAGAGTGTGAGAAAAGGCTAATCGATGCTCTGATTTGATCCGGTCACTGTGACGATCACACTACAAAGTAACTCTTCACGTCCGTAGGAGACTGGGTTAGCTACGGGCAGTCTCCCCCACTGAGCCTCCCCGATCCCCTACCCACCATTCCTCCGCTGCCACTCTATGCAAATGTGGGTGTCAGGGTCTTACTGGCGTAGTCAATCCCAAATGGAGTGAAGGTGATGAGAATGAAAGCGCTGTGATATGTTTCGTTCAGTGACAAACACTTCTGTTTAGCTTGACCTGTTTGTTTTGTCTTAAGTGTGTTCTCAACGTTGCGTCCACCTGTAGTATTTCAATAGCCTACATTGTAACACAGGTTGCAACTTTTACCGTATCAAAGGCTGTGTGAGCCCTTGTCCCATTTCGTCATCTTGGTGTGAGGGGATGTACACTGTTGGGTTGTGTCCCTTCTCGTATAGTGTGCCCTGTTTAATTTGATTGCGTTCACTGGTGTGTTTATTCCTATGGTTATGCTCTGTTTATGGTACCCTCTTTGAGCTCTTGTGTAGGTAAGTGCACGCAAGGGGGTGTGCGTAAGTGCATGCGCGCGCGCGTCTGTCCGTATGTGTGACTGCGTGCAGCCGTACATGTCTCTTCCTTTGCGTGTGTATGTATGTGCGCACGACCGCAAGAAAGAGACATACAGATCACCAAACAAATACAGACTGGGAGAAATAGAGTTCCCTGTATTGTGATGTGGAGTAAACATTATATGTCTTTCTTCTATCGACTGATTGATTTTAACACACGCCATGCCATCTCTCTCTCCATACACACATGTATGTAGCTGAAAAAAAAATTAAGTAGGGGTAAAAATCAGTGCAAGCTGACAACTTTTCAGTCATTATAATAATGACTTGGCAAAGATTTGAATTTTCAGAGAAAATAAAAAAAGGAAAATGACGTCAGTGGAGAAAAATATTTTCTAAATAATGAGAAAACCTTCACTAGCTGCCCGAGGGACATTGTAAACCCTCACAAAGGCAAGTGTATTACCTGCTCCTAGACCTTGTATTGCCTGCGCCTAGACCTTGTATGCCTGCTCCTAGGCTTTGTATTGTCTGCTTCTAGGCCTTTTGCCTGTTGGATCGTACTCATCAAAAAGACACGGCTGATTGTGTCGGTGCTCCTGGTGTCAAATAGAGACACACCACAGTCCATAATTCTGTGGTGTTCTCATCACCAAGGGTTCAAAAAAAGAATCCAACAGCACCCCCACAGCAGCCAGCGAAGGGATAGTAAATGAAACAAAAAGAACGTGTGCAGAGGAAGAAAGTTGCTGAAAAACTAAAAGCGTTATGCAAACAGTATAAAATATAGAGGGCAATCTTTGAGCCTATGCTTGAAGATCCATTCAACGATGCAAGGGAGATCAAAAGGTATGGAACAGTCTGAGTGGTCAGCTCTGCTGTTCAGTAACTCAAGCATTGTCAGTGGCTAAGAATTGCGCAGAACAACCTATACTTGGATCTTCTAAGAGATGCAATCTCCCACTGATTGACCAAACAATATAATGCTGAACAATTACGTAGTGGGGGAAAACAAGTGCAGATATATATATATATATATATATATATATATATTGTCTTCCTCTCTCGTCATCATTCATCATCATCATTAACACCTTAATCAACATCATGGCCATCGGTGTGATTATCAATATATATATATATATATATATATATATATATATATATATATATATATATGTCTGTCTGTCTGTCTGCCTAAATGTCTATCTCGCTGCTTCTTCCGCTGTGTTGTATGCTGCTTCTGATTTTGCATCAGCAGTAATATGTAATCATGGTGTAATGCCATTTCACAGAGCGACAAAAAGTTGTAAACAGTTATGGGTATTATTGAAGAGTCTATCTGATTACTTCAAAACGCGTGAACATGCTAGTATCGTTGATACATATGGCGGATTACATATGGGAATTTAGTACAACAAAACGTAAACGATGACCAAAATTTTGCTTACAAATTCCAGAGAAAATACAAGACAGTGCTGATTGGAAATTCCAGAAAAAGAACAAAGTAGAATACAAGTGTTCTATTAGAATTACGTGAATGAATGCACATTTTCTGTCAGAGATCAGCTTTGGTTTGTTTGTTTTTTTTAATCTTTCTTTTTTTTTTATGCAAAGCAGCTGAGAAAAATCGTATTCCACCAGACCTGGAATAATGATAGTACTGATACTGACAATACATAATAGACAATATACCTGCAGTAGTTTTTTACACTGCTTATGTTTGTTCTTGTCATAAGTTAATTAAACAAAATTACACTGGTGATAGTACTAATGGAAACATCATCAATTCGTCATCATCATCATCACATTGATAATCACACCGATGGCCATGATGTTGATTAAGGTGTTAATAATGATGATGAATGATGACGAGAGAGGAAGACAATACACATGAACTATTCATCCACCTAGACGGAGAAGGAAGGAGAGACAGATAAAACCATTTTCAATCAATGAAGTTTGAAATATAAGTCGCAATCCCCTGAACTGCAAGTCTACAAATGTGCCCATAGTTATACCGCCCTCACAATTGTATATGCAAGTGCACACACACACACACACACACACACACACACGCGCGCGCGCACACACACACACACACACACACACACACACACACACTCACACACACACACACAAACACACACACACACACACACACACACACACACACACACACACACACCACACACACACACACACGTGCGCGCGCGCGCTCACGCACGCATGCACACACAGTTGTGTGGTGCAGACCATGTTAAATGTTCAAGGCCTGACCAGAGCGTTACTTTGATGCATCGGTCAGGGCATCTACTATGTACCATCTTTAAGGCCCCCTTCCCAAATGACTACTTTTTATATTTATTTACTTCTCTCTCTACTTAGCTGCTATCCAGGACTTAACAGGTGTGGTGTAGCGCAAATAGATCAGCCTGCACGCTGTGTGACTCCTCTTTGATGACAATGAACAGAGAAAAGTCCCACGGTACAGGAACTCCATTCCTCAGAGTTCAGCTCATGACATCAACAAAAACAAAAAAAAAAAAAAAAAAATCACACAAAGTCTGTTTCTTACTGCAACACCCAACCTTTATTCCAGCACTCCAATGAAAATACCTCATGAGTTTCAAAAAGTCGAATTGACTGGACTGGAATGAAAAAAAAATCAAAATAGTGATCATTCCACCGGAAGATTTAAACTTGAAGGCGTGACAACCTCTGCGGAAACTGTGGTAGACGTCTCCTGAGAATCTTCACCTGACCAATGGTCACTGTGTTGCCCGCCCATGTGTTTCGTTCATTGCATTACAGTTGAGGTAAATTGTACTGTTCGCCACGTGTCGTTGCTGTTGAGTCATTCGGATTGGAATCCCTCACAACCTTATAAGGTCCTGACGGATCCCAATCCCAACAACGTCATTGCTGTTGGGAGAAAACTAAAAAAAAATAAAACAAATAAATAGATAAAATAAAATGAAATAAAATAAAAGCTTCCAGACGAGTTTGTGCCGGGGAAACGTAATGCTGGTGCTGGGGTCCTTTCAACTGCGCACACCAACTCCAGCGTCTGCAACAAACCAGAAAATGTCTTCTTTGGGCATTTTGTGTGACCGTTGTGTGTGTGTGTGTGTGTGTGTGTGTGTAGCTTTTACAAAGAGTGAGAAAGACAGG
>JADBJO010002752.1:47500-52500 GCA_016801955.1 Conus betulinus
ATGCCCGCTTCGTGATTCAAAATGTCACATGACTGTACCACCATGACAGTTGTAGACGACGATGACGCAAACGGTGTTCACCCTCAGGGCGCCCTCCAGACCCAACAGCACCGGGCTGTGAATCTCATTATAAAGCGCAGCCTCGACTACTGGGGCAGGAAGGGGATAGGGTGTAGGTAAGATTGTTTTAGTCTACAGACCTAAGAACCAAAAAGGAGACCCATGAGGAAGTAGTATTTCGAGAAGAAGCAGCCAATGAATTTCATGCATTAGAATACAGAAGCAGAAATGGATTCGAGAGACTAAACTTGAGTACTCCTTGCGCAAAAATGCAGTCGGCGTCTGCCTATTTTAAGAAACACCTTTTCAGAAACGAACGCCGAATTTTTCAGAGTTATGCGCCGACTGATCTAAGGGTGGGGTTCTTTCCCTGGTGAGGAACAGCGTCACTGCTTGTGAGGACAACATTACCGCTTGCCAGACAGGGATACACACAAAGGGAGCAGCACCTATACACGAAGGCCAGCACCTTTTTTTGTTGGGGGGGGGGGGGGGGGGGGTGCGTTTGCAGGCTGATACTCCTGCAGACACTACCTGTACAGACAGGCAGTGGAGTTTTGTGTGTATGACCGTTTTTTTTTTTTTTTTAATCCAGCCATTAAGGCAGCCATACTCCATCTTCGGGGAAGGCCAGCGCCAATACATGAAGCATACAACTATCAAACGTTAACATGGCTCGCGGCAGACTGGTTTAGGACATGAACAGAAACAAGTCATGCAAACAAAACACAGAGTATGACTTCCTGTGTTATTTCGTCTGTCTTCTACATGCGTATAGTGCAATTCGTTTTGTATATACACCGGTCGACTTCAAAGGAACTGTTACTAATAGTTAAGTCAAGTGTAAAGGTTATCAAAAAAAAAAAAAAAACTTTCGACCAAATAACATTTCCTACTTTGAAAGTGATCTATTAAAAACAAACTCTTGCTATAACTTTAATATTCAAAAAAGTGTATGGTGCAAACAACAACAACAAGAGAATGCATACAAAAAGCAATGAAACGGGAACAGGAAGAAGAGAGACAGTTATAAACATAAAAGTAATCTAAAAACCCATGCAAAATCATATCAATCTTACAGTGTACCAGTAAAGCATACTTCAGTCACAATAACTCTTAGTTCGAATGGTTGCGCGCAATCTCTCTCTCTCTCTCTCTCTCTCTCTCTCTCTCTCTCTCTCTCTCTCTCTCTCTCTCTCTCTCTGTCTCACTCTTTTGCATGCTCTTTCTTTTTCATTGCCAATACTTGCATTTTTCAAACAGTAACCTGCTAAATGTGCTGAAATTACACGCTTCAAAGGTATTTTGCAAATAAACATTTACTCCTGAAGGACGCTATGTAGCTCCAAGGATCATTTTAATCTTTTACTAAAAATTACAGTTTATATCACAAAACACTATAACAAGAATCTTTCCCTTTACTAATATGCTTTGCTGTATCTTAAATGTCAAGTTATGACTGAACGTCCACTTGAAGGCAAGCAGTTTGCTTGTGAAACGACAGTATCTGGCAAATTTAAACGTTCAAGTAATCCAAATTAGAAAAATTCGACCCTTCTTTTAAAAAGAGAAAGAAGAGTTTGCAACGAATACACCAGGTCAGCAGCATAAACATAACACTGATACAATGTTCATCAATTGCTTGACAAGAAATGTACTGTCATTAGAAAACATAATCAAACACAAGACACTGGTTCTCTCTCTCTCTCTCTCTCTCTCTCTCTCTCTCTCTCTCTCTCTCTCTCTCAGCTGTGATCCCTATCGTCACCTAATGTCACCTCATTTGGTATGGTAGATATGTGTACACATCTATGGTATGGACCATGGACCAGGCGGCTAGCACGGGGCCCCCTTTGTGACACTGAAACCACTGGTACCTGGTGCAGCAAAATTTCTGCAAGTGGTTGTAAATCCACTTCAAATGACTAAACCTCCGTATTAGTTCAGCGTAGACAGTTGGACCAACAGGCGGAGAGCTTACCCCACTTCCATCACTCGTGATGTCGGTAACGGATTGCTCTGCAGCGGTCATCATGAAACAGATGGTCAGACACAGGACAGTGGCCGCTCGCTGTGGTCCGTCTCTCATCTTGCTAACTGACGGCTTTCCAAGTTCAGGCGAACAGAATCTTGATCCTCACAGCCGGGCTGGACGAGTGTACAACAACTGTAAAACTGTCCCCTTCTCCTCTCTTGTCAGTCCTCTTATATCAGTGCTGCTGCACTTGCTCCCTTCACTGACATTTTAAACGAGTGTCCAGGCTGTAGTTTTGCTAATGGCAGGCAATTTGGAGACAGAAGTTTTCTTTTTCAGTCAAGCTCGTTTACTCTTTCCCCGTACTGTTTATCACATCATTAGTCATGATTGTTATCAACATCATCAAAATCGTGTGTGTGTGTGTGTGTGTGTGTGTGGGGGGGGGGGGGGGGGGGCGCGTACGTGCGTGCGTGCGTGCGTGAGCGCGTGCATGCGCGCGCGCGCGGTTGTGTGTGTGTGCTGTGTGTGCATGTGTGTGTGTGTGTGTGTGTGTGTGTGTGTGTGTGTGTGTGTGTGTGTATGTTTCGCTAGATAAGGAAGATAACGTCGTGTAATAACTCACTTGTACACCGAATGTGAAATGTACTTTTATGTCTATACTTGAGATGCGACTTCAGATTGATAGCCCAACAACTAATCAGACCAAGCAAACAGATTTTAGTTTCAGTTTAATAAATGATACGAACCACTGCGTTGAACAGCGTGCTGATCAAAGAGTATCTATGTACATGCATGCGCTGTGTGAAGAAACACTAGACAACGTGAGCCAAGCGTCTGTCGGGTACCCTGGCTGCCGTTGTGTTTAAGGCTGTTGCTACAACTTTGTACTACTGAACCATACGTCTAGAAGTAAAGCGTAGTATTTTGGAGAGGGGAAAAGTAGAGCAAACTGAAGCACTGGCCTAGTGAATCTCTGATAGAGCAATGCAAAACAGGAGTTCACTGTATGTTCAACATACCCCAAAGTAGGACGCAGCTGACAAAAACTATATAGAGAGCTCTTTTTTTAAAAGACCTGTGGAACAAAATGACTGGCAATTTCAGATGAACGATGATCCGACGATTTCTAGAGCAAGAGAGAGACCGGAGCAATTCACCTACAATTCTACGAGCAGTGAAATTCAGTATACCCTATAGTTAAGCCAAAGCTACGAGAAGAAAGCTGCGTCTCTCCCGGTTGCCAAAATTTTAAAAAAAAAAAAAAAAAAAAAAAAAAAAGGCAAAACGAAAAAAGTGAACATGCTCTAAGCCCTTCAGAGAGTTGGAAGGTGGGGAAGGCAGTAGGTTGAGAACACGACATGAAGGGTTGTTAGTGGGCAGTTAACAGTGATGCCACTCGAATGCTCGGATGAAGGGGAACAGGTGGTGCTTAAAGCCGGTTTAAAACCTAACAACGATAATTTTTCTAAGCGTTTCCAAATTGCCCTCTGTCGTATTCAGTTGCAATCCTGGCGCTTGTTCAGCGAATGTCAGTGTAAGAATGCACGGGGTTTGGGGATGAGCGCAGATATGACAGTCAGGAGGGAGAGGGTTCTGCTTGCTGAGAAAAATGCTCGGCAGACGTATCTAACTGCCATTGACAGGATCCAGTTTCTGTCTGCTTCACGCCAGGAAGATTTCAAACCTCGGAAGATGAGGGACGAACGACGTGACAGTGGCGTATGTGTAAGCATCTTTGTTTTCTGATAACTGCGTCACAATATGGCCCAGACATTCGAGTCACTGGGCATCTGCAAGTTATCGTCTTTTGTTTATTTGGAGCAATTTGAATTTGTATTTGTATCTTGTTTAGAGGGTTAAAGAATCACATCGTTAAATTGAGTGCACTGCTTATTAAGTGGTTCCTATTTGCAAAGTGAGGCGAAGACCTAAAGAAATCTTTTTAAAGCTTCAAATACTGCATCCGCCAAAAATGAACAAACCAATCACAAGACCAAACACGACGGGCGCGTTTTGACCTCTTAGGTCTCCTTCAGGCAAAATAAATATCACTTGGGACTACGAAAATGAAGAGAACGAGCAATAACTTCTCTCGTCAAATTCGGCGCAAGATGGGCGTTGAATTTTCTGTTTCAGTTTGTCCCAGCCTACATACGAGTCTGGTTTGAATTAGTTCAGTGGAAAAAAAAATGTGTGTTGTTAGGGATCCTCATCCATCTGTTTGCTGCTGCCGTGAGTGGGTGAGAGGGGCAACTACAGATTCAATCCTGTGTTTTTAATCTCTCTCTCTCTCTCTCTCTCTCTCTCTCTCTCTCTCTCTCTCTCTCTCTCTCTCTCTCTCTCTCTCTCTCTCTCTCTCTCCAGGTTTCCTTGGGTTGCCCCTGATTTCTTTGTCAGCGCAGAGTTGTTCCAAACAATGAGCTGCTGGCATGTGATGAATGTGTCCGACCATCTTCGTCGACGTGGCTGAAGTATCTGTTGCATTTATCACCGATACTGCTCTGGTCTGCGTACAGGCCTTGGTCCGTGTCCTGACCAGTGTCCCCGTCGTTGTCTCTGACTAATAGGACGTAAATTTCACCATTCATTCTCACCTCTGTGTAGACGCTACCCAGGACTAATATGAACCACGCCCTAGTGCGTTTCTGATGTTTTGTATGTGTCTGAATAACTCGTTGGTAGAATGCTGAGCTCATAGTCAGACGTTGCGGGTTCGAATCCCCGCGCCTGCGCCTAGGAATCGGCGATTTCACTATCCATCGTCGTACTGGTCGTTTTAAAGTTGAGAAGATGGGTTACCTATTCTCTCTTCTACCGAAAAGATTATCCCTGTCTGCTGTAGCCCCCCCCCCCACCCTCCACCCCCCCCCCCCCCCCCCCCCCCCCCCCCCCCCCGTACGTACTCCTGCTAGAGTTTGGAGAAGATCCCTGGTTACCCCTCCCCTGGTCGTCTTGGAGAAGA
>JADBJO010002752.1:65000-82500 GCA_016801955.1 Conus betulinus
CGACAGCTTGAGCTTATTCCACAACTCTAGACAGGAGTCGCGACCACAATCGGAAAGCATCATTGATCTTGGCTGAAGGTCACTTATGATGTCAAGGAAAAGATCGTTCCTTAAGTTCTGAATTCTTATCGTCAAATTACTAATTACAAATTGTTCTCAAATTTTATCGACATCTGCATAAAGGGATGTTAGATTTCACACGTTACTTCTTTTTTTAACTGTTTTTTTACCTACCTTGACTCAAAGTTGTAATGTCAACAAAATTCGTGTAGGTCTTCGCTAGGGTCTTCTCTGACTGTTGGTGAAAGTAAGGTGGAGTGTCAGCTCTGAGCCATGGAAACTTGCACTGTGCAAGGTAATTAACTGATAAACTGTAGAATCCAGGGAACGGTGCCCTTCAGCAATGCAAATGTATATCAGAGACTGGAATGAAAGTCAGGTTTTCATGCAGCCCGAAGCCCCCCGTGTAGTAGTAATTCCCTGGCAACAAACCACTACCCAAACACTTAGGTCTGGTTCGACCAAAATTAATGTGTAGCCGGCGAAGAGCTTCGATCGCCATCAAGATCTGAATCATTGGTTCTGTGGTTAAAGAACTAAAAGCCACAGACTAATCGCCAAGGACCAGTGAACTGTTTGAGGTTCAGTGTGTTTAGGGCAGGACATCATGAAGGGCGGGACTCGGCTTTCGCCTACCCTGAACTGAATCGGGTGCCTGTTTACATACAGCTGTGTGGACACACAGACGGTTTTCAAGCCGTAAAAATCCGATCCCTTGCATGGTTCGAACTCATGACCGTCAATTGCACAGTGCCGCGTTCCAGCTATTTGACTCTTGACTTCCTCACCGCTCAGAAAGTGACACGTGGTACAGTGGTCTGGTCACGGTTCGGTTCGTTGCATTTTTTATAGATCTAGCACATTTCGGAGACGGTAACACATCTAATCTTACATATAAAGTGTCCTTTGTCGTGTCCGAGTGTCTTTCTGTCTTCTTTTCTTCATACGAAAGTACAGTTTTCATTGAAGTTCTCAAGACCTGGCATGAGACGAGTGGGCAGGTCAACAGCGAATCATTTTGTGCTAGAGAGTTGAATTTGACACGTTTTAATGCTAGAATATGGCGAAATGAAGAGTGTTCAAGACTACCGTGAAAGAACAATTTGTCCCTAAAAGCTTTTGCTATGAGGACGTAAAACTCAACCATTCAGTGAAACGAAGCAATATCAGGGCCAAAAGGAGAAGTGGTTGCGGGTGGAGAAGGGGGGGGGGGGGGGGGGGGGGGAGAGAAACAAGAAAGAGGAAAGATGGTGAAGGGATGGAACGGTGGAGAAGGTGGGAACGAGAGTGGTGGAGCGGGTGTAGGAGAACGGGAGAGAGGAATGTGATAAAAGTTTAGGGGGAGGGGAGGTACATTTCATAGTGAGACAAAACTAGTAAATCGTTGACTCATCGATTTTGAGATTCAGTGGGGATAACTCTGATGACAAAGATGTCACCAAAGATCACGAGCACTGAAGGGAAGCTCAGAGAGGAGGGTGTATGAAGTCCTGAAAACATCTACAGGGGAGGTTAGTGATAGGGCAGCCCTATTCAGTCGCCGAGCTGGCATTGATCATCCTTTAACACGTTGCAGTAGCTTCCAGGAATCAATGAATACAAATCCTCTATAACTGTAGCGCCAATGATTCTCCGTCTAGTTTCCCAATCCGTCCCCCCCACCCCCCACCCTCCACTCCGTCCCCCTTTGACACCCCCCCCCCCCCCCCCCCTCCCAATGAAGTGAATCTTTGGGGAAGAGGACTGGGAAGCAAACATAGATCGATGATCCTTCATTAAATCCGATTTTAGTCACTCAGACTTGTCGGCCTGGTTATGAATATTGTAACAGTCATCAGCTGCTTGTCAAATTCTTCAGAAGTATCCCTTCGAGGTATGGTCGTGCTGCGGCTCAAAAGTGATAAAACAGCACGTGTAATGTAGAAACAATTGTAAGCCTAGAACTTGTGTAGGTTTCCCTATACTCCCTCTATTATTCATAAATCCGCGTCCTCCTGCCCCCCCACCCCCACCCCCATCCCCTCCCTATCTCACCCTTTCCTCCAATATAGCCTGAAGATCTCCGCGGATTTTTTCGCCTCTGGTAATTATGAAGACAACACCTGCGCCAGTCTTTTTCTCTTATAATTGTAAATCCAAGGCTCAACCATGTGGGTATTTTTTTTTCTATTGCAGCCTAATATCTACGTGGGTCCTCTCCCGCGCCCTCCATTTATAAGAATAAATCTAAGATATACGTAACAGTGGATCTTTTCCCCTAATTATTAAAAGTAAGACATAGGTGGATCTTTCCCGCATGAGAACCTCAAACCTGTCCGGGTCTTTATCCCTCATACTTACAAACCCAAAACATACATTGGTTTGTTTTTTATCCTAATAATTTCCAAACCCAGGATTTACATGGGTCTTTTGTTTCCTCGGTAATCAGAAGCCCTAATCTTGAGAGGATATTCCCCTGACGATTATTAACCCTATACTTGCCAGATTTTTGCGGTGGTGGTTTTTTTCTCGTTTAATGAATATTAACTGATGACTCCTTGAAAGATGCAGAGAGGAGAAAGGAAACCAAACTAACGGCAGAAGAAAGTCTGCAGATCATTTACCAGTGTGGCCTCTCTGGCAAAAACAAGATCTGGTAGCTGCAGTTCATGGTGATCCTTTCTCTGACCTCTACTGACATACAATATCGGCACGAGCGCAGTGGAGCCAGAATCAACAAACACCCAAGGAAATGGTTTGCTGTTCCACCGGGTCTTGCTGACGTTCCATTCTACTGCCGCAAAGAAAAGCCTGAGCTACCCCTGAGATCCATCCTCGGACAGTACAATGTGGGCAATGCCAGTTCATTGACTGCGCTTGAGAACTCAAGAAACAAGGTTTCAAGATAAATCCAGCCCAAGCTAAAAACTGGCAGAAAATGGGAAGTTCAGAGGGTGGTAGATGTGAAAAGGGAACACCTAAAGATCAGGGAAATAGCAGGACACACACAAACCAGCAGGCAGAAGGTAGGGTGAAGTGGTGGTAAACGACAAAAAGGAAAGCAGAGGGACATGGTAATGCACCAGTTGAAGAATGAAGTGGACACCAGGAGAATCCAGAAGGCAGTCCCGCAAGACAGTGGATTACGTGAAAAAACGCACTCAAAGAAACCTCAGTTGGAATGAAATATGATACACAGCACCATAGAGTCACCTTCAACCTCATATTCGTATAATTATGACCTGCTGCTCACGAAATCAAACGGGTGAATGGGGGGGGGGGGGGGGGGGGGGGGGGGGGGGGGGGCTGTGATTAGATGACCCTACGAGTCCTTTCTGTGAGGACAACAAAACACTGGAACGGGTCCTAGGTTCATGCAGAGCAGCGCTGGCACAGGAAGGTGCAAATGGAGACACAAGCAAGTGCATAAAGGACAACACAAATGCGGGAAGGACTGCCAGAGGAAACACTTCGCCATCAGAAGCTCCAGCAACCACGTTCTATACACCAGGAGGCCACAAATCATGTTCTGGAACAAGTGTGACATCAAGAGCATGGAAGAGGGATTTTCTGGATAGAGTGGATGAGTGGGAGAGCACAACAGGCCTTCCAAAATGGGAAAATCATCCAGAAATCATCTGAACTAAAACCGGATCATGCACTCAACACGGGTTCGTGAACTCAGCTCGGTTTCGTCACCGTAATCACTGTGTCATGTGAAAGCAGAATGGAGCAAGCTCACATCTTCAAGATAGCAAAGAATGGCAGTCTTGCCAGCAGCTGAAGGAATCTGACATCAGAGCCAAAATTCTCGCTTTAGGGGTTGAAGCAAGGGGTTTTTTTTTTGTTTTTTGTTTTGTTTTGTTTTGTTTTTTTTTTTTCTTTTTCTTTAATGCTCGTCAGCCTACGGTCTCATGAAGCAGCTCACGAATTCAGGTAAGAGGAGGACCAGAGCCTAAAAGACAATGGCAGAGGCAACTGAAAAGAAATCCAGCTGGATCTCGTCGAGACGGAACAAAGGCGAAAATCATAAGGCTTAGATTTCCCATATCAGAACAGGTATCTGTTGTTACCAATGTGAGTAAAACACCCAGCTTTTAAACAAATGTAAAGAAAAAAATGAAATAAAAAAAAAAAAAAAAATGCTTTGAGACGCCTACCCATCCAGAGGATGCAGGTTCGAATCCCAGCAGCATCAGAACCAAATTCTGTCACTAGAAGGACGTTTGTGAGTTATGACCTTGATGCAGCCCGTCCACGTTAGATTGTAAAGAATTCAGGGCCAACAAAACACTTTTCTCAGGGAGAGTGACGAGTGTGGTTCTTCTCGGAAGACCTGTTGTCAAGCTCTCCCTACAGCGTCTTCCACTAAACCGAAGAGACACCCGCTGCTGGTAAAAAAAAAAATAAATAAATAAAAAAAGGAAAGAAAGAAAAGAAAAGCAAAGAAAAGAAAAGAAAGGGGAAAAAAAACGTTAGATAAGTGTTTTAAAAAAAAATCTACTTTGTTTCAAACGCAATGCATCTACATAGTGGGGTGGGTTTTAAAGACAAACATGTTGCTGTTCCCTGTTTGCGTGTGCATCCTAAAACTTCTTAACCGGGTCAGCCCCCAGTGCAGGCTCTCTGTAGCAGGCGAAAGCTGCTTTGAAAGACTACGACCAGTTTGCACTGCCCGGTCATTGCCATCAGAGGACAACCGCTCCAGCATGAACACAGGTGCCGGTAAGTCAGTATAGAATACACCTTTTGCTCGTGCCGGTAAGTCGTATGGAATACACCTTTTGCTCGTGCCGGCAAGTCAGTAAGCAATACACCTTTTGTTCGGTTCAAAGTGATGACTGACTGCCCGCGGAAACTGAAACAAACTTAAAAGATACATTACTATGCCGCCGAACGAAAGACACAAGCAAATTACAAGACACACACGACGCGTCTCGATCTGTTCGGTCTTCTTCAGGTAGGACAAACAACATTCAAGACAATGAAAACGAAGAACGAACACGCACCCATCTCCTCAATTGGAAGCTAAATGGACCTTCTGTTCATCAGTAGAAAACACGGCAGGTTTTCTTCTTTTGCTTTAATGAGAGTGTAAGGATGGGAAACGGATGTGTGTGTGTGTGGGGGGGGGGGGGGGGGGGGGGGGGGGGGGGGGGGGGGGGATGTGTTTGTGTGTGTGTGTGTGTGTGTGTGTGTGTGTGTGTGTGTGTATCTGTGTGGGTGATGGGGCGGGGTAAGGAGGGGGTGGGCGGAATCATAATTCAAGTCAACCTTAAAATTGGTTCTGCCATCGGTCAGGTGGGTTTTAAACAGCTGTAAATCAACAGCCCCTTTCTTCTATATTTTTCTCCATTCGTGTGCATTGCTTTCATCACTTCGACTGCTCTTTCCTACTCACTTACGACCAGGGAGAAAAACTCTTCAACTTGGCAAGATATCAGTCTTGCATAGTTGTTGCCCTTTTCTTTCCATTGGGAGGGGGGTAATCTGAGGGAGGAGTGGAGGAAGTTCGTTTCCAAGTCTTCTGTGGCATCCCAACGGTCTTCAAAGACTCTGGAATAGATGACAGGTGAATCTGTTCACAGAAGCTTAGTCGACCATGTTTCCAATTATAATTTCCTGTTCATTTGGGAGACTAACGAGAGAATGCTAGCGCCAGATAGAAACTGGGTTTGAATCTTCCCAATCTTATGTCAACAGATCTTATGTCAAAAGGTGCAATGTCAACAGCAGCTTGTCAACACATGTTTCGGTAGTCCTTTGGATGCAAGTTTGTAGCAATCTGTGAAGCTCTGCAGTGTAGTGCATCTCTTTATTTATTCATTTACATACATTCTATTCTTTCTAATTACATTTTCATTCATTAATATCATGGATTAATTTGTTGGTGTATATGTCTTCCAATCTATGCAAATATGCTGAGTAAGGGTTTTCACTGAATCCCATTTTGATCTTCATGATGCACAAATGTCTTAACAAACATGCTTCATGTGTCAGACAAAACCTTTCCAAGCTGAAAAACAGCAGTTATGAGACAGACCATTTAAAATTCTGCAGTGCTGGTGACCATTGTAGATTGAAGTAAGCTGCTTAAACCAGAAAATCATGTATGCGTTTACTCACAATGTGAAATAAACAGAAAAAATATTTACCTCTTGACACTTACATCATGTTGTTAAGTGCAAAGTGCAGTGCATGTTCATATGCATGTGCATGAGTTCACTTGTGTGTGTGTGTGTGTGTGTGCGTGTGTGTGTGTGCGTGTGTGTGTGTGTGTGTGTGTGTGTGTGTGTGTGTGTGTATGGTCTTTTTCTGCATTTGAGAATGTTTTTATTGATATGTAGTTTTTGAAAAATCTGCAGCTATGGTTTAAAAAGAACTAGACTAAAAAATGGTTAAACTATGGTCATGCTAAAAAGCATGCTCATTTTTTTTTTTAAATTGGGTAGGTGTTTGGGATTATTTCTTTTGGGGCAGTTGGAGGTGGGGGAGGGGAGGGGAGAAAAAGTGTGTTTCAGCCAAAATGTTTGTCTTTGCATCTTCAAGCTGGTTTTACATTGTGTCTGTTCTACATTATTTTTGTACAGTGCTCCTGTGTGGATATGGGGTTGAGTATGAAAAATTGTTTGCTCATCATAACAGCAACAGGAAACAAAAAAATTCTAGCGTGTTGCACTGATGTACGTGTGTAAGTACATCCTCTCTCTCTCTCTCTCTCTCTCTCTCTCTCTCAAAACACACACACACACACACACACACACACACACACACACACACACACAGAGTCACTTGCCCCACATGCTATATTTCATTCTTACATGACAAGTGCAACCATTAAAATTAACACACAAAGAACACTAAAGAATTAATGTTTAATCTTACTTTGCAATTTTTCTCATACTTAAACAAACAAAATAACAAAAATATTCAAAACATGTTCGATATGATGGATGGATATACAAGGTTTTGATTTTCTAACGTTTGAAAAATATGACTTAAGCAAACAAGAAAAAAATATGGTCACCTAATATTGACATCAAAATTCTTATTTTACATCTTACAGTTCAATATAAAAAAATTATACATAGATTCAGGTCAACAGCAACATAAAAATTCACAATTCAAGTTTCCAAAATGGCATATAATAAAGCACTGTAAATCTAAAAATATGGTTAATTATCACAGCTATTTCAATCAATTTGTTGTCAACAGTGTAGATAAATCATTCATTAACAATAGGCACCTAACTGCTGAGTTTAAAATGTATCAGAAAGTCAATATCACATACCACAAACTACTCATGCATTTGTTATGCCGAAACTATTTCACAATAATCACATAAATAAAATAGGGTAGGAAGAACAGTAATAACACTTACACGACTTTGCTCCGACTCCTTACAGAAAAACTTGCGTAACCTCAAGAATCTTTTGTTAAGCTTCCTAAAGAAGCACATCCATGTTCAGATGTCAGAAACAACTCCTGAACATAAGAATTTTGAGATCAGCATGCTTTCAGCAAAGTCCATCACGAAAGAAATGGACGGCATGACTGCCAACCAGACAGAAATTGGATTGTAATCTCTGCTCGGATGGATGTAACCATCCAAAGGGAGATTAGGCTGCAAGGAAACACTATGAAAGACTGGTTTATCTCCCATTCGTTTCACTAAGCAGCCTCATATTTAGGAGCATTAACATACCAAGTAAAATTACACCAGTCCAGTCAGGACTTAAGTCTAAGGTATAAGAAAATTTTCAAACTTACTGATGATCATTACAAACCTAATGGCATGCCAGGATACCACTCAATGAGTAAACAAAAGTGCCAATCAAGGTACAGAAAAGCTTGAGGCATCAGTAACATTTATTTTTTCTGGAAAAAAATTACATTTGCTGGACCTGTCCTTTGAACCAAACTAAAAAGACTACATGGGTGATCTTCATTTCTTAAGCTTTGTTCATGTTTTTGGTTACTTCGTTCTTTAGAATAATCTAACTTTGTTTCAATGAGGAGAGAGAGAGAGACTGTGTGTGTGTGTGTGTGTGTGTGTGTGTGTGTGTGTGTGTGTGTGTGTGTGTGTGTGAGACCGAGAGACAGAGAGAGAGAGAGAGAGAGAGAGAGAGAGAGTGTGTGTGTGTGTGTGTGTGTGTGTGTGTGTGTGTGTGTGTATGTGTGTTTGTGTATGTGTGTGTGTGTGTTGTGTGTGAGTGTGTGTGTGTGGTGTGTGTGTGTGTGTGTGTGTGTGTGTGTGTGTGTGTGTGTGTGTGTGCTCTCAAGTACATATGCATGTATGGGCATATAAATGTTCCTGAACTATATGGGTATCATGGGGTATTGGAGTGACAAATACAAATTTGTGTATACTCCTCTGTATCATGTGATGCACATAATACTGCATTTATAGATTCACACTGGCCAGATATTTGTCACCTTTGACAGTAACAACATTTCACTGACATGAGTATGTACGTTCAGCAAGAACACCAATCAGGTACACCTTATGCAAGTGCCATGCTCTCCTTTTATCATCAATGCCACATAAAACACACACACACACACACACACACACACACACACACACACACACACACACACACACACACACCCCACATGAATAATGCCTTGGACTGGGAAAAAAAAAAAAAAACAGGTTGGAATAATACAGTAGTTACTATCACTAAAAGAAACACTTTTGTTTCGCTGTGAGTAGGGTGGGGTGCAGGAAAACATGCTGAGCACCAGGTATATTCTTTCCCAAAACTTTCATGTTTCGTTCAGCACTTCAGCAAACACTCAGACATATTTCCAAACCAACTGCATGTTCATAATAATAATTTTTTACAAATCTTAGATTTAACAATCATTTCAAAATCAGTCCATTTTCCTCTCTTTTCAATTTTTTCTTCATTTCCTTTTCCTTTCCTTTTCTCCCTTCATTCATTTCTTCCTTCCTTTAACTGTACGTTTGACCGTCTGCAGCAAACCATTCTCCGTCACATTCTGGCAAGTTTAAAACATTCACAAAAATTTTGCAATGCTGTTATCTCGATCGTATAAAACATTTGTAAGTTTATGAGTTTGTCATGCATGTTTATCCCCTTCACTAACTCAGCTGTAAAAGAGCAAACTCAAAGAAACTCATCTTTATGGCAAATTATAGATCCATTCTATACAAAGCCACTTGCAGCAGAAACGAAAAAATAATGCTCTCAACCAAGTCTCCAGAAATATCAGTAGTCACAGTGCTCCTGACCACAGCATTTTCAGAGTCATGTTTAGGAAAGGGATAACATCGCATACTCTGCCACCGGAAAACATATTTTTAGGTATTCAAGTGTGAGACATGCTCCTGGCTAGAAAAAAAAAAAAAGAAACAGACAAGCACAAGAAAACATCGATACTATGGACATTAGATGACAAACATTCTGCTCAGCTAGCTAAACATTATTTTGTTGAGATCAAATTTCCAGAAAGACGGCTAAGCATCCCTGACTGAGTGGAACCAGCACATACATTTGTGGCCATGTTCATGGACAAACAAACAGGGCATGCTTTAAAATGTCAGCATCAAACTAAATCAAAAAAATAAATAAACAAATGAACAAACTATGATGAATCAACAAACAAGTCTGTAAACCCTGACTGACTTGAGGAACATATTTTATCCCATACATCTACATCCGTCATGAACAGATCCCCTGAAACCCCACAAAGTCGTACTGTCATTTAACTGAACCCCCCAACACTCTGCAGTGACAAGAACCTTGCCTATGAAGGTGTACTGGTCTAGCTGAAACGAAAATGTAGACTTCACGCAGCATCGATTTCCGGATTGATGGTGATGTGTCTCAGTACATTCTGCAGAGGGGCTGGGGGCAGGAAAGACATACTGCTCTGCCGGATCATGGACAGCAGGGGATTGGGCGCCTCACTCTTCAGACTCTGCTCATCACTTTAGGCAGTCGCCGACTTCTTGCCTGAAATGTGCACAACAAGACCAGTAATAACACTAACATCTTCAGTCGTTTCAAGTCCTTCAAATCACATTTTTCTACTACAATGCAGAACTGTCAACCTTTGGGGATCAAACTCAGCACAATGCGTCTCTGTCCTAAGATCATGCTGCTGGTCGTCAGAAAGTGCAACCACTTTTCATTACAGGGGAACGTCTTGATGCACAGGGACAAACAATACTGTATTAAGATCTGTTAAAATCTGTGCTTCATTTTCTTTTCTCACACCTAGTCTCCTCTTAGCATGGTCAATCCTTCCAAGAATATAGCACTGCTTTCCTCTATTTTTTATCTGTACATCACAAAGTTTTATTAACATAATCTTATTTCATTTTTCGAACATTTTATTTACTGATTTCAAAGCAGTATCAAGGACCTTGAATTCTTCTGCCACATTTATGCAACACATTCATAAATTTGACGTAACATATCTTAAAGAGAAAAAGAACAGAAAAAAGTCATCATGTGTATGCACACCCATTGAAACACATGCACACAAACCTTTAAAAACAAATCTTCATGAAGGTATATACACACACCTATTCTAGTATGCCTACAGGTTTGTATGTATGTTTGAGTGTGAGAGAAGGCATATGCATGCATATATCAGCGCATGCCCATGTCAGTGTGTGCATATATCTGAGAGTGTGTGTCTTCCCATCTGTCTGTCTCTGTATCTGTGGGCGTGTGCATGTTTATGTGTGTGTGTGTGTGTGTGTGTGTGTGTGTGTGTGTGTGTGTGTGTGTGTGTGTGTGTGTGTGTGTGCATGTGCATGTATGTGCATGTGTGAGTGCATGCATGTGTGCATGCATGCATGCATCATGCTGTGTGCGTGTGTGTGCATGTGTGTGTGTGTGTGTGTATTTGTATGTGTGTAATTGATTTGTTGCTTTGCTTTTTTTTATTAAATGCATACACACACACACACACACACACACACACACACACACACACACACACACACCACTCACAAACATGCATGCATGCATACACACACACACACACACACACATGCGCACACATGCACACACACACACACACACACACACACACACACACACACACACACACCCCCCACCCTTGTTCTTTCCAACAATACTCTCACAGTCCCAACACACAAACATTCCAGCACAAGCTGGACACAACACTGACACCAGATCACCCCAGCGGTAACACCAGCTCACTCACAGGGTTTTCCAAACTGCACCAGTTCCTCTGCCAGTGCTATGTTAGCCATGTATCTGCCAATCTATCAGTTAGCATGCAAAAAGAAAGGTCAGGTTAGTATTCAGCGCTATGTTAGCCACGTACCTGTCAATCTATCATTTAGCATGCACAAAGAAAGGTCAGGTTAGTATTCAGCACTATGTTAGCCACGTATCTGCTAGTCTACTCATTAGCATGCCAAAAGAGAGGTCCAATTCAAGCCTGATGCTATGTTACCACTATATCAGCCAATCTCCCCGTTGTTTGCAAAGACACCAGTGCGGTTAGAATTCAATGCATTGTTACAAAGTTTGTTACAAGGATACTGGTTAGTCTATCAACTGGCATGCAAAAAGAGAAGTCAGATACATGTTCAATTCATTGTTAGCAAGTTATCTGTCAATCCATCCATTAGCATGCACACAAACATGTATGTTAATGTAAGTTAAGGTTGAGCAGTGTTTACAGTTCACTCAAAACCTTCACTCATTCTATGGAGCTGAGACAAACCAAGTCGTATTACAAAGAACTAATGTTGGGTATACATCAATACTTAATGCATGTCCACATAAGTCTAGCGACAGGATTTTGCTGTTATAAAGCTCACTGACAGTTATTTGTTACACTGCATATAAGCATGTTGATGCAATGTATTACATTCTGCTTCTCACAATAGTTTTCACTAAATGTTCTTAATGATGTGAACTGGCGTTCCAACATTACCTAATCTGTGTTGCTTTGTATCATGTTTCGTAACAAAGAACCTCTTCTCCTCCCTCCCATACAAAAAAATAAAAATCTTCAAACACTAAAGATTCTGGTTTGTTGTCTTTTGTTGTTACTGTTGTTTGTTGGTGTTTTCAATCGATGTTCTTTACCTTGTCACAATCTAAACAGTCATTCAATGGTCTCTTTTTTCAATCAGTGCATTGTTTATGTTTGTTGTTGTTTTTTGCTTTTCTTCAAGGATAGATCCCTTTCTCTCAAATATAATCACAATCAACTGAGAGAAGAAATGAATTACAAATGCTTAGAAATGTATCATGCCCAGACATCAATCTAAAATGCTGCACATAAAATGAACAGCATGTACGATAAATATTATGCTACTATACGAGTATCAAAACACAATTATCACACAATGCAAACATACCACCACTTCTCCACTCCTCTACACATATGCAACCCTCATCCCAACACACACACACACACACACACACACACACACACACACACACACACAGAGCTGAAAATTAATCAAAACAAAACTATAATTTTTCAAACTGAAGTGGATAAGAAACTGGAGAGCACTGAACAAAATTTAGAGCAAGACTAAATTTTCATCAAACAGTACCCGAGGAATACTGAACAAAATTCAGAGCATGACTAAACGTTCATCAAACAGGTCTACACACCGAAGTGAAGTGGTGCATTTTCTTCTTGGCCAATCGTAGATGGTCACACTGGTGTCGCTCCTGCCGCTCAGCAACAGGATCACGGCTGGAGACATGGGCAGCAGGCAGAGGTTTCTTCCACTGGAAGTCTTGGCAGCGATCCGACCGGAGAGAGGGGAGTTTCTTTTGAAGCTCATCCATCAAACTCTCCCTGTGCAAAGAAGAAAAGAACAGTCAGTGCTTATTTCACAGCCAAGGCGATGGAGGATGGTGTGTGATACTGATGAACTCCCCTTAGATGTTATTCACTCTGTACCTACATCTTTCAATTTTGTTCATTGATGCATTTGTCATACTTTATTTGATTTCATCATGACAGTGATATTTTTTTCAGCCTTATTATTTTTTTTTTATATCTTCATGGAGGTGGAGCTGACACTGCAGCGGTTATAACGATCTTTTTATTTTCATAAACAAAGCAATAGTCCTCCAAAGGGAAGAAAACAGTATAGAAAATCACAATGCCACTCTTCTAATTTTTCGCCATGTGGCCTTTTTCAAGAGAAAAATATAAAAACAACTCAACTACGTGGCGTCCATCTTTCGCAACTGGTCAGAACAAAGAATTGGCATCATTCTTTGCTCTGACCAGTCGCAAAAGATGGACATCACATAGTTGCATTGTTTTTGTTTTCTTCTCTTGAAAAAGGCCACATGGCCAAAAATTAGAAGAGTGGCATTGTGACTTTTTATTTTTAGTTAATGATCTGTTGGTTTGCTTTTTCAATCACAACCCAAAAACAGATAGATCTAACGAGTCCAATTAAACAAAGCATTGTATGATCACAACCAGGTAAAAAGGTAAACTGTACAAGCAAAAAAAAAAAAAAAAAAAACATAATAAACATAAAAGAATGCCTTGAAATCAACCACAACCACAAAACCAACACAGCCAAAGAAAAATAGAAGGAAAGGAGATCTCACGCATTCTGCTTGGTCCACATTCCTGGGCTGCAGCAGCACACGGGGCAATGCGGAATTGTCCCAGGGTTGCATAATGTCTTTCGGGATCAGTTGTTCTCCACGAGTCTCCGGCATGATGGGAAGAGCTGGAACGTTCGTGGTCCAGGTCATCTGCAGCAACCCATAGTTTGTCTCCCTGCTGACCTGCAAATGACAGAGTGACCCAGTGGTTTTATATCTTGTGTATAAAACAAAAAGTCTTCACCTATATATGATTTGTTTTATCTGGAAAAAAAAAAGCTTGTTTGTCATCCATTTACTTTAAACAGAAATCTGTTAAAAACTACATTTCCAGCAACATCTTCTTGATATATGTGAATAAAAGCTTGTTTGTTGACCATTTTACTTTAAAACAGAAATCTGTTAAAAACTATATTTCCAGCAACATCTCCTTCTTGATGTCTGTGAATAAAAGCTTGTGGTTCATTTCTATTAAACAGAAATCTGTAAAAAAAAATAAATAAATAAATAAATTAAAAAAAATTTTTTTTTAATTAACATTTTCAGCAATGTCTTCTTCTGGATGTCCGTGTTTGTTGGGTGTCAGTTTCTGCTGAGCCTGCTGAAAGGGATCTCAAGTTCCAAAACGTATGCCCAAGCTGAGCTACAACAATAGTTTCCTTTAAGTTTAAGATGGGACTGTTCAAGCTTGTGATCCTTTCCACAACTGTACGGTATTGAAAGAAGCATCCGACTCCAAAGACAATTTGACATTTCCAGTACACTGTCCTAAAAAAAAGTTTAGGTCTCTGCGCATTTTTTTTTTTTTCCCTTTTTTTCACAACTAATCTCCTTAACATTGTTAAGTCTTCCAAGAATACAAGACTTGCCTTCCAAGAATACAGGACTGCTTTCCTCTACTTTTCAGTTGTCTAGTCATATCTTTTGCAAACTATGTTTGATCCATTGATTTTATTCCATCATGAGAAAATGTCATATTTCATATTGTCATATCTGTACATCATAAACTTTAATTAATATGCTTTTTATTTTATTATTCAAGCTTCTTATTTGATGATTTCAAGGCAATGTCAAGGACCTGTAATTCGTCTGCTATGTTTATACAATACAATCAGAAATCTGAAGTAGTATATCCTACCGGAAAAAAGATACTGGCAATAACTAGAAAGAGAACAGAAATAAATCATCATGTATATACACACCCATAAAAACACATGCACACAATCTTCAGACAAACCTTCAAACCCATATACATATATACATTTACTCCAGTATGCTTACATGTTTGTATATATGTTTGAATGTGAGAGAATGTATATGCATACACATGTCTGTGTATGCATCTGTCAATGTGTGCATGTATTCAAGAGTATGTGTCTTCCTATCTGTCTGTCTGTATATCTGTGGGCATGTGTGAGTGTGTGTGTGTGTGTGTGCGCGCATGCACTCGTGTGTGCATGCAAGCATGCACCTGTGTGCATGCGTGTATGCATGCATGAGTGTTTGTGTGTATGCATGTGTGCATGCATGTGTATGTGTGAGTGTGTGTGTAAGTACGTGTGTGTGTGTGTGTGTGTGTGTGTGTGTGTGTGTGTGTGTGTGTGTGTGCATGTGTGTGTGTGAGTGTGTATGTGTGTGTGTGTGCGCACATGTGTAAGTGTGTGGTGCAGGTGTGGGTGTGGGTGTCTCAGAGTGTGTGTGTGTGTGTGTGTGTGTGTGTGTGTGTGTGTGTGTGTGTGTGTGTGTGTGTGTGTGTGTGTGTGTGTGTGTGTGTGTGTGTGTGTGTGTGTGTGTGTGTGTGTGTGTGTGTGTGAACAGATGTGCTGAATACACTAAAGGCACAAACTTACTGATCCTGAGTGTGTGTGCTCAGACGTGCAGGAACGGAATCAATCTTGTGCTTCTCCGAGTCTGCCTTCTCCTAAACATGGAGGACATTTTGTTCTTCTTAATTAATGAAAGGAAAATGAAAACAACAGTACATAATCACAACACAAACACTCTTATCCTCTTTAATGATATTGTTGAAAAACAAAGCACTGCCTCACCACCACCACCCCTCTACCTCTCCCTCTCTCTCTTTCATTCACTCTCTGCACTCTCTCCACTCCCACGCACTCTCTATGTCACACACACACACACACACACACACACACACACACACACACACACACACACACACACACATCCCTACACAACCACTGGACATTCAAAGCAAACACTAAAACTAAAAACTACAAAAGAAAGAAAGTAGACGAAAAAACAAAGACAAAAAAAGGAGAGAAAAAAACAATTAGAAAAAAAAAGAGCCAGAGACAACAACACACTGACAGTCCCACAAAAAAAAAAACCAAACAAGAAAAAAAAAAAAATCACCTCCCCCATTTATAGGAATCCACAATACATTTCTCACACACTCACCTTCTCAGCCACACGGATGCTATGCAGGCATCTCATCCCTGCCTCCCCGGCCGTCGTTGGCTGCTCGTTGTTCATGTAGTTAATGGATGGAAGGCTGGTGGAGAAAATCACCTTGCCCTCCTTCCCACCAGCCTCCTTCTCCTTCTTCGCCTTCTCCGCCCGCTTACGCTGAATGGCAGTTGACGTCTCGAAAAATTCCCGCCAGTCCGACTCTGTGGTTGGCAAAGGTGGATGATGAAAATACATGGGTGGTTTTTACAAGACGAGTGTCTTTTGACAACAAAAAAGAAACGGGCAGGAAAGTGTGCATATGTATGTGTTTTACATACATACACACACACACACGTACGTACGCACGCACGCATGTGCGCATGTGTGTGTGTGCGCGCATGCACACACACACACACACACACACACACACACACACACACACACAGAGCTTTCATTCATCAAATTACTACCTGTGACACGTCTGTCAAGTTACGTATCATTCTAATACGTAATTTGTTTTATATTACATCATATTGAAATATTTGTGTCTCTTCCCTCACTATCTTACCTGCTGGCACTCAGGGAGGATGTCATGTGCTGACAAAGGCAAATAAAGCTGAAAATTTCATTTATAACCACAACAGCTTGTTGTTCTTGTGTCTTTTTTCTTTTGGATACATATTTATATATATATATATATATATATATATATATATATATATATATATATATTCATGAACGGAAATGAATTTTAATGAGGCTGTGGAAAGGAGGAATTTACTGTGATTCAAAGACTCTTACCTCTCTGAAAAAAAAAAAAATTCACAGATTGCAGTCTTCATGGCAGATTTGATATTGCTTGAAATATTTTTTCTTCACAGTTACATTAAAAAAGAAACAGGTTGCACAACCTGCAGGTGCACAGCAAAGAAATCAAGACTGCATTGGGATCACTCATCTGTCTCTTGAATGAAACCACTTTTGTTAAAACATTCTGGTTGTTAGGTTTGTTGGCTTTTCGATAGACTGTTCATATATGTGGTCATTCAGAATATTTCGGACTGAAATGACCTTGTTTGCTACAAATAATAACAATAATATGATGACAACAGCAATTACTCGATGATCAAGTTGAAAAAAATATGCAATAATATATCATAACAAACATATTGTTTCACACACATGCACACACGCACACGCACACCCACACACACCACCCACACCCACACCACACACACACACACACCACACACACACACACACACACACACACACACACACACACACACACACACAACACACACACACACACACACACACACACACACGCACATATAAAAAGCGTATAGATATAGCGCTGTTTTAATTACAGCAGAAACAAAAGCAAGCACACTATATTTCACTCAAACTATAGCAACTGTCTGCACTGTTCTCACAAACGCTTT
>JADBJO010002752.1:87500-112500 GCA_016801955.1 Conus betulinus
AATACACACTGGAGAATTGTGCAAGAAAGACATATCACGTTGATGACATAGTAATATTACACATGGGATACATCTGCATGCAGAATTTGACACCAAATAACTATGATAACTGTGTTCTCAATACTTGCTTCACTGCAAAAAAGAACAAAAATGTATAACAGGATCAGAATACATTTTGTTTAATGTAAAACATGCAAAAATGCATCACCATGTTCATTGATTGCTGACACATTTGTTCTTTTTTTTTTTTTTTTTTTACTCCTTCTTATTCTACTGTTCATCATCTCCAAATGAGCAGTTCATGATACAATATTGTGATGAAAAAAAAAAAACAGCCTAAAAAACAAAATACAAGTGGAAAAAGTAATGACTAAGCAATGAGAGAGTGCATGTGGAGAAACACCAAAACACAAAAAAGGAGAAAGCCTTAACAAGTCCACAAAAACCATACAGATGACAGAAACACTCAAAGCAACCGAAACAGTAACAATGCGAATACTAATGACTAAAAGTGGAACGGAAGAGAGGACAGTGAGTGTGGGTATGAGAAAGAAATTTTGGGAAAGACGGAAGAGAGGGAAGATGAAAAGGAAGTGAGTGGAGAACAAAGGGGAGGATTACTACTACTACTTTGATTTATTCATGGTTTCTATCAAGAGGTCATTTTATAAGTTGACAGATTGATGGATAGATAGACGGAGGAATAGGAAGCGATCATAAGGATGTACTTTCAGGAAATAAATGTGTGCTTATCATTCAACACTTAGTCAAGAACAGTGTCCTACCAACAGCTGTTGCCTGCTCCTTCCGGGAATAGAATTTCTGAACTGAAGCTCCTTTGGGTCTGTGACTGTTGGATTTCACACACACACACACACACACACACACACACACACACAATTTTTAGTTTTTAAAAGGACAGTATAAGACATGTGCTTACATTCTACCATTACTCTGGAATCTGGCATTAAACAGTAAAAACATTTAAACTCTACCAATATTTTTTTTATCTTTTTTCCCACTGAAGACAACTGTTTTTTTTTTAATCTTTGATTTTTTTTCCTGTCGATGCTATGAAACAGATTTGTCATCATCGTGTGCTATGGAGTGATAGGCCAAAAAGATTTAAACTTACACCCAATACAAGCTGTAAACAATAATATACGCACAATTCATACCTGTTTTTTAATTTTTTTTCTTACACAGGAAAAGATAGAAAGACGAATGGTTGTTCAAATAAACCATGACAGTCAAATCTGTGACTAATATTTTGCGAGACCTGATATTCCATTTGTAATTTACAAATCAAAGTTTCTATTCCTGTGTATTCTGCTATTCAGGGCAGTTGGTCAGCTCATACTTTCTGCTAGAATTTCATAAACGGTGTACCACTCTTAAAAATCATGGTTATACTATCGAACTCATTTCTATTCCTGGTCATGTCCGCATTTGAAGTAATGAGAGTACCAACTGGCTTCACAAAAATGGCCCACAAATTTTTTTTGGGAAAAAAAATCCAATAAAATGATCCATTTCTCACTCAAATCAGAAACTCCAAGTTCAAACATCTGTAAAAGATTTCTGGCAAACAAAATGGAACACACAACAGACAACAACCTTGTTCAATTCTGATTTCAAAGTGGGGGTGACTGTTTCATTCATCCTTTCTTTCAATGTTTTGGATGCTTTTTCTCCTGTTTTTGAAGAGGACCATTTGGTCAAAACGTATTGTGTTTTTGTCTGTTTTGTACTTTTTGTTCTTATGATTTGTTTGGAAGCCCAGTAATTTTCCTTCTGTTCCTTTCTTTCAAATCTGTCCCTTCTTAGAGCAGTTCTTCCCATCCATCTCTACAAACCATACAGAGGGGGAATGTGTTGTGTAAGTTACATATTGGTGAAGCCTTTCACACACACTTCTATCTTTTAAAAGTGAAGGAGCTCCCTCTTAAATACCATGTGATGAGTCACTCTCGACCAAAAATTCTGAGCCAGGATTCATGTGACATCAAACATTTAACTACAGACACCATAAACACCTTGTTCCCACATGCTCCTTTTAATATATAAAGAAAGATAAACATATTTCATTTGAGCTAATCTTTTTTTTTTTTTTTTAAAGGTATTAGACTGGGATCTGTCAAATTCATGAATCCATTTTGAGTTTTACCCTTGGAGTACTATTTTCATTTTTTTTTTTTTTTTTTTTTGGTTTTGTTTTTTGCTGTCTCAACCTCTGCGCGACTTCAGAGGCAGCGCACCCACGCCACTCATTCCGACACCCCGTCCACAGCCACCGCCCGGTCAGCCCCACCGCAGCCCCGGCACCGGCAATCCACAGGGAACAGTCAATGTCAAGTCGTCAAGAGGCGACCCACCGGAGGAGACACTGCACTGCTGCCGAGTCACTTCGGTGGTGTTCAGTGGCGCCTATTCTGATCTAACATATGCAGGACACCACCTACTAAGCCCCCTACTGACAACAATAATTGCTTAGTCGCATAGCCGGCGTGAGTCTCTCCCTCCGGAGGGCGCCACCACGTCCGTCCAGCGACAGCCCCCATGGACTCTCGCCGATACCGGTGACCCTGACGGAACCAAACAAGGCCTCAGACGTGGAGAGGACATCGAAATTGAGGTCACCATGAGAGCAGGGCATGAAGGGCCACAGAATTTGAGACTTTTTTTTTTTTTTTAATGCTGATCGATGACAATGAGGATGATTAAGATGATGCTACAGATTTCCATTTCGGTCTGAGACTACATGACAGGGCTGTACTCTACGCTTCCTTTCATAATATATCCCGGCGTCAACCAGGCCTGAGAGATACAGGCACCTGCAGTGTTGGTCTGGAAATTGAGCAACACTCTCAGAAACGCATCCATTAAGTGGATGAAACTCAACTGTGTGGTCCCAGTCTTCCCAGCTGAGTCTGCAGCAACTCAACTCTGGGTAGGGAGCCGGTCAGGGCAGAAAAACCCACTTGACCTCCTAGCCGGGAGTCCGCGACGCTAACCACTTCGCCACGGCGGCAGATACTATTTTCATGTTATATCAGACATGCAGCCTGACACAGTCTCCATGATGGGATGGGCGATGAACATGATATGACCTGGTCCATACTAACCAGCTCTGCTCTGAAGGCTTCTTCAAGGGGGGCAAAAACTCGTCAGATAACCAGCTGTCTCCCAGTGTCTGAACGAAACATGCTGCAACAGAAAAAGGACAAACCATATCACATATGGAATTCACAACAAGTATTATACATTACACTGTATATCCAGGGAATGTCAAGCATTCCCTTCCCTAGTCATCATTTTCATCCCGTGCCTTGGGGAGGTAGTATTGAGACAGATGCTTGAGCAAAGAATGAGCAAAGATCTCCATAGATTTTTTTGTGGTGGTTGTTGTTTTTGATGGCCAGTTCTGCACAACAGGGAAGCTGTACTGTGATCGGTCTGACCTCGTACACTGTCTTTCCAGAATGTATTTTCTTCTTCTTCATTTATCAAAAAAAAAAAAAAAAAAAAAAAAAAAAAAATCACCATTTTTTTCTTATCTTTATGGCAAGCAACATCAACCTGCCAGCAAATCTGCTTCACTTTATTTGGAATCGGGGACTCCAATCGCCGAAGAAAAGTGAGTGAAACAATACAGAGACAATAAGTAAGAAAAAAACACAACCTATTTGGACATGTTCCTCTCTTTATGAAGCTGCCAACAAACGCACTGATTTTCAGTCTCCAGTGTCAGGCTGGGGGCCTGATACAGCCTCTGGCACGGCCTATTACCATGTCCCAGCCCACAAACCACCACACTCTTCCTACTGCCTTAGAAAAAACTAAAAGATGGGTAAAACCTTTCTTTCTCCCTCCCTGCCCTTCCCTCTGTTATGGATCAGGTCACCTAAAGAAAACCAACTCTGACCTATAACACTCAGAATTGTGCAAAAGCAATGTCTGCATGCCAGCTATTCTACTCAAGAACTGGGGGGGGGGGGGGGGGGGGGGGGGGGGGGGGGGAAGCTTTTCTGCTTGCAGGTGCATCTGACGAATGGGATGTAAGACTGTGGGTAGGAATGCACCAAGTTTCTGGTGGATCAAGATTGAAGGGTGTCAGTATTGATGGATATCAGGCCATGGTAGAATTGGTAGAAGGCAATCAGCCTAGCTCTAATCCTCCTGGCAGTAAGGATGGGCCGTTTGAGTCCATGAACATGTCCTTATTGTCGGATACTTGTCAGAGCCCATTCAACACAGCCCCTTCTCAAGCACACTGACTCTTCCCCCATGTAAGGATCCCAAACAGGCCTTGTGTACTTCAGAACAGACTGTATAAAAGAATTGTACACAGCTTGTTTCATGGCTATGTTTACGACTTGAATTTTCCTTTGGATACAGCTCAAAACTGCATGCGCTTGGATGTGACACTATCAATGTGAGGCCCAACCTCTGTCTGCACTGACAGTGACACTAAACTGCCTGTTTCCCACTGCAGTAAACATAGATGATGCCACAATGTTTTTCTAGGCTCAGTGAGGGTTTTTTTTCCAACATGATAGATGCTCCTTGAGTTTCAAGAGGAAAACTCTAACAGGAAGATGATCATTTGTAAATCTAATACATTTATATCATTGCTATAGTATGCAACTCTGACTAACATGTATGTGAACAAACCAAACATTTTCTTTCTCTGTTTCTTGTGTTCTACAAATTACTCTGAAATGGTGTTGTAAGAAGCTTAATTTCAAGAAATGAGACCATGAATGATTGTTTTCCAGAAAGGGCACAGACATATGTCTCAAAATAGTTGTACAGCTTGTAAAGACACATGCTGTCTAAACTGCAGATCTGCTGTTCTTTTTCAACTCACTCTGCAAAAGGGATGAACACAGGTGGCCAGCGCTTAACGACAGCCTAAAACAGGCTGCCAGGGATGATTTAACTCACAAATCCTATGTTGCAATAATTTTCAGATTGTGGGTCTAGTGCTATGCTAGTTAAATATTGCTGATATAAAATGAAATGATATACAACAGCCAGAAAAAAAAAAAGAATAAAAACAGGGAACAAAAAATTAGGTTTGAGAGATTTTAGAGATAAAAACAGGCAAGCCTAAACAAAGATGTCCCATATACACAGTATATTCACAGTCATACAACCATAAATCAACACGAATACATACAAAGAAATTAAAAGATTCCTTACAGTCATGATTGACCACAAAAGGTAAAATGCACATCACTAAGACTTACGATGGCGTGAAATCGCGATCTATGGCAACAAACTGAGATCGCTCAGCATAAATGTCTTCCTCTTCGGAGTACTCCGAGCCGTAGTGCTCGTACCGCTTGTACAAGTACTCATCCTCTGCACGTGTAGATCCCTGAGGTCCCTGTCTGCGGCCTGTTTTGGTCCTTTCCTTGGATCCCTCTTTGGTCATACTTGGAGACATTTCTGTACCCTGTTCTACTCCTCTGGGGACTTCTAGATGATCTTGCGAATCTTCCGATTCACCAACACCTAATTTACCAGCTGAAATTGAAAAGACAGCTTTTGTTATCACGGTCAGTAGTGAAACAACTGCAGCATCACGGGAGATCATGACCAGTTTATACTACACACACTGGGTCAAGAGCAAAAGAGGTAATCTTAAAAAGAGTAAAAATAATCATCTTAAATGTTTCACTTTTGGTGTGTGTTTTTTTTTTTTTTTTTTTGGTGTGTTTTTTTGTTAATGATATATAAAGTTACTGGCAAAAAGTCAAATGTTTCTGGATGTGTATACTGGCTCTGAAAGAAAAGTTTTTTTTTTTTTTTTTTTTTTACAAAATTATATGGAATGTTGCCATGCAAATCCTCAGATTCTACTCACTGGATTTTCGACTGAGGGATCTCTTGTGACGAGACGATTTCAAAACACGCCCAGATTTGGAGCGCAAAATGTCTTCCATGTCCCCAGGGGTTTCACTTCCAAAGTCAGACATGCTCAAGGTGGCAATGGACCCTCGTGAGGCTCCTGGAGTCATAGTGTCCCAGCGACTACTCATCTTCTGAGCCTGCCCACACACATGTTCATACACAGAATTAGTCTTCATAATGCTGTAGATACGGAATTTTTTTTACATGTATACCTACAATTGCCAGAATGTCATCCGTTTAAAAGACGATCTGTCATTTTCAACAAACACACATATGTGCATACAAAAACACTCTCTCTCTCACTCTCTCTCTCTCTCTCTCTCTCTCTCTCTCTCTCTCTCTCTCTCTCTCTCTTCTATGCACATACGTGTTGGTACACACGCATGCGCACACACACAGTACTATGAACTTTTTACCATCAGGACGTTGTTACAGGACTCTGAAGGCAAAAACAAGGGCCAAGAAAACTTACATTCCATGATCCATCCATCCCTTAAATTCCCAATATTCTTATACCACACTTTAGAGTGAGAAACCTGTGTGTGTGTGTGTGTGTGTGTGTGTGTGTGTGTGTGTGTGTGTGTGTGTGTGTGTGTGTGCACGTGTGTGTGCGTATACATGCATGCATGCGTGCGTGCATGCATGTGTGACAGAGCACCAAACTTTCAGGAATAATATTTATCATTGAATGCCTGGTAATCTTTTTTTTCAAACAATATGTTTAAAATGACATGTTTCCATCCCTGCTATGTACAATCACTTTTAGGATCTTAAAGCCATTTGTTTTACGTACCTTGAATGTTTGTTACCATGTTTATTGTAACTCTCTGTTTGTTGTATTGTTTAATCATAAACATTTAGTACTTTTTTAAACATAAAGTGCGAACATCATAATGTTGCCAAAGATCTTGGGCTGTATGTATGCAGGCTGAGTGATGTGGATGCAGCGCAAGGTCATGTTGTTTTAGAGAACAATTTGTTGGTTATTTCATGTTCTGTCCCCTGTGGCATGTATTTAACTCTCTTCAGTTCTTTCCCTTGAATTTTCGATCACCGATGATCAATGGTTTTCTTCACAGAATTATGGTATTTAAAACAACATTTTTGTTATCTGAAGCAATATATTGCCTAAAAAAAAAAAAATAGACACATTCATCACAAAAAATATTATTATTTTCCAAATAATGCGCAGAATGTTACGAAAAAAAAAAGATCTGTCATGCAAAATGCAAAAATCTCAAAAAATTGTTGAGAGTTAAACAGTTGCACCTGGTCTTAACTTCTCCTTTTTGAAATAATAAAGTGATTTTGACTGGACTTGGACTGGACTGGGCTCTTACCTCTGCAGCCTTGTTGTCATAGGACGAGGTAGGATCACTGGCAGAGAGACTGGAGACCCACATCTGAATCCTTTCTTTGGACTCGCCAGGAACACCACCAGGTTTGGTTTTCTTGTCCGTCACCAACTTCTCGCTTATGGCCTTTAGGGCTGCTTGCTACAAATACGTCAAATATCTCCACTTTAATGATAGAGTTTGCATGACAAATCTCTCTCTCTCTCTCTCTCTCTCTCTCTCTCTCTCTCTCTCTCTTCTCTCTCTTTTCTCTGCCTCTTTCATGCATACACACACACACACACACACACACACACATACACACACACACACACACATGCTCATGCACACACACACACACACACACACACACACACACACACACACACACACACACCTAATCGTACACTCATACATCATCATTATCATCATCATCATCATTGTTATTATTATTATTATCATCATCATTATTGTTGTTATTATCATAATTATCATTATTTTATTATTATCATCATTATTATTGCTATTATCATTATCACTGTTATTACTATCAACATCATTATTATTACTATCATTACCATTATCATTCTCATTACTATCATCATCACTATTATCATTATCATTATTATCATCACCATTTATCATCATCATTATCATCGCTATTATTACTATCATTATCATTATTACTATCATCATCATCATTAGCATATGATTATCATCATCATCATTATTATCATTATTATCATTATCATCATTATCATATGATTGTCTCAGTGTCTGCCTGCAGTCTCTCTTCTTTGAAACCAGCATGAGGAAACATCCTCCTCTAGAGGGCGCCATAGCATCCATCCGGTGACAATCCTAATGAAATGACTAGCATCAACTCTTTGTCACACCATGCACTGATACGGAGAGGAAATCAAAACTGACATCACCATGAGAGCAGGGCATGATGGGATACAGAATTTGAGACTTTTGTGATGATCAATGATGATGATTATGATAATCTTTTCAGCTTCCATCTGAGTCATGAGATTACATGAGAGTCTGGTACCACTTTCTTCCTTTCATAATACACCCCAGTACCAACCAAGGTCAATAAGTACAAACATCTACTGTGCTGATCAGGAAATTTGAGCAACACTCGAAAATCCATATCCATTACATGGATCAAATTTGTCTCTGCGATTCCAGATCTTCCATTTAAGCCAATGCACACTCAAGATCTCTGAAAAGAAACCGACCAGCGCCAAACAATCCCCCAAACATACGCCTCTGATGGGATTCATGCCCGTGACCTCCAACACAGAAACCTATCATGCTAACCACCTTACCAAAATGGCTGACAATTACTCAGTTCTGACACACATGTGTAAGCATGCACGCATGCACACACGCACGCAGGTGCACACACACACACACACACTCTCACACACATGCACACACGCACACAAACACACACACACACACACACACAAACACACACACACACACACACACACACACACACACACACCCACGCGCACACACACACACACACACACACACACACACACACACAAACAAACACACACACACACATGCGCGCGCACACACACACACACACACACACACACACACACACATACACCGACCCTTTCCTCCTTTGTATTGAGAGGTTTACTGATGCCCAGCGATGACATGAGATTAGCCAGACCTTCCTGACCCTGCTCTCCCATCATCTCATTCAGTGCTGCTATCGCTTCCTCGCGTATATCTTCCTGCACACAAAAAATGGTCAAAATTATAAATGACCTGATCAAATAGATTAAGACATCTTTCAACTGATCAAAGAACAAGATTAGATAAACAAGCGCATAATCATGCTTTTCTAAGATAACAGTTCACAATTCCAGAACTCTAGTAATACTACATACACCATGTCGCAACCTGAAATATATCCTTATACTCACATCCTGTCAGACAGAAAGTTTATGACTTGAATATTGAAAACAATCTAAATCTGAAGCAATATATAACTTCTACGTTTCATGCTGTAATAGCCATGCGGTATATAGGGCAAAGTCCCATAACCCGACCTTACATAGTAAAGACAGTAAACTGTTACAGGTTTGCCATGTTTAGGGTGAAGATTTATGTAAGATGAAGAACAGCCCTCTCTCTCCACCTCCTGAATCTTTTCTGAATTTTGTCATTTACTCATTACAGCTGGGTAGACAGAGAGGTTTTTGAATCACACAAATCCAACCCAAAGAGTGTTCCCAGCTGTCCACAATTGTAAGCTCCACAGCTGAATACTCAACTTGACTGTGGGCCCCTCTAGTCTATATTCATCTTCACACAAAAAGCCCCCAGAAATCTTTCCAAACTGGATTCTAACTGTAAGATACTGTGAACTGTGAGGCCAAGGTAAATCCAGAGCAGACAAAGAAAAAATGTTCTTAAAAAGAGTATTAAAATGAAGAGCATATTAATTCAGGTGAGTCTTTAGCAAAAGGCAATATAAGTCATCATTCATCACAAAAGTTGCAGTACCTCAAACCACACACTACTGACCTTGTTGTCAGACAATCCAGGCAAAATGGCAGACAGCAGATCTTTGCGATTGATTCCCAGCTGTCGCAGCGTCCACAAGCTTTTTTTGCGAATCAGGGCAGCCACATGAGAGGTCTGCTTGGTGAGCTTTTCCCCGCACTTGTTCAGAAAGCGCTGCGGCATTCCTATCTCTCTGCAGACACGCAACAGACACAGAAAGCAGGATCTGAACCTATCCATAAGGCGATGACACAGAGTACAAATCAGGACTGATCAATTTGTCTATGAAGGGAACTGATGAAGGTCCAGGACTTCGTTACCTCTCATTTGCAAGCAGTCAACAAAATACTGTAGACCAGTGGAGGAGAGCAGGATGAGGTGGAGACTGGGGAAAGGGGGGGGGGGGTGGTGCTGGTGGTGGCTGACGGTCTATGCGTGCAATCAATCTTTGCATGAACCTTACAACAATAGAGAGCTAACGACTGAACAGGAGGGAGGGGATAGGTCTGGGGGAGGGGTAGAGAGGAAGAAGTGGAAATAGGGAGGTGAAGGAGATATATATATATATATATATATATATATATATATATATATATATATACACACACACACACACACACACACACACACACACACACACACACTCTCCCTTTTCACTCCTCCGAACTTTGTAAATATTCCTAATGAGGGTGCTGATCTTTTTTACTTCTCAGTCATCATTTTCACTCTACAAAAAAACGACTAAAAATCAAAGTGAACAAGATTCAGGCTTGTTATTTCTCCTTTTCCTAAAACAAGGGGAGGGGGGGGGGGGGGGGGGGGGGGGGGGCATGATAATGACAGATAAAAAAAAACTAAAGTGTGTGTAGACAAGTGAGTACATGAATTGAAGATGGTTCAAACTAACACCTAAGCATGAATTCTATTCATTCAATACTTATTTCTGCCCAGAAATAATACACACAAATGATAAAATCAACAGCAAAAAAAAAAAAAAAAAAAAAAAAAAAAAAAAAACACAGAAATCTTTTATCAAATCAAATTTCAACTCACTTCGAAATTGCAACAATGTAGTCACACACTTTGTTGTAGTGCGCCACCTCCCCTTTGTCGACAAAGCGCCAGAGACCATCCATCACAGGTTCAAAGGAAGGGGCTACACACCAGGGGGAACCACTCTTCCTGCACTATCCTCTGCAGCAAGCCCAGCTCCTGCTCCGTCAGTTCCCGCTTGTAGGTTCCCACCTTGCCCGGTGTTCTGACGTGCGCCGATTTTTTCCCCTGGGCATGGGGCTGTCCCCGGTCCAGGGAGGCATCACGCTCCCTTCCTTCCTGTCGAGAGCCCCTTCTGCTCTTCTCTCCCTGCTGGGAGGTGCTGGCTCTGCGTTGATCCTCCTGTGACTGCGATACTGGGCCTCCCTGCGTGGAGGGTGAGTGTGCATACATTCAGTTTGATCATCAGCCTGAATACTACCCTTGATAATTATGATGCCCGCATCAAACACACACTCTCTCTCTCTCTCTCTCTCTCTCTCTCTCTCTTTCCAGTCCTTCTTCATAGTCTAATTACTGATTTGTGCATTCACCTTTTTCCCTGTTGTTGCTATAGTGACTTGCATGTTTTCCATTTTTCATTTCCCCCTTTTTTTTTTCTTCTGTTTTGTTTTTTGGGTTTTTTTGTTTGTTTGTTTTTCCCCCAGGGCTGGGTGGAAAAAAGCATGTGTGTAATTTGCTTATCTCATTACCCCAGATAAATAAAATTTCGTTCGTTCGTTCTTTCTTTCTTTCTTTCTCTCTGGAAAATGGGAGCTAACTCCTCAACCAATGAACCATACGTGATTCAATACCCATAATCGTCCAGACTAATCTCCTGTGATCCGATCATCATCTCATGTATGAGATGATTTTCAGTTCCTTTCCTTGGTAAAATGTTTGTCGCAAGTGTTCTCTGCTTTCATACATAACCATTATGAACACACACATATACCATACATATATACAGATATTGACATATGTTAATATGTAAGGATGACAGCGCACATCAATAATATATATGAAATGATATTGTTCTTTCGGTTTTGAAAACTAAAACATACCTAGTGTATACACTTCTAAAGCTGAAGTATAACAAACCAAAACTGTGCGGCAAAGCAAGACGATGTGAAATATTTTACCAATTTTGGGCATCAAAAGAACATATATGATGTCTTCAAATACCATGTATATCAAGAGTGGTGTTTAATCAAAAACAAATAAAGATCTTTAGCATATGCAGAGAGTGTTACAATTGAGAATTACATATCTAAGAAACAGATTATTTCAGCTTCAAAATGTTTGTTTGTTAAGGAAAACAACAAATGAATTTCAGTGCCTGTGGCTACTTTTTTTTCCCTGTGCTGTCCAAAAAGAACCTCACAAAAACAAAAAGAAATTCATATGCAACCTCAATAATGAAACACCTGTGACAGAGTCTACTAAGTCCAGAGATGTAACTGAATCATTGCTCAGTATTTTACTCTGGTTCACTTCAAAGATCACCTATAAAAATGGATGACTATGAAAGGTGTGACTCTTAAAACAAATTGGAAAGATGTGAAAGAGGCAATGAGAACGCAAACATATACACCAACACACACACACACACACACACACACACACACACACACACACACACACACACACACAAAACAAACCACATCAACATACACACCCCAGTCCTCAATCACCTTTACCTCAGCTTGTTCTTTCTCCTCCTCTCCTGGCTCTTCAATCAGTGCTGCCGATGCCGTTCCTGCGGTAGGCAGTCGGAATGACAGCGACTTCTCGCGCTTCTGGCTGGGCAAGTCGATTGAGGGCTTGGGGCGTGATGCTATCCGCATGTCCATGTTGGCTGACAGGTCTATGCTCACATTCTTCTGAGCTATCTTACGCGTGCTTTTATCTGCATGGAACAAAGGGAATGTCTCAGTCAGGCGCAGATGATGGTCATCTTTTAGTTTGTGCTAACCAATCCTTGTTACTTTTGCTTTTAAGGCGAATTTGAGGTGGTGGCATTCGACAAAAAAGGTAGAGAATGGATGCAGCATATACGCATGTCACATGCAAAATGATTAAACAAACATGCCAACTAAAATCATAGAATGTGCGGGATCTCAACTTGTTCTTGTCAGGTATTTGATGCTCATGTGCATGTTTCTCTTCAGGGGAGGAAGGATGGGGCAGTGGTCTCACTTACACTCAGCGTGCATACACATGTGAGTGTGTACATGCATGTGAGGGGTGGAAAGCAAGGGAGAGAATGAACAGGGCACAGTGTGGTGATTTACCCGTTTTTCCATTTTTGTTTTCCCTGTACGGTGTCTGCTGTGACTATGCCACAGGGGATGCAAGACGTTGAACACTGAGATTAAGATACCATCACTTTATACACTAATTAGACATAAGTTAAATGACTGTGTGCATAGATTGCAACATGCCTGATATTGCATTTAATCAAGATCAGATCATTCAAGCGATTTCAACCATGCAGAGGAGCCCATGCAGATATGTTTGATATGAAATACTGTAGAAAATCATGCCGCACATAAGCATCTCTTGCAAAACTTAGCTCAGAGAGTCTGATTCCATTTATTGTTTATTGCAAAGCCAATAAATAACACCACATTACAGCAGCAAATTAAACACTATTACTTGTTTCAACCATAGGAGAATTTTTTGTTAATCTGTCTCTTATTTTTTACATTATTGCCAAAATGACATTTTAAAAAAAAAATCCTCCAAAATGAATGCATCATACAAAGTACGAACAATGGAAGGACGAAAAGTGCATTTCCTCAGGCTATGATGATACAGAGTATTATCTTTTCAACACTTTTTGCATGAACAGCTCAAAACTATGGACATTAATCCATATTTCCCTGGTGTCTAGCCAGGCCCAGAATCTTCAATGCATTTTCAGTCCTTTTTTTCCCCCCTAGTCTCTTACAGTGATAGTGATGGACACAAGTCAATCAAAAGAAGAGTCGAGAGCAACTCACGTGGCACGTTCTGAGACGGAGTGACGGACGTGTCCTTTTTCTGCTGCGGTTTCTGAGGAACGGCCGTGATGACTGTTGCCTGCTTTAGCGCAGGCGTCACTGTCTTGCTTCGTACAGGTGCTGACAGATCAACCAATTCTTCTTTCGATGTGTTCCACGCAAAGCTGGGACACTCTGTGAGTAAATGTGGCCTTTTTTTTTGTTTGTTGGTTGTTGTTTTTTTTCCATGGAGATACCATTCTACTTGGTGAAAATAAGATCATTCCATATCAAATTTCTGGTATATGTATGCATATGTGTTGAGTCAGGGAGGCAAGCAGACAGAGTGGCATAAAACGAGGAGGATTGGATGTCTGTGAGAGATGGGGTCCAGGAGGGGGAGGGGGGGTGCTAATAGCAAAGTGGGGCTCGGAAGAAAAAAGCCTGGGGGGAAGGAAGGAAATTGAGATCTCCAGTTCTCTCTTTCCGTCTTTCTTTTTTTTTCAAGATGTTTGTGGACTTTCAATACATTATTCCAGAACATTTTCGAATAAATGATCACACCACACTCCTTTTTCTTTAAGGACAGGAAAGGTGAGACCTTGCAGGAAATCAGAAATGCAAAAAAACAACACATTGCTGTGTAGCCTTGTTCTCTACAAAACCCTGAAAAATGCTGACAGAGAGAGAGAGAGAGAGAGAGAGAGAGAGAGACAGACAGACAGACAGACAGACAGACAGACAGAGACAGAGACAGAGAGAGAATACTTTCTTCTTCTCCTTCTTCTGTGTATGCAGGTTGATACTCCTGCGGACACTCCCTATATGGACAGACAAGTATTATTCCCATCTACCCAACAAAGGGAGTGAAATTTTGTGTGTTTGACCATTTTTATCCTGCCATTAAGGCAGCCATACTCCATCTTCGGGGAAGAGAGAATACAATTACATTTATTGCCTAAGAATATGAATGTGTTAATTCTGTATAGACTAGAGCCATTGATTGAAGTAATCAAACGTATTACAAGAATTACTTCCAACAATGATGTGGACACAATATTAAACACCACACTTACTTGCATAGGACACACTGGCAATAGCACAGATCACACTTGTACATACGCAAGAATAACAAAGCACAAAATCATTTCTAGTATCATGGATGAAAGTTGCCCACTTAAAAGAGTGTCTTCTATTTTGGGACAACAACAGAAGATTACACTAAAAGTTGCAAGGATTGTTGTAGTATACAGGATTGATCATGAACAAAGAGAACAAAACAAGAAACGGATTTCTTTTTCCCTACACATTCAGGTTTGATCATGAACAAGAAGACAGCAAAAACAAACAAACAATGAATTTCAGTTTCCCTACACAACTGACAAAATGATCCTTCTCCATATTCAATTCTATATCTGAAATGATAGCAACAGCAGAAATACCAAATTTAAACTTAATGGAGGTACTTTGTCAGACCTATTGCAGTAAGAGATTCAAGCACACAAGTAATTTTAAACTGTCTGTACTCTTCAAACCTGTCACTGATATACATGTGATCATACAGGTCCTGCCCTCAACAATTTATAACTCCCTGCTTATAGGAACTTGAGCAACTTGAAATGCTTTGATTATCCAAAAACAAAAGCAAATCCATTTGCATTTAAGCACTGACAAATACTTGTAATCAATTCCTTCTTACCTTTGTTGTCCAAATCATGTATTTTTCCATATGTTTCCAATGATAACATACTTTCATCCATCCATTCATTTCAACCAAGTATTTCCTAGTCTCTATGTAAGAATTAACGCAAATTGGATATCTTCCTATCTCTCTGTATACAAGATCATTTGAAACCCTGTTGCCAATATTAAAAAAATGTTTCATTGCAAACAAATGTTTCCTTTGTACCTGGAAATCAAAGGTTTATTAAACAATGTAAAAGAACTACAATCCAATTTATGTAATAAATAAAGGATTACTAGAACTGCTTTTGGCTCTATTTGTTACACTCGGCATGTGAAAGTAAACGGAGTCCTGATGAAATGTCAATTTCAAGGTATTATTATCCATTTATCACATTCACACTTTCATTACATGAGTTTTACCTCTCAGTGTTTGTCAGCTGCCCCCCCCCCCCCCCCCCCCCTTCCTTAAAAAACCCCAGTTTTTGCTATATCATCTTTCAAATCTAGTCATGTTTCAGCCAAACACAACTTAATCAGCTGTCTCTGTTAGCCAGATACTGTTCTAAGCAACAAAAAAAGAATTTGTCTGAACACACACAAAAAAAAAAAACCCACACCAGCACTGATTTAACATCCAAATTTTCAGTCTTGAGGACCTTTTTTCCAAGGATGGTTGATGGATGAATGTTATCAACCAAACAGTTCAGTCAAGTCAACTATAAATCATGCCAATCACCAAAACTGTTCAATCAAGTCAAATGTAACACAATGCTGAGCCTTTTTGATTTTATGAGCCTTTTGAATTATTTCCAAAGCAAGCTGGTGAGAATGAGATAGAGAAAGAGAGATAGAGAGACAGACAGACAGACAGACAGACAGAGACAGAGTCAGAGACAGAAAATATGTTCCTTATAGCCAGTGACAGCAAAGGGTCATATCAGGGCTGTCACCTGGTTGAAGCAAACTCTCAAAATATCTTTAAACACACACACACACACACACACACACACACACACACACACACACACACACACACGCGCGCGCGCGCGTGCACACACACACACACACACACACACACACACACACACACACACACACACACAACATACATGCTTACATACATATAGATAGACTGACAAATAGATATAGATAATAGATATCTAGATACATACAGTTACATGTATATACAGATATAGATAGACAGACAGACAGACAGACAGACGGGTGGATGGGTGGGTGGATGGATGGATGGATGGATGGATGGATAGATAGATAGATAGACAGATAGATAGATAGATCATTAAAGTAGACTTTCAATACGCATGGTTTTTCATGAGCGAGGAAAACAAAACAAGTCTTCAGTCATCCCATGGTTTAACCCAATGGGTACAACTCCCAAATTCTGATCATTTAGCTCCAGGAATGCATACATGTTGCTGACAAATTCGTAATCTTACCTTTGATTCCATTTTATTATATAAAACTGGCCCAAAAAAAAAAAAAAGTGAAAAATGAAGATCACATGTGAAAAATGAACACATCACGGATGCAGACTTATGGAGTCTCTGCAACACAAACGGCTGCTGGACTGGTCATGCCAGCACTACCTCTTTTGCACAGAAATGATGATTGAGAACTACAGCGATCCCAGACCATCTAGCCATGAGTCAAAGCATCTCTTTAATCTTCGTTCATAAGATGAGTGGATGAGTGAAAGGTTCCTACCTCCTACTACCCAGCATGTTGCAGCACTGTCAGAGTCACATTGTGCACAGTCTGCGATCTAAACGTGCAGCGTGCATGAGTGAGGATTCATATCAATGGGAAAGACCACGACACGGCAGAAAACATGCCTATGATAAAATGCATGCCTACTGCATGAAGGCAGTACCATATTTTTACTTTGATTACACCATGTAACATGGATGTGAATGCAAGGACAGGAATAGTCATTGCAACTGGATGTGGATGTCAATATACGAAATATAGCAATCATATAATTATAATCTGTAGTGGTTTTCAAAACAAAAAATGTAGCAATCATTGTCATGTGAGGAAGCGCTGAATATCAGTAATAAAATCGTCATCCACAGCAGATGGCAGCATTATTGAAACAGTCATTGTAATCTGACACAGTGGTCAATGTTGTGAACCAAACAGTCTTGTGCAGATATCAATGCCAACTTGCTATTAATTTAATCTGATATTATCCATTGCACTTTTAACAAATAATCTCTTCAGAAGCCTTTTTTTAATCAGCAAACTTTACAATTTCGCTCAATGTTAACCCGCCAATTAACATGAAGGTCAATATTACCCCACCAATGAACATGAATGTCAATGTTAACCCACCAATCAACATAAAGGTCAGTGTTAATGCAGCAACTATGTAATTGCAACATATAGATCAGTGCTGGTTAGCGTTCATTAAAATCTGCCATATTAATCAAAGATCATCATAATCTTATAATTGTCGTTTATGCACCAGTCAGTGTAACCCAACCCATCGATGTGAGATCAGTATGGAACAGCACCATTACAATTAGACAGAAATACAGAAGTCAACACCATGGCAGCAGCGACAGTAATCTGAAGCATTTATCATTAGCCCACACTTTGTTAGTTCTGAGTGTCAGCGAGGCAGCACCACTCTGATCACCAACCTCAGGCTCGTGCCCATCAGGCAGAAGACAGTAGATGGTGCCAACATACATGGAAGCATCCTTGATGCTTTGCTGCTGCTTGATGCTCTGCAGCGTTGACTCACGCTTCATGGACATCACGCTTTTGATGTCTGCATCTTTCGCCAGCACCGAGCTCTCTCGCTGCAGCTATTGGCATACATGGCAGACGTTATGCAGTTGCTGACTGTCTTTACCGATTTCAATTTTATTTACTGCTGACATTGCATTGCGCTGATCTGCATGGTCGGAGAAACTCTTGAGTGCAGAATGAATACATGTGTGCATCTTTGTGTGCATGTTGACAGACAAAAAAAAAACAGCAAAAATTTTATTCAAAAAACTCTGTTCTTGTTCTAGAGATTTTGAAAATGCTGCTGCTAAATGAAACATTAGATAAATTCTATAAACGAAACAAAAATAAAATCACATATTTAATTCATCTAAAAATATGAAGTGCTAATTCATAGGATGTACATATTCAGATATTTCCAATATATCTCTGAACTGATGGGGGGAAAGATAGCTGTTTTAAAACATGCAAACTACAAAAGAACCCTTGAGAATCATTCAGCCTGATATGCTTGGCATAACAGAATTACAAGGCTTACCGTTGGTGACTCTTCCTCCGGTTTCATCTTCCAGCCCTCAGGTAAATGTTTGGGATTGACTTTGGGTACCTTAGTAAGATTACAGATGGAAAATGAAAAATAAAAACAGCATGCAAACACAAACGCGATAAATTGTGAAGGATCAAAACATTTGAAAACAAAGTGTCAGGAATATTCTTTTTTCCTGAATCAACAACGCACCAAGAATTCAAGAACCAAAATGAGTTCAACAAAAACATGCGTGATCACACAGCTGAATCACACAGCAGCAGCTGCAAAGATGAATTTTTCAGTCTTCATATGTGTGTACATTCAGTGTTTACCAACCCCATGCACATCAAATTTCCAGCGTCTTTATGCACTGTCAATATTCTGCAGCCTTGTGCACTTTGAATTTTCATTATCATGTACATTCACGCTCTGTCAATTTTCTGCAGTCTTATGCACTTTAAATTGTCATTATTATGTACACTCACTCTGCAGCATCATCCTTTTCAGCATTGTGACATACATTCAGTTTGCAGATTCTTTTTGCACTTTCAATGACGACACTACTCGTGCACTCAATTCACAGAATCATTATGTACTTCACTTAAAAAAAAAAACTCCTTCGCTGATTGCAGCATCCTACTGCGCTTTCACTTTGCAGATTCCTGACATGCTTTCAATTCAATGCATCCTTATGCACTTTCATTAAGCAGAATTCTAATGCACTTTTAACGGCAGCATCCATATGAACTTCAAATTGGCAGATTCCTTTAAGTACTTTTGATCAGCACCATCCATACGCCCTTCAAGTTAGCAAATTCTGGTTTGCAATATCCTTATGCACTTCCCGTTAGCAGATATGTTATGCACATTAAATTAACAGCATCCATACCTACTTTCAGTCAGCAGTTTCCTTCTGTACATTCAATTAGCAGCATAAACAGGCCCCTTCAGTTGGCAGACTCCTTCAATACATTCAATTAGCAACATAACTAGGCCCTTCAACAGGCAGACTCCTTCCGTACATTCAAACAACAGCATCTATATTGCACTTTCAGTGACCAGATTCCTTATGCACAAGGGGCAAGCACTGGATGTAAAAAAAAAAATTAAATTAAATATAAAAAAAAGTATACACACAACAGTGTCTATCTATTACACTCTGAAGCAATGAATTGTTTCATGTCTTATCTTGACTTTACTATACTTTCAGTCCCTCTTTCCCTGCCCCCCTCCCCCCCTTCTCTCTCTCTCTCTCTCTCTCTCTCTCTCTCTCAACAGAAAGAAACAAATCACCAGAACCAGTTAAAATCCTCGTACCGGTTTAAGTCTCCACTCAGGTTCCGGTGACTTGGGCTTGACAAAGCCGATGGTGGCACGCACCACAGAGTTAGGGATATAGCCATCGAGGGCAATGATGGGCTTTCGCTTCAACAGGAACTGCTCCCAAGTAGGTAACTTCTTGATGTCTTCAGCCTCTTTGGCTTTCAGCTCTAAAATCAGATATGTCTGTATTTGAACGCGGTCTGTTGAGTGGAGATTATATGTTCTATGAACATTGCATGTCTTACACTTCTCTTCCTCTGTCTCTCTTTCTGTCTGTCTGTCTGTCTGTCTCTCTGTCCCTCTCTCTCTCTCTCTCTCTTTCCATCATACACACACACACACACACACACACACACACACACACACACACACACACACACACACACGCATGTATACATGCACACACGCACACACATGCACACACACACACACACACACACACACACACACACACACACACACGCACACACGCACACACGCATACATACACACACAATCATACGCATGCACACACTCACCCATTCTCTCTTTCTCTCTCTCTCACACACACACACACACACACACACACACACACACATACACATACACTGTGATTATCTGCGAATGAAAGGGTAGACCAATTAGCCAAAAAAGCTGCTATCACTGAGACTGATTTAACAAAGGTATGCATTCCTTTATCCTTACATGAGAGAGTTATAGTCTTTTAAAAGACGTATCCTGGAACTCTATTTCAAATAAATGAAAAGGCACCAGAAACAAAAAGGGGATATTATTTAACAAGATATCAGACAATAAAACAGGTATCAAGAATCTCTACCAAGAGCGGATTTTAAAAAGTTTGATTTTTAGATTGAGGCTTGATGTCTTTAAAACCAAATTCTGTAAACACGTGACTTGTATTTGTGGCCAGCAAATCACTCCGTTCCATCTACTTCTTTTGTGCGATAGAATGAAACCCTACTTACCTGCTTGGTTTGTGAACACTGAACCGTCGATATCAGCTTTTGAAGACGTCATCTCCAACGAATCAAATATTTTGGAAGTTGTTCAAGACTGATTAAGAGCCCAATTGGACATTTACTTTAACGTCTATGTTATTTTCCCCATCTTGGTGGCAGTTGCTTATTTAGTGTTTCTTTTGAAGTTTTGAATTAAGTTATGTGGAGGGTTTTTTTGGGGGGGTGGGATGGGGGATGGGGTTTTTTTGTTTGTTTGTTTGTTTGTTTGTTTGTTTTTTTAATTTATTATTATTTTATCTAGGCCTAATTGCATTATACATACCTATGTACGCCCAAATTCAACACCAACCATTCGCATGCATACACCCCCAAAACACCACATGCACACACACTTACATACTGTCTAAGATCACTGTTAGGTGGATAGACGTTAAATTAAAGAACGAACACATACATACACATACATTCTCTCTCTCTCTCTCTCTCTCTCTCTCTCTCTTTCTCTCTCTCTCTCTCTCACACACACACACACACACACACACACACACACACACACACACACACACACACACACAGCAGAGGAAAAACTAGTTATAAACACACACACACTGAAAAAAAAAAAACCCACCTACCTTTCTTCAGTTTCAAAGCTTTTTCCTCTTTCTCTCGCTTCTGCTTCTCTTCCACAGGAGTTGCTGCTGGTACCGTCGGCATGACGTTAATAAATGAAAGACGTTTTTCTTTTAGCAGCTAACTCCAGGTCTGAAGAAAAAAAACAACAACAAACGTTTGGCTTTTTGTCATTTATTTTCCATCCCGTCATTGCTGACACTGGTAGAAAGAAGGCAAACTAAAGAAAAGAATGCAAAGGAAAGGACTGGATAGGAAAAACAAAAGGGCAGACCCACACACTGACACTTTGCCAATCAGACCTGAAAGGATTGTATAGAGGGTGTGGACCACCACCTTTAACTCTTTCCAAAGGACCCATGAATGCAGAGTATGTCACTGTGCTCCAAAGCAGGAGTGGTTTTTCTTAAGTGAGCGACTGTTGTATTCAATGTGTTTCAAGCAAACTAGCGTAATGCATGGAGTTGAACACAGGCTCTTCAAACAATGATGGAAGGATGTCAAGTACAGCTCCTCCTCAAAATTATTATTACTAATTCGATTTTGAAAATCTCATTTCCAGAGAGTGTCTGTAACATTTTGGGTGGTGATTCTGTTTATTAACCCATACAAATGGGCTGCCCTTGGGGTAAACCCTTGGGAGAAAATTGGCAGTACAGGGGGGGGTCACGATGGAACAGATCTGGACTCACCTTTCAATTCAGATCTGCATCAAAGATCAGCACCAACATTTCATGGGCCCTGTGCTTGGGCCACATTCGGTCTTTCTGACACTTGAAAATTTCACTAAAATTGCTTCGATCAATTTTGCAGGATCTTGCTGATGGGATGCTGGATCCATCCTTCAATCTAGAGTTGTAATGCAGATCTGCTCTTAAGTATAAAGGATTTGCCCTTGACCCACATTCCATCTTCCCTTGCAGAGTGTGACCTCGCAGAAGAGAGTCCACCTCCACCCTCTTATTCAGATCCACGCAACCAATTTTTTGTTTTTTTTTCATTCGTACAAACATTAAATGGGTTTGGACTTGGCCCAGATTCCATCTTTCCTTGCAGAGTGTGACCTCGCAGAAGAGAGTCTACCTCCACCATTTTATTCAGATCCACATGGTCAGTTTCTTTTTTTTTCTTTGTCTTTATTTTTGTTTTGTTTTGTTTTGTTTATATTCGTACCAACATGACTGGGTTTGTACTTGGGCCATACTCCATCTTTCCACAAACTTTCACTGAAATCAGCTTGATAGCTCAGGCAGAATTGTGCTAGACGAATCAAGGGTTCACCCTTTGACCTGGATCTATGGCAAAATTTAGTGGGGTTGTCCTGGTGCCACATTACATCCTTCCTCAAATGTTTGTAAAAAAATTTTTTTTAATCAGTTCAGTTATTCCTGGTGAACACAGACCTTTTGATCCATTCCTTGATCCAGATCTGCCACACAGATTAGCACCAGAATTAAACGAGTTTATCCCAGTGTCACGCTCTGTCTTTACACCCACCCAGTTTCACAGACACTGCTTCCTTAGCGCTTGTGTGATCTTGCTTAGCAGATCTGCTCCCTGACCTGGATCCAGACCATCCTTGAACTACACTCCATTTTCCACTAAGTTGCATTAAATCGATTTTGTCATTTTTATGTAATTCTGCTGGCAGACTGACACACCGGAACAAAATGGGGAGAGCATGAACTCCTTGGCAGACGTGAAAAGGTCATGGTCCAAGCATAGCTGCATCACTGTTCTTTCTTTTGCCTCATCTTGAGAATGCCGTCTGGGTCAAACTTCCATTGATTCTATATTGGCTCTTGTTCATTCTACTCATCTGGCTGTAAAGTCACCCCGACTTTTATTCTCACATTTCACTTTGGTCTGAAGATTGTGTACTGAAACCATTCACCATAGCCCCGCAAGTCATGCATGAAAATGTCTTCCAACACCTAGTACAGAACTGTGCACAGATACTGGACTATTTACCACTTCAGAACAACCAACCAACCAACAAACAAACAAAAACTGTACGTTACAATATCTCCACTTTAAGAAAATAAATTTTTTTTTTAAAGCAGTATACTGAAAGGCATCCATGCAGCTACGAAGGGCTTGTCATATTGACTCTGTGTGTGCTGGAACATGGCAACTCCAAGGTAACAGCCATTTGAAAGGATTTGGAAAGAACGAAATGGGATTTCAACTACATCTCCCCCAACTGGCTTCCTGCCTGTCAGCGGCATCTGTTTGGAAGTTCCGGCGCCCTGCTGGGCATCACTGAGCTGCCGGAGAAAATCAATACACTACACACAAAATGTATGAAATGGTGCACATTGTGTTGTAACTGACAGCAGAATATCCTGTGGGATATATTCTTTAAAACCTTTCCATGACTAACAGTGCTGAGGGTTCTGCTGGACCAGTTCAGGTGTGTTGATGTTTGGAAAAGCCGGAGTGATCATCGAACAGTGTGGGGATGATGCCTCTGATGGGGCACAAAAGTTGAGATGGGAAAAGAAAGAGCACACACACACACACACACACACACACACACACACACACACACACACACACACTATCTAAAACAAAAATCATACCTGTGTTATCATGATGAACAGAAAAGTATAATAATCTGAGAAAGGTATGGGATGAAACGATGTTTCTAATCAAATCAATTGAATGCTAATATGGCCAGCTGAATCCACTAGCATTTGGATCTGTATTATTTTCTTTGAATATTCACTGAAGGACAAAGAGATGTATACAAAGTGTAATGAAACAGAGACACTAAGAAACAGCTAAACAGAAACAGAAGGAGGAAAAGAGATAAGAATGATGAAGATGATTGCAATACTATACAGTACTTATGATAATAGTAAAAATGATGATCATGATGATACTGGCAATTATGATGATAATGAACAAGAGAAAGAAAGAATGAATGAATGAATGACACAGAGACAGAGAGCGAGAGAGAGAGCGCGCGCGCGCGCGCGCGCGAGAGAGAGAGAGAGAGAGAGAGAGAGAGAGAGAGAGAGAGAGAGAGAGAGAGAGAGATGGAAAAGGACATAAGATGCAAGATGAAAACTAGAAGAGGAAGATCATAATGACAGACTGAACCGTAACAAAAGATCATGGACAGTATCCAGTCACCAGTCCAGCCAAAAAGCTGAGTATACTAGCCAACTGTAGTATGTGAACCCAACTAACATTTATGTTCCATAAAAACAGTAAATTTTTCCAGGCTAACACACTTTCTCTGGCAGACCAGCCAGCATGGTACAGTGGTTAGCACAGCAGATTCCTGGCTGGAAGGCTGGCTCCTACCCA
>JADBJO010002752.1:120000-122500 GCA_016801955.1 Conus betulinus
AGCATGTGAAGGAAAGTTTGGCTTGCTGGCTGAGTGATTGAATGTGTGTGGGAGCATGTGAAGGAAAGTTTGGCTTGCTGGCTGAGTGATTGAATGTGTGTGGGAGCATGTAAAGGAAAGTTTGGCTTGCTGGCTGAGTGATTGAATGTGTGTGGGAGCATGTGAAGGAAAGTTTGGCTTGCTGGCTGAGTGATTGAATGTGTGTGGGAGCATGTGAGGAAAGTTTGGCTTGCTGGCTGAGTGATTGAATGTGTGTGTGAGCATGTGAAGGAAAGTTTGGCTTGCTGGCTGAGTGATTGAATGTGTGTGTGAGCATGTGAAGGAAAGTTTGGCTTGCTGGCTGAGTGATTGAATGTGTGTGGGAGCATGTGAAGGTAAGTTTGGCTTGCTGGCTGAGTGATTGAATGTGTGTGTGAGCATGTGAAGGAAAGTTTGGCTTGCTGGCTGAGTGATTGAATGTGTGTGTGAGCATGTGAAGGAAAGTTTGGCTTGCTGGCTGAGTGATTGAATGTGTGTGTGAGCATGTGAAGGAAAGTTTGGCTTGCTGGCTGAGTGATTGAATGTGTGTGTGAGCATGTGAAGGAAAGTTTGGCTTGCTGGCTGAGTGATGAATGTGTGTGTGAGCATGTGAAGGAAAGTTTGGCTTGCTGGCTGAGTGATTGAATGTGTGTGTGAGCATGTGAAGGAAAGTTTGGCTTGCTGGCTGAGTGATTGAATGTGTGTGGGAGCATGTGAAGGAAAGTTTGGCTTGCTGGCTGAGTGATTGAATGTGTGTGTGAGCATGTGAAGGAAGTTTGGCTTGCTGGCTGTGAGTGATTGAATGTGTGTGTGAGTATGTGAAGGAAAGTTTGGCTTGCTGGCTGAGTGATTGAATGTGTGTGTGAGCATGTGAAGGAAAGTTTGGCTTGCTGGCTGAGTGATTGAATGTGTGTGGGAGTATGTGTGAAGGAAAGTTTGGCTTGCTGGCTGAGTGATTGAATGTGTGTGGGAGTATGTGAAGGAAAGTTTGGCTTGCTGGCTGAGTGATTGAATGTGTGTGGGAGTATGTGAAGGAAAGTTTGGCTTGCTGGCTGAGTGATTGAATGTGTGTGGGAGCATGTGAAGGAAAGTTTGGCTTGCTGGCTGAGTGATTGAATGTGTGTGGGAGTATGAAGAAGTTGGTCTGGCTGGTCATGTTATGTTTGTTTGTTTGTTTGTTTCTCATGGGGATTGGCGAGGGGGTGGGGACGTTAATGGCATATATCAACAACACTTGAAAGCAAGTTGGGTTGGATGATCGGTTAGTTGGTTGGATGATGGGATGGTTGGTTCATTGGTTGGAGGATTAAGTGTGTGTGAACGCCCTGAAAGTCAGTTGGTTAGCCAGCTGGTTGGCTGTTCTGAGTGGTAAGCTCACTGCCTGGTTGGTTGGCTTGTTGGCATCTTGATAGGCTGATTTGTTAGTTGGTTGGTTGGCTGGTTGGTTGATCAGTGGGATGGTTGGTTGGTTGGTTGGTTGGTTGGTTAAGTAGTTTGGTTTGTTTGTTGGCTGGCTGGATGACTGCCCGGTTGGTGGCGGTTGTTGGTTCATTGACTGACTGGATGTGTTGCTTTGTTGATAACACATGCCTGGTTGGTTGGTTGACTAGTTGAGTGGTTTGGCTCATTGCTTGGTTGTTTCATTTACTTGATTGGTTGTCTGGTCGGTGAGTTGACTGGTTGGTTGGCTAGTTGACTGGATTATTGGTTGGTTAGTCAACTGGTTGTTTGGCTGGCAGGTTAGCTTGGTATTTGTTTGGTTTATTACTTGCTTGATTGCTCAGTTAGATACTTAGGAGATATCTGGTTCACTGATAGGCTGTTCAGTTATTTGCTTGGTCAGTTGGTTTTTATTGACTGATTGAGTGGTTAGCTCTTAAGTTGGTTGATTGGTTTTCTCATTGGTCAGCTGGCTGGGTTGATTGGTTAGTTAGTTGGTTCATGGCTGGTAGAGTGGCTGGCTCATTTGTTGGCTGATTACTTGGGTTCACTTGCTGTTTGGTTGGTTGGTTAGCTGGATGCTGTTTGCTTGTTTTTTTACTTGCTTATTTGTTAGGTTGCCTGCTGATTATTGCTTTGACTGGTCGATGGCTGGATGTACTATCTGGCTTATTTCCTTACTTCATTGGACCATTGGTTGCCCCCGTTTCCCTTCTCTTTTTTCTTCTACATCCTCTGTATGTGTGTGTGTGTGTGTGTGTGTGTGTGTGTGTGTGTGTGTCTGTGTGTGTCTGTGTGTCTCTGTGTGTCTCTCTCTGTGTCTCTCTGCGTCTCTGTCTGTGTGTCTCTCTGTCTATGTGTCTCTCTGTCTCTGTGTGTCTCTCTCTCTGTCTCTCTGTCTGTCTGTGTCTCTGTGTGTCTGTCTGTGTCTCTGTCTCTGTGTGTGTGCATGCGCGTGCATGCATGCGTGCATGCATGCATGTGTGCGTGCATGTGTGTGTGTGTGTGTGTGTGTGCAGGGGGGGAGGGACAGGGGTGCAGC
>JADBJO010002752.1:130000-145000 GCA_016801955.1 Conus betulinus
TTCATCAACACTGACCATTTTATCAATGGACTATAGGTACTTCCGCCTCCACGCTCAAGCTCGCCATGACTTTTGTGTTGTCTGTTGTTGAGACTATACTTACTCTTTTCAAATAATTAATTATCAAGGACAGCTGCAATTTTTGGCATTGGCAAAGTTTTTTTTGCGCTGAATATGCTGCTGCCAAACCATCAGCTCAGTTGCTGCATGGCTGCCTTTTGAAGATCCAGAGAGACAGCCTTCAAACTGAAATCCACATCACGGGCTTGGCTTCTCAAACATCTGTATGTTGGCTTGATCATGTGGCACTGATTAGCGACTGATCAAGAAAAAGTTATTTTCAGCCTTTGTTAACAATGCTTATTTTGGTTCATTCATGGGCCTTTCTTTCAGTCAAATGTGGTCAAATCATTTCTGCATACATTGGCTCTCATTCATCAGATCAGCTGCACATTAAGAGAAGATGATTTAATGGCACACTAAGAATAGAACCTGAAAAATCCATAAATAGGCCGCTGCTTGTATAGCTGCAGCAAAAATTGGAGTTTAGGGAAAAGATAACAGCTCATCGCTCTGCAGTTACAGTAATAACACAACCTCTCAGCATAGGTACCACTTCAAGTTATACTCACTTGTTATATCACGCAGCTTTCTACGTAATTACCTCTAATGACTCTGACTGTCAGTCCGAGTGAAGCCAGGCTGGAGGAGCGTTTTCGTACTTTGGCAAGGGAAGATTTTCGACTGACTGGAGGCAAATGCTCTTCCTCTTCCTCCTTCAGCTCCTCAATGAGCGATCGTTTGCGTAAACTTATGCTGCCACGAGTCTTTCGTCGAGTCCTGCTCAGCTCAGTTGGCCGCTTTTCTGAAAATTTCTCTGTAAAAGACACAATCCGAATTCTGTTTCAACTCAATATGAAGGAGATATAGTAGTTTATAACCTGAAACAAATGCAGTAGTTGAACGTTTGAGACATTTTGTTAATTACAATCATTGTTGCCTGTTTGCTCATTGCTATCTCTGTTCATATCCTACTAATTCAATTTTGCCTCGAGACGTGTAACCATCCTTTGTTTCTTTCCTTTCAGTCTGATTTAAGTTAGGGTAAGTGGAATGGTGGAGTTGTGGTGAAAGTGATTGCAAAAAAATAAAAATGTTATCTAAGTTCCCAGGTTCATATCCTGTCTGCAGCAGTTACTTCCTACCTCCTGTATCATCTGATACAGGGAAAGGATAGGCACAAACAAGAATACATCTAGTCCAGAAAAAAATCAGAAGAAGATTTTTCCATTTCATACAGTGCTACCTTTTTCCTCAGTTTATGGGTCAAGCAACTTGATATGAAGAGTCGAATCTTTGATTTGCCTCTCTAGACCAACGATCCAGTCACCAACTGCCTGCATTACAGACACACTGTTTCACAGCCATGTCTTAACATTTTCACTCTCCAATTAAACTGCTACGCTGACTGATGGGGCGAAATTGCTTGAGCATGCCCACCAACTACATAATTATGTCCCAGGAAAATGGCAGAGTCACTCTTGCTAAACACGAGCTCTAAAAAACAGATTAACTCCCTTGCAGATTTCTGAACACTGTCTGTTCCCTCTTCACCCCCTGAAATGCCGTGGGACACTCAGAAAGCAAGATGCCGGACTGATCAAGTGCCAGGTTATAAACAATCAAAATCATCAAGTGCCATACGTTTGCCTGGTACAAGCACCTATTTCATCATGACTCCCTACCCAATACCAGTTTGCTGGGTACTGTGGAAAGTGGTAAGTCTTGAAATGGATGACATAAAGGAATAAACTGACTCCAGCACTTCTCACTTGCTGTGTGGGAGTGTAGACACAGAGTGGTGGAGATCACTGACCACCAAAGCATCCGCCATGGCACTTCTGCGACTAACTATCACGACACATGAATGAGTGGAATGCTAGTCTTGTAGGTAATGCTTCCATCTCGCAAATAAGAAGTTTACAACTCAGTAACTGATTTCTTGCACTAGACAGGTTTCAAGGCGTGGTTCCTAAACCTTTCAAACACTGATTCAGCATTCACTCAGCATGTACAACAAACCCATTGGCATGGAGAGAGATGTCTCTAGAGTAAATCTTTTGGAAGAAAAGATGGTAAGGCAATCATATAGTAGTGCACTTTTCCAATGGAGAATTAGCCAAATTTCACACAAAAAAAAGCAGCAAAAAAACCCCCAACTGCACAATGTAATAACACAATAAGCACCTTTAGCAGTGCCAGCACTAGGTGGGATGCGAGCCTCAGCCTCTCTGGCAGCATTGAACTGTTCGGCATCTCCCTCCAGATCATCCAGGGCGACATGTCCGTCATGAGCGACATGTCAGTGTTCATACGCTCCAGTGTGGATTCACTTTCCATCATTTCGCTGAAGATTTCAGAATGCATCTGCACTTTTTCTGAAATCCGTTTCTGAAGATCTGTGGAGAACTTTGGGAGGGATTTGCGGTCGAACCTGTCCATGAAAGAGAGAAAATACAAGATGTATGGACACTTTTCCACTAAGTGAGTAAAGATACTGGCAGAAGGTGTTGTGTGTGTGTGTGTGTGTGTGTGTGTGTGTGTGTGTGTGTGTGTGTGTGTGTGTGTGTGGAAGGGGGGTGTTTGTGTGTATGTATGTGTGTTTCTGACTCGGAGTGTTCTTTTATGTTAATGTGTTCACCATGAGTGATATCAGACAAACATATACACTTGTACCGGTGTACATGTTCTTGAATGTTAGTGTAAGTGTTTGTGTGTGTGTGTGTGTATGTGAGAGTGCGTGTGTGTGTGAGTGTGTGTGTGTGCTTGTGCGTATGTGTGTGTGTGTGCATGTATGTGTGTATGTTTATGTGTGTTTATGCATGTTTGGGCGTGTGTGAATAATGTTCATGCCTGAATACTGAGTTAATGTTATTGTTTTTATTGTCCATAACAGTCAAATGTACAACATAACCCATCTGACAGCACGTCAAGAGCCTGATCAGCAACTTGAAACTCTGACATGAAGAAGTAATAATGATGACTGATTATGTCATGCAAAATACACTGTCTGAGGTGTTTGTGGTGTCTTCAAGATTAGTATTAAACATCCATATTCTCACAATGCACCACTCTAGGCATAAAAACAATGAGCAAAAATACACAAATGTCACCAAGCATGCTAATGGAAGTACCAAACTGCACTGATCAACAATGAAGGACTGGGGAAAATCTGCAAGGCTTGCATGCAACCCTCTTCCAGTTCCTCATGTGAGAGGTTACCGTTGTGAACACCTCATGCACAGCACTGCAAACCACCCCCCCCAACCTCCCCCCCCACTCCCCAGCATGGCATATGAGACAGTAAATATATACCTTCTTCCTGCTTGTAAAAAAAAAAAAGTACAAGAAGTTTTCCGTTTACTGCGTACAACTGGAACCATCTTTTTACTGAGGCAGTTTCATCAGCCATAATGGAAGACTACCAATCCTGGATCTGACCAACTCCCCTCAATCTCCACGTCTGTCTACACCCCCAGTCTGGTAATCCAACACCACCCTTTCCACCCCACTTGGTCCCCTCCTCCCTTGTCTATCCAATTCCCTGAACAATAGAACTGATCCATCCTTACAACTGCTACTGTCAGGCTTACTTCTGGAACCCCTACTTCCACCCACATTACAAACCAGAGCCATCCAAATGATGATGGTAGATACTGATGAAAGAAGAAGAAAAGATCTGATCTGAAGCTGAGATATGCATCTGCAACATAGCAGTGAAACTTGATGAACATTTCAAGCCTTCCTCAATTCCAGCAATAATCAATCGCTGGTGGATGTTAAACTTACCAGTGCTTCCTGCGGTTTTTATGTGCCTTGTATGGGATGGGTTTTTCAGCCATATCATCCTGAAAATTACAGCATGACCATAATCAAATTATCTTCATCTCTGTTCTGTAATATTCACACACACACACACACACACACACACACACACACACACACACACACACACACACACACACACACACACCACACCACTGTGTCTCTAATTAGTAATGTGTCATACAAATTTCCATGTCCATTGAGAAATTATAAACCAGTCAACTGATAAACAAACACTTGACAAAGTAATGTACCAACCTTAAACATCTTCTGTGCCATTCGTTCCAGATGATCGAGCGGCAGATAACTTGTCATTGGAACCATACTGTTCAAAAACAAATAAAATATTTCCGACTTTATAACGCAACACACTGCTTTTAAAATATCCCTATATCTATATTTACATGCATAAAATGCATCAGTCTTAGGCAAAGCTGAGAACAGGTACCTATTTTGCCAGTCATAACATCAGACTTGATTGTAAATGATTCACAAAATTGTTAAGATAATGATATCTAAGCAGTATTCAATGTTCACTTGACATTCCACTGTGTTTTTTTATTCAGTAAAATATTGGAGGTATTTCCTCCCCTTTAGTTATGTTTTCGTGTGCACATGCATATGCACGTTCACCTTCAAATTCATTACAAATGTATTCTGTTCTTGCTGCTCACTCTAGATTGTAAAAGCTGTAGAATTCCACCAAGTATATTCATTGTTTTATATCTGCTACTCACTTTTCTCTTTCTTATCAACGACCTTCTTGCTCAAGACATTTTTATTTCTATAACATTCCTTTTTGCTCTCTCTCTCTCTCTCTCTCTCTCTCTCTCTCTCTCTCTAACACACATACACACACACACGCATACTCACACACATGCACACACACACACCACATGCAAAAATCATGTCTGATTTCTGTACTTTTTGTCATTTTATGATAAATGAACAAGTCTACAACATGTTTACAACCAATTTGTCATCAAACAACCAAATAACAAGTATTTCAACTACACACTACAGTCACATGTATATTATCATTAAGATCTCTAATTATAGAATGTCAGAAAAAAAGAGAAACACTCATGCATATATAATGCAGTTGTGTCCACATATATTGAATAAATGCTAAAAGAAAAACACATATAATGCACCTAAAAGTCACTTATTGAATAACCAAGCACTAGAAGAAAAGCCTACATGATGCGATTGTGCAGCCCAAGCAGGATGTCCCCTCGGTTATTGGCAAAGCAGGCAGCAAGGATGGGCCGACCAAAGTTCATCTCCCGCACTGGTTGGTTATCAGAATCCCAAATCTGAATAAATCCAGAAGTGATACCATGTTGTTTTCAAAGAATCAATATCTTTCTTTCAGATATATGAAACCACAGAATACTTCTCAAAGATGTTCACGGAGCCAAAAGATGAAAATACAAAAAAAAGAAAATAATCTTCAGTCTCATCTTTGTTTCACTTGAGAACACAAAACAAGATTAGTCTCCCTTTCCCATTGCAGATTACGGTCAGGCAGGTCGATGAAATGAATAAATTAGAATGGCGCTCATTTAGCACAGATCTCAGGGAAGTAGCTGTAGGAACAGATTAAAACTCATACATCCAATGACAACATTTCTATAAAAAGAAAATTTGAACATTCCATGACAATGTATTGCTTTATGAACAATTACTAATCCATAACAATAACTTCTCAACATTCATGTTCAGTGGAAGATTTCTGTCAATCTTGCTCAGCAGTTCCCGGATCCATTATTTCATCCAGATCCATGCTCCATGATGAATGGTTTGTCCTTGGGCCATAATAATTCAATCTTTTTTCTCTGAGCTGGATCAGTTCAACAGTTTTTGCTTAAAATCATTTTGACAAACGAACACATCGACATATGCAGGTGAAAACATAACCCTCTTGGTGGGGGTATTTACAGCACAGGCATTAAAAAACTGACACAACTATGGAAAGAGAAGAAAAAGGATATGCATCCAGGATATCTCAACAGATTTGCTGACTCTCGAAACTGGAGACCCTGTAGGAAATGGTGATGGACATGCCCTTTTCCTACCTTTGTTTACTGGAATAGAACAAATGTGGAGCACAGGGCACTAAGTCTTCCACCATGTCAGAAAACAGTGTACTCCTATTCCACATATTCAACAAACAAGCAAGGGGCTGAGATGCATCTAAACTCTACTGACATCTGTTACCACCCCAGAAAATGGACTTTAAAATGCATTATCTGAAGAATTCCTTTGGAAAAAAAACAATATATTCACTTCACACTCAACCCTGAATAACAATGTCCATGCATAAGGTTCCTAAGACATTTGAAAATGTCAGTTTATTCATGTCACAAACCAAGAAAATGTAAAGTTTATAAGGTGATGCTAATCGTCAAGTTTCCATAGATATACACTGATGATTCACTTAGAATATATGAGAGATGCATGCAAGAGGGATACTATGTGTGTATGTGTGTGTATGCAAGTATGTGTGTATGTGTGTGTGTGTGTGTGTGTGTATGTGTGTGTGTGTGTGTGTGTGTGTGTGTGTGTGTGTGTGTGTGTGTGTGTGTGTGTGTGTGTGTGTGTGTGTGTGTGTGTGTGTGTGTGTGCGTGCGTGCGTGCCTGTCTACATGCATATGTCCATACATGCTGCATTTCCTCTCATCAAAATCATCATTTTTGATAATCTGAATTGTGTAGCACAGTATGTTCGGTTTTAACACTTTAATGGAATGGTGTTGATTGGCGATTGGCAGGACACAACTTAGCATAATATAAGCATACAGCAAAGCGCTTCAGGAAAGCAAAGCTCTGTGTGGCTTGATGTAGCATTCAGCACAATGTCATCATGTGGTGAGCAAAATTGTTACAATGCGTTGCATCTCATTACACAATTTTCTGTTGTGTGCCGTGTTGTGTGTTGTGTGTTGTGTGCTGTGTTTTACCTTGACAAAGCCGTCTTTGCTGCAGGTCAGGAACATGCCGATAGTGGGACACATGTCCAGAGACATGACCTGCACAAACACAAGTCGAGCCGTTCTGTTTACAGCCAAGATGACACGGAGGCTACGTCAATGCTGCAAGCACAATGCACCTCAGTCACAACCTTTCAATAATCATCGCCTGCATCCACACAAGAAATCATACCATGGACATGCTGGCTCCTGAAGAGAGAGGTCACTCACAGGATGCGGTGATCATACAGCATACCTTGGATCAGAATGTGCCCCATTGAACACCAATAACATGACAGGGCATCAGTGAGGTGTCTCCTCTTCCCTAAGGCGCAAACACATTCATGCTTCTTTCATTTCTTTTCTCTCACTGGAATCTCTTTTTTTCCTGCTCAGTAAATTTATGGTACCTTTCACTAAGTGTTTCTGAAATGTGATCTCAGTTTTGACTTCTCCTCACCACCACATCTGTGAATGTTTTCAATAATGAAAAGAAATTGACAGGAGGTTCATGGGCACTATAGTTAGAGTATAGGTCAGTGTGGTCTCCTTCCTTTGGGGACATTCACTCATGCTTGCTTTTTCACTTAGCAATTAAAAAGTCATCAGCAGGGGCACTTAGTAAGAGTATTCTGCTACATTTCATATCATAGCAGGTACAAAGAACACCATTAAAATGACTCAGCAATAGTGCAATAGAGCAGTGTCTCCTACCACAGGTAGCCTAATGGCAGCTCACTGAAGCATGCAAACTCCCCAATTAAAAAAAGGGAAAATCTGATGGCCGGGGGTTTGTAACAAAACGTGATACACCAGAAGCATCTAGTGTCACAAGATCAAACGATGACAGGGAGAAAGGCATGACTAGCTAAAAGCTTCTCACTGAAATAAGCATTTGTGCACGAATCCAGCAACCAAAGAAAGTAGGGGGTTAGACATAAAAAAAAAAACATTTTTCAATGAAAACAAAAACATAGACATAAAAACAAATGTTTCAATGAAAAGAAAAAAAAATTGTTTTTAATGCAGAATTCCACCAAGTGTGGAGCTGCTTCCCTTCAACCATCAACAGAGACCTGGCAACTGGACCCGTCACAGGATAATCATGGCTGTGTGTGGTTGAGCAGAGGAGCTGGAGTAGCAACATCTGCGTTTATAACAAGACAGGGCAACAAAAGTATTATGGATTTTTTTTTCATGCACATAGTTTACCTGAACAGCCAGCCTGGCAAAAACCATGCTGAAGGGCATGGTACCACAAGAAACAGGTGAGGTAGGAAGACAGATAACATACAGCCAGCCCGGCAAAAACCATGCTGAAGAGCATGGTACCACAAGAAACAGGGTGAGGCAGGCACATAGACAGCATAGTACATAAGAAAGAGGGAGAGGTAGGCAGAAAGACAACACAGCATAGTACCATAAGAAAGAGGGTGAGGTAGGCAGGCACACAGACAGCATAGTACCACATGAAAGAGGGTGAGGTAGGCAGACAGACAACACAGTACCATAAGAAAGAGGGTGAGGTAGGCAGGCACACAGACCAGCATAGTACCATAAGTACCATAAGAGGGTGAGGTAGGCAGACAGACAACATAGTACCATAAGAGGGTGAAGAAGGTACCATAAGAAAGAGGTAAGAAGACAGACAATATTACAGAGCGGACAGATTTGTCCTTGGCCTTGTGTTTATATGTCAGTAATGCAGAAGCTCTATAAAATCAATATCTCCTATGTAAGAAGACAACAACATGCAGATAAGACTGTTTAAGCAGTAGGCTCTATAAACTCTATAAAATCAATTCTCCTATCTAAATAATGCATAACACTGAAAGCAGAGGCTCTATAAAATCCATTTCTCTATCTTGATAATGCATAACTTTGAAAATAGAATCCATTTCTCCAATGTAAATAATGCATAAGATTGAAAGCACAGGCTCTATAAAATCAATTTCTCCTATGTAGATAATGCATAAGATGAAAGCAGAGGCTCTATAAAATCAATTTCTCCAATGTAAATAATGCACAAGACTGAAAAGAAAGTCTACCTATGTATTGCATGATCAGCTATGAATACCAAGGTCTGTCATGCAGCCACTCACAAGGGAAAACGCTGCTCTACTGTGACAAACGACTTACACATCTTCGTTATGATTACCAGGACCAGTTTGTCTAAATGCTCACCTCGTCTGAGTGATCATAGACAGAGTTGTGAGTCAGAGCCACCGCCAGAGCAAGGACTCCTTGGTTCTGCAGGTCTGACCTCAGTCCTCCAAGACGGTACATTTTAGTCAACCTGAGCAATACATAAGAATCATATGTAAACAATCATTGTAACACATGATCAATAAGCTTGTTATGACAATAGGGCCAGAAAATCTGTCTTGCAATACAGTTGCCTAAACTGTAATTACGTAAACAGAACCTAAGAATAGTATCTGGGGAAAACATTCTGTAATCTGCTTCAGATCATTTGTTAACACCGAATTTTCTGTTTTCTGAAATACACTTTGGCACAGTGTCTATGAGAATCTTTTGCGACATGTATGTGAACAATGCATGATAATTAATTGTGAAATAACTGGCACCTTTGATGCTTTGATGTCACTTATGATTTATAAATCAATCAGTAAAAGATGTGTGAAACTGTATTATACAGTATAAAACAAGAAAACATTAGGAGTCAAAATGGCTGTGATTTTAAGCTCTTTTTTCTTTAACCATTAAACATACTGTTTTTGTGGAGATGTATGCATAACACACCTTTTCTTTGTCTAATACACTCACACCATCTATAACGTTTGCACCACATCGCTCATTTGAAGTTAGCAAGATCAAGGGCTAGGATTAACATAAGGTTAGATTAGGTTTAGGTAAGGAATAAATATCAAACAAAATCATTACAATCATGGGCTTGTTCTGCTAATGTAAAGCTCTGCATTTTGTCTTGAGTTGAAGGTGTTATTGGCACAGCTGAATAAATCTATCCTGTTCCTTGTGAAACAGATGATGGCACCTGGCCAGCCGGTCTGTCTGCCCCGTCTCGTACCAAGGATACTCTAAGTAGCAGAGTTGAGGGATTCAAAAAAGGACAGATGACACTGGTGTATTGAAAATTATACTGTGATGGACCACACACACACACACACACACACACACACACACACACACACACACACACACACACAATGTGCACACCCACACATACATAGTCATAAATACTCACATACGCATGCATGCATGCAAGCGCATATGGATGCATACACACACACACACACACACACACACACACACACACACACACACACACACACACACACACACGCACGCACATGCATACACAGATGTGCACACCCCACATACATAGTCATAAATACTCACATATGCATGCATGAATGCAAGCACATATGGATGCATACATGCGCAAATGTGCAAATGCACACATGCATGTATGCACACACACACACACACACACACACACACACACACACACACACACACACACCATGACAAATGAACATTCAAAAAAAAAAAAAAAAAAGGAAAATTAAATGTTTACCCGTAAGCTCCCAAAGCTATGCAGATGACATTCTCAAACATGGCAATGTGTGATGGCGTTCCACTACAGTCAATCTGGAGTAAAAAAACAAAAAAAAAAATCAATTAATGAATAAATATTCTCAAACATGGCAATGTGTGATGGCGTTCCACTGCAGTCAGTCTGGAGTAAATAAGAAAAAAACAAAAATCGATCAATGATAAAATAAAGTCACCATCAAATGCCTACAGCTGGTGCACTCATCTCGCCTGTGTCTTTCTCTTCTGTCTCATCTTCTCTACCCTCTACATGGCATGCCTCACGCTCTCCTCATTCCAGCTCATCCAACCACAGCCACACTTAGGTGTACTCCGTTACAGTTGCAGCTCACATGAACCCCCATCAGATAGCCATGTGGCAACCCACCAGAGAAAATCTGTGTTGCTGCTTAGTTACTTTGGCGGTGCTTCTTCCGATCTAACAAAGGCAGGACACTACCTAGATAACCCTTACTGATGACAATGACTGCTTAATCGTTGAGCCAGCAACAATGTGCATCCCCACCAAGAGGAAGCTTCTACATTCATCTAACAACAGTCCAGTAAACTTGTGGACACTGAAGACTGTGACACAAAATCACCAGACACGGCTGTGAGGGGAAACTGAAACTGATAAAAACGAGAGCACAGCATGAAGAGCCACAGAATTTGTGACTTGTTCAGAGGATCGCTCAGGATGAGGAGGATGAAAATGACATTACAGAGTTCCATTCCGCTCTTAGACTACATGACAGGACTGTACTCTGTGCTTCCTCCCATATGTCCAGTCTCAACCAGGCTTGAGCATTGGTTAGGAAATCAGAGCAGCTCTCTCAGAGATCCACACATCCACACATTCAGTGAAAAAAATTTGACTGTGTTGTGATTCTAATCTTCTTATCTATGACAACTCAATATCTCTGGGTAACAGCCAGCCTATGCTGAAAACTCCTGCAAATACATGCATCTGACTTCCTTAATGCACTTCAATTTATGGCCTTGTATTTGTGGACTGGTGGTATACCAGATTACTCCACCAACAGTGGCGCCTTCCAAACAAATCTGAAATTAATCCTGTGAAGCAGGTCAGTATACCGTTTGCACCAAGGACAGTTCCACATTGTAATTGTCCTCCTCTTCATCCCAGGTAAAGTCCAAGCTCCAGATCTTGACCAGGTTGTCCATGCCCCCAGAGACGAGGAACCGCGAGGTGGGCAGCAAGTCCATCATTGTGTTGTTGATCTCAGCAGATGAGGTCAGGCAAGTGACCTCCCCTTGGTGTGCATCCACCTGTTTCTCCATGATCATGCCGTAAGATTCCAGCAGGGAAATCTGCATCACAACCACATCATCAATCACTAATTTGTCAAATGAAATCTACATCATTTGTTTGAAATCTGCTGCATCACAAGCACATCATCAATCACTAATTTGTCGAATGAGATCTACACCATCCATTTGTACAGGAAAAAAAAAGACATAGTCCAGCTGAATTCTGAGGTTCACTCTGTAAAACTACCCTCACAAGCAAAGGTCAGACCACTCAGCGCATTTTCACAGGTTTAGAGGATAAAGTCTCTATGTGTGTGTGTGTGCGTGCACGCCTGCGTGTGTGCGTGCGTGCCTGCCTGCCTGCCTGCCTGCGTGTGCGTGTGTGTGTGTGCGTGAGTGTGTGTGTTAATGACATCACAGTGTCTTATACACGTTTCTTAAATATCTTGACACCTTTTCAACACAATGAATATTCTTTGATTATTCCCCTTTAATTCACCTAAACCATTCCCATCCATCCCCGTCCCAACATAATGGCCTGCAGTGCATAATACTATCACATTAGATGGCAGTTCACTACGAACTTCCAGCCTGCATCAAACACTGACAAAACCTTAGGCCAAGGCCATGTTCCCTGACCTGAACATGAAGTAATGTTACATATGTGTCAATGCCTTGACTGGTATCACATGAGCGTATCAACAGCATAATGAAATGAGCGCTGAAACATGAACTACATGTCACATAATCCGTTTGAAAATGACTGCATATTTCAACATTAATGTTGACTATTCCTTCTAATTCTGTAAAACAAATTTATTCAAATGCATCAGAGAGAATGCTCCATCACCAACTGTGTAATAGCTGAACGTGCATTCATGGGACATAATCATTTCAGTTTTTTTATATTGTGAAATAGCTGAATGTATATCCATAGAATAGAATGAGTTCAGTTTTTTTACAAGGTCATCAACAAGCATGGATTGTAACTCAGGTAGGCAGATTCAACAAGTCACTTTCAAATTTGTATAGATGAAATACGCCAACCACAGAACGAACATGGAAAGAATTCACAACATTCAGAACGTAGTCAAATATAAACTTACATGGGATGATTAAATAAGCAAAAAATAAAATAATATACAATGCCGTTTTCCAAGACTTCAGAACAAACTTTGGACGGCAATTCTAACCTGTCCATTCTTCATGGCCATGAAGATCAGCGTGTCTTCTGCTTCTCGGTCTCCAGTCCCAGTTTTCTAAGAGGACAGAAGTCACAGGAATTATGGTGATAGGGTATGCAAAAAAAGAAAATGGGATAAGAACAGAAGTGTGCAGAGTCTCTCAATGTATTTATGCCTCACACACACACACACACACACACACACACACACACACACACATACAATCACATACACACACACACACACACACACACACACACACACACACACACACACACACACACACACACACACACACACACACACACACACACACACACACACATACAATCACACACACACACACACACACACATGCACGCACGCACGCATGCACACACACACACACACACACACACACACACACACACACATCCATATACTCAAATGCTTGCACATACACGCACACAGTCATACATACACTACAAATGTTTGTTATACTAGGCAACATCAAATAAACACAATTTTTTCACAAGAGCATGATGACATCAGTTCAAACAATCATGCCAGTTCAAAGAAAGAAGGACACTCACCACTTTCATCATGGCCAAGGCATTCACTTTCTTATTGGCCAGTGGCGGCTCAAGAATCTCTGAGGCCCGAAGTGGATTCCTTGCAGTATTTAGCACCACAACTGACCGTGATTGAAAAAATAAAAATATACATTAATAGTGGACAACTCCATTTACAATCATAACTCTCAACATGTACAAGTCATTAAGTCTACATATACACATTATTCTCTTCAATGAACGAATGAGTGAATAAAATGAATGAATGAATGAATAAATGAATGAATGAATGAATGAATGAATGATGAATGAATGAATGAATGAAAGTTTCTTCCTTTCACTCCTTTCTTGGAACAAACTCTCCCTTTCTTCAAAGCACAATTTTGGAGTAACATAAAGCAACTAAGTGCAACTGGCTGAAAGTCATTTCACCAGAGGAATGAGAATGACGAGAATGAAAGGCACGTATCAGAAAAAAACAAGCTGTCATTGTACCTACCTTTTCTGAATCAGTTTATTCAGTGAGTGTGTGTGTGTGTGTGTGTGTGTGTGTGTGTGTGTGTGTGTGGGTGGGTGGGTGGGTGGGTGTGTGTGGGTGTGTGCAAGGGTGGGTGTGTGCATGTGCATATGTGTGGTGTGTATGTGTGTGTGTGTGTGTGTGTGTGTGTGTGTGTGTGTGTGTGTGTGTGTGTGTGTGTGTGTGCATGCTGATTCAATGCCTGATAAGGACACAAAGCATGTGATCCTTCTTCACTGTTTTAACCAACCATATTAACTTGTCATCCAATTCGGACCTGGCTGATGAGAAAAATAGAACAAAAATTGTCCAGTGAGAGTCATTTTCACAACTTCAAGTCGAAATAGCTCCATCCCAGATGTGATACACGTCCTGATCACACTCCACACTTTTCAAGACACTGCTTGTGGATATAGGTGGCTAGGGCTCTGAGCTCAGTTTCAACATGTCAAAGCACCAACCTTCCGCTTCAACTTTTCTTTATCTCTCTCAAAAGAGAGAGTGGGCTGGGACCTAATGCCAGCAGCGCCATTGTATACACGTTCTCCAACAGTGGGAAGTGGAGTCATTCTGAGAGATTCACTTCAGGCCACACAATGCTTTGTTGATGAGACCCAGGATGATAGCTGTCTTTTCATCTCCAAATACACCTCCTATGTACGTGTACACCTTAAATGCCCCTGAGCTGACCACTGTTGCAGCTTTTGGTACAGGACTGGTACACAACTCATAGAAGGTGGGGACAGGGAGGGTCTCAAGGGAGGGGAGGAAGGGAGAGGAAAAGGGGGGCACCAAAGCATTCTTCGGTACACTGGTCCCCTTTCAAAAAAGTGGAAAATCTGAAAGCAATTTCATAAACACAATCTGAAGAAAAACATTTTTTTTAATTGCTACATAACATGTATCAGCATGTTATATAGCAATTAAAAAAATGTTTTCCTTCAGATTGTGTTTATGAAACTGCTTTCAGATTTTCCACTTTTTTGAAAGGGAACCAGTAGAAAATATGCATGCACCGATCATGTTATCCTGATCTCATATGT
>JADBJO010002752.1:152500-167500 GCA_016801955.1 Conus betulinus
ATCCCCCCACCCCCAACCCCCACCACCCTCTCCCCGGCAGCAGAGGTTGCTTTTCTCATCTGTTCAAAATACATATGCATTAAAATGCCATGACTAAATTGGAAGTCAACAACTGAAACACCATCATTAAGACTGACAATTAACGTGCACATTTCTGACACCATGATCTAAAGAAACAAAACGAAAACACACACCTGACACAGATTAGGAATCAGAGTTGACAGCATGGCTCAGATATTGGTAACTGTTCGCCGTATATTATTACCTATGCCAGTAAATGGATGTGTTAGCGACGTACCGATCCAGATCCAGATCCAGGGATGAGTAGATCACGAAGTAGTAGCGACTGTAAAGACGTTATATTTAGCCTATATTCATGTCATTTCTTTGTTGACCTTTGTTGTTGACTGTTTCTGTTGTCTGTGTGATGGGTGTTTAAATAACTGTGTGTTGTTGTTGTTGTTAACTCACCCTGTAGTTGATGACGGTCATGCCTTTCTCCGACACGACGAAGACTTGACTGTTCTTAGAATCAACTTTCAGTTCTGTCACTTCCTGCAAAAATAGTCACGTGATCTTAAAAAAAATATCAAGTGGAATATATCCAAATAACTTCAAAATATTCGTCAGTGGAACCAGATCGTGTTTGATATTCCAGGAAAATGCAACTTCGGACAGTAAAATACAAAATAATGCTTTTTTTACATGTTAAATAACACGGAAATTTCGTGTATACATTTGATTGAGTAAACGGGTAAGAGGGCAAAAATGAGAAAACATAGTGATACAGCACAGAATGATGAAAAAACATGTGCATATTTGACTGAGTATCTGTGCAAGAGGGCAAAAATGAGAAAACTGAATTATACAATTCAAACCACAAAAAGGCAGTGCTTCGCCTCGGCGAGCAAGATCAGGTTTCAGATGGACATGCAGCCTAGCCTAAATTCAGTTCACACAAACATCAACGGTGATGGCAGCAGACGAGAATAACCATCTAGAAGAGTGGGGAGAGTGGGATATAGAACCTACTGTATTTAACACAACATTTCCATATCCGACTGGAACAGCCTTCCTGCTGAGGTTGCCCTCATCCCCACCCTGGAGGGCTTCAAATCCCTAATCTGATTCCACACTCCTCTCCACTGTCCCCCCATCCCCCCCAACAGCCCCCCCCCCCCCCCCCCCTCCCCCCCACTCCACTCCCGGCCCAGCAAACACTACCTCTAGCGACTTCAACTTTACGCAACCCCACCTTATAATCTACAGAATCTCCAGAATGATGAAGGCGGTAGTCAATGGAAAGAAGAACAACATTCACAGGCCTACTACTGTCAGGATAACATCACACTGAGATAAGAAACGAAAATGCCTTTTTAATGTTGAACACCAATGGGATTCGAACCAGTGACGTCTGACTGTAGCTGACCTTGGTGCTCTACCACTGAGCTGAACGAGATTCCACAACTGAAGTGTGGCAAAGCTAGTTAAGCACGGTAACTGAAAAAACCTTCAATGACGCGTGTGTAGAGAAGTATAAACACACACACACACACACACACACACACACACACACACACACACACACACACACACACACACACACACACACACACACACACACACACACACACACACACACACACACACACACATCCCCCTTTCCCCCTCCCTCGCCTCCTACAAACACGAGCTGTCGTTGCGGTGGGGTGGTCAGCGTTGCGAATTCACGGCTGGTAGGTCGTACATTCGATTCCCGCCAGAACCATTTTGATAGTTGGTACATTCGATTCCCACCAGAACCATTTGTTTCAAAGACTGGAACCACACAGCTGAGTTTCATCCACTTGCTCAAACTGCCTGATCAGTACTGCAGGTGTCTGTATCTCTCGGGGCCTGGTTGATGCCGGCATATATCATGAAAGCAAGCCCAGAGCACAGTTCTGTCATACAGTCTCAGACCAAAATGGGTCTCTATAGCATCATCTTCATCATCCTCATCCTCAATAATCAGAATTGAAAAGGAAAAAAAAGAAAAAGTCTTATATTCTGTGGTCTTTCATGCCCTGCTCTCATGGTGACCTTTGTTTCGATTTCCACTCCACGTCTATGTCCTTGGTGAGGTCATGTCAAGTTTGCCTGTGGTGGCGGGTTCTTGGGATCTGTCGTTGGACAGGCGTGGTGACGCTTTCCGGAACGGGGGAGGGGAAGGGGGGGGGGGGGGGGGGGGCTTTCAGTCAGTCATGCTGGCTCTGCAACTTAACAATCACTCAATATCGTCAACAGGGGGCTCAGTAGGTGGTGTTCTGCATATGGCTGTATGAGAACAGGCATCATTGAACGCCATCAAAGTGCACCTGGCAGCAGTGCAGTGTCTCCTCTGGCGGGTTGCCTCATGACGACTTGACATTGCCTCTCCCGCCGTGAGTTGCCGGCTCCGGGGCTGCGACGGGACAAGTGAGGGTGTGACTGTGGATGGGGGACAGGGACCGGGAGAAGCGGCGTGATGGAATGCCGCTGCAGTGGCACAGACAGTGGGACAGACAAAACAAACAAATAAACAAACAAAAACCTGGCTACAAGCAATCTGAATAATGTCAGAATGCATCCATACTCATACGACTGCTGTCTAGCGGAAGGGAAACGTGCCATAATTAAAAGCATATTAACAGCGTCCTTCAAAGCTGGTGTTAGTAACTAAAATTTTAGTGTGATGATGATGATGATGATGATGACGTCGACGACGACGACGACGCGACGACGACGACGACGACGACGACGACAACGACGATCACATTACCATTGTTAAGAAAGAGTAAGCCTTTTGATCAAGAATGAAGGTTCATGATACGATCGTTTCTCAGGAATCGTGTACTTACAGCGTCTTTGCTGATGCCCAGTTCTAGCTTTTTCCCTTTCTGGAGCGTTGTCGTGTACTGAAAAATACAGAACAGCTCATTCAGATAACCGTCTCATGCGAGTGGAGATAGGGGACCTGTCTAGCTTACCGCACATGACAATACTATGACATTAAGAACGACAGAGAAAGGGGCTGTTTTGTTTCTTTATGCAAGGCTTCAGCTCGCAACGTTTGACTACGAACTTGGGATGCACAAGCGCAGAGCCAAATCAGCACCCTTGGAAAGCACTATGTGTGAAAGCCTGTGCGACTTGATACAATGATGAATTCATACACGGGCCTATAGTAGCCCCCCCCCCCCCCCCCCCCCCCCCCCCCCCACGGATGTACTCGAATTGTCAGTTGTATGAAATATTGTCGAAGTCATTACACTCAGTCTGACATGACAGGTTCTAATGCTGGGTGTCCGTCCTGATGGTATATCTTAGGCAGACTGTATCAGGTTCGGCAAACATGAAAGAACGTGCGCCAGATTTGTTTTGCATAATTAGACAAAAAAAAGATCTGAACCTGTTGTGATTAACTATACCATGAAGCAAAATAAAGTGTAAAATACATGTAAGATTTCATGGGGTTTTTTTTTTTCTAATATATCACAGAGATGTATGGAACAGTATGCGTTCATACTCTATTCGTACAAGTAACTCTCTCTCTCTCTTCTCTGTCTGTCTGTCTCTCTCTCTCTCTCTCTCTCTCTCTCTGTCTGTCTCTCTCTCTCTCTCTCTCTCTCTCTTTGTGGTGTGTTTAAATGTGTGCGTGAGAGAGAGAGAGAGAGAGAGAGAGAGAGGAGAGAGAGTGAGTGAGAGAGAGAGAGAGAGGATGTACCGTGCATTAATGCATGTGCACGCCGTACGTAGTCATGTCCATCATGCATGACATCTGCGCGCGCGCGCGCGCGCGCGCGCGTGTGTGCGTGTGTATGTGTGTGTGTGTGTGTGTGTGTGTGTGTGTGTGTGTGTGTGTGTGTGTGTTGTGTTGTGCGCGCGCGCGCGCGCGCTGCGTAAGAGTGCAGACGTTGTCTTTTTAGGTATACACATGAGCCCAATGGTTCATTTGTCTTTACCCCTCTTTTCCGCTGAGCTTCCAAAGTTCCACAAAACCTTTTCCGCCGGCAATGATTTCTTCTGTTTCGCGGTTGTGTAGGCCATACTGCACAAATCAAGGCCATAGTCCAGGTAAGTAAACAAGCCCAAATCAATCACATAACCAATCATTCATTCGGTCGGGTTCAAATACTTACCATCACACTCACATGGGGAGAGAAAAAAAAAAAAAAAGCATCACCGGGCTCGCTTAAAACATATAGAGTAAGAAAAATGTGTGTGGCATTTTAATTCTTATCCGGACAAAAACATGGAGTTGAGTTTGTTTTTGAGGTGATGAGTATTTGACAACATAAGATGGCTCTGTAAATTGAAGTCACAGCAGTTTAACGATATAGAGTCATAAACACCCTCGCTCCTCTCTTCTCCCTTCTCTTCTCCTCATATCTCCTTCCCTCCACTCTACTCCTCCTCCCCCTCTCTTCCCCCCGTCCTCTCTCTTCCTTATTTCAATAACAAATTAATCTGGTATTTTCATTCAAGAAAATAAGCATGCATTTGATGGTGTATTTTGTTTGCTCTCGCTGCTCGACAGTTGTCGATGATAAACAAAATTTTGACGCGGATCAGTTGGTTAGTAGATTGGTCGGTAAGGTAACTGAATGGTCGGTTGGGTGGCAGAATTGGCTAATAGGTTGGTTGGTTGATTTCTGAATAGTCAGCTGGCCGGAATTCGGTTGCCATTTGAGTGAGTGAGTGAGTGAGTGAGTGAGTGAGTGAGTGAGTGTGATCTAACTGATCGACTGATTGATTGATCCAACAGATTGCCAGCTGACGATGACCCTATCTTTATTTTGAAGAACACAGTTTATAATGTTCGAATGTCTTAGCGATTGACAAACTTATTAAAAAAAAAAAAAGTAACTATCGACTGGTAACCGAACTAAAAAATGGGAGAAAAAAAAAGCCTCGCTAGTCATCATTCGTAAAGTTCAATCAATGTCAAGCTAATTAATCATTGTGTATGAATATGAAGTAATAATAAAAGTGTCTTTTTTTAATTGATTTGTTTGTCTGTGTGTCTAGCTGACTTACTATTAGGCTGCTGCCTTCCTTCCCTTCCCCCAATACCCCACCTTACCCCACCCCTCATTTCCCAGACTCATTTCGACCATTTCCACCGACCTTCCCTAATCCCGGCATCTTCCAGGCTTTCTCAAATGCGCCACACAATACCACCAATGTGTTGACGATTTCATGCAATCTCTCTCTCTCTCTCTCTCTCTCTCTCTCTCTCTCTCTCTCTCTCTCTCTCTCTCTCTCTCTCTCTCTCGTGCAACCGCCTCCCTTACCTCCCTTTGGTTTGGCACCAAGGGAATATGTGTGTGAGGGGGGGGGGGAGATGGGGGAGAGGGTAATAGGGAGGGACGACAGGAGAGAGAGAGACAGACAGACAGACAGACAGACAGAGACAGAGACAGAAGAAGAAGAAGAAGAAGAAGAAGAAGAAGAAGAAGAAGAAGAAGAAGAAGAAGAAGAAGAAGAAGAAGAAGAAGAAGAGAGGAGGAAGAAGAAGAAGAAGAAGAAGAAGAAGAAGAAGAAGAAAGAAGAAGAAGAAGAAGAAGAAGAAGAAGAAGAAGAAGAAGAATTGCAAGACCGAAAGTGACTCAGCGAAAGAGCAAACAAAAGACAGACTACCAACTATGTTACGAACACAAATAAAAACGCTTTTAGTTTTAACATAAATGAAGTCCACACTTTCAAAACATATTTTAACTTATTCAGGTAATAAAAACTATTGTCTACAATTAACAGCTCCAAATGTCGTTACCAAGAACTATCGTCTATGGTTTTAATGGAACTGAACTGAAGTGACGGCTGGGGGAAGTGGAAAGATGACGTACATCTTTTGAACTTACAGACTTACCAGGTCAGCATAGAGACACAGGGGATGGTAAGGACCTCCTGGCAACCAGTCTCAGGATCCATGAACACTCGGAGCACCTTTGTGGGACTGTAGCCAACGTACACCTGCAAATGTCAATCACATACGTGTCATTGCTTCAGAACACCCATATGTGATAGCCAAATGTTTGTTCACAAGCACAATCATAGGATAATGAAATATAAATCACGTACTCCAAAAATTTGACTCAAAAATATGTGAATCATCAGATAAGGTATAAAGTTTATGCTTTTTTTAAATAAAAATATGAATGATCTTTTTTGAGACTACAAATCTATCGATAAAAAAAATCCTAATTCAAATTACAGATAGGAATTCAGTTGAGGGATGGGATAGTGCGTAGCATTCAAAAGGCAAAAATAAGTACACGTGGTTATCAGATTCGTGACCTCGCCTGAACATCCTACAAGAGCCCACCCAGCTCTATATGGTATCCGTATCTGTAGATGGTAGGGGTAGATGGATCAGCCAACGACATGAATCGACGCCGCCCTCATAATGCTGGACGTGAGAGAAACTGAGGCCTTTAAAACCTCGTTCTCCAATAACCGCTCGAAGTATGGGAATATCATTATGTGTGTTTTCAGCCAAGTGAACCAACTCATGTTCGCACACACGCTCTACAAATGAATCAGTGAAAGCGCAGCATGTGCAGCATGTGACTGCTCGTGCACACTCGCATACGCACGCATACATGCATGCACTGGCACGCACGCACGAATGCATGCTCGCGAACGCGCGCGTGCACGCACACACACACACACACACACACACACACACACACACACACACACACACACACACATACACACACACACACACGCGCGCGCGCGCGCGCGCATGCACTCACGGACGCACACATACACATACACATAGTCATACACACATCAAAAAAATGTGAAACAAACAAACAATGAATAGATGAATAAATATATGATATACGAACCCGACATTTGGGGATGAAAATCATTTGTGTAAATCTGACAGGACAGGGGAATCTGAAATGAAAGCAACAAACGTCAACAACATTGGCCTGCACGCATGCGCAATGCGATTTTCACTGAACCTGGTGAAAAACTGGTCTGGCTAAAACCCCTCTTCCCAACTGCACATGACTGTGGTCAAGGACTGTTAACCCTTGACTGCCCAAGGGTCTGACATAACACTCTAACGACCTACTGTCGTGAAATACAGATTTGATGGTGATCCCCCAAATTTCTTTTCTCCCCCAGCCTTCACCTCCTTACCCCCCCCCCCCCCCCTTACCCCCTCCCCTCCCCCACCTCCTCGCGCAACAACATATAAGATTTTTTTTGAGAATACGTAAAAAATCCTCCAACTTTGTGATCCTTGGTTTGTTAGTCGGTGCTGCTTGCTTGCCTCCACGCTAGCTTGCTGTCTCGCTTGCTTCACTGGCACTGATTAACTGAGGCTTGATTTCAATTCGATATTTTTATTCTGTAAGTTCCTGCCACAGTTATGATTAGCTGTTCCTTTTTTCATTGTGACAGAACAAGACAGGATGTGACTCTTATGGGTGTGTGAAAACCGACGGCGAAAAGTTATAGTCTTAATGTAATTCAAGGAATGTAATACAGGGAAAATCAAAAGGAACAGAAAACAAGCTAGGAAGCAAACAGGTCGGATTCTGACTATTAGTGTTTCAGGTGCGAATCGTCTCATTTTCTCCATGATCTTATCAATCAATCCGTTGAATGCCTCAGTCGGCTGTTAGGCCACTGTTCCATCAGTTAGTTAGTCACATAATTCGACATCTCTTCGTAGATGGGGATAAGAAAAAGCACCAGTAGGCTACCATTTCAAGAGTTATCAGTCGTATATTTTCTCTTTATAGCATTCGACCATCATCTCATAAGGTATTAGCTGCATAATCCTGTTTCCATACATGGTACTAGGATACTCCAATCCACGATTTGGCTACCATTCCATCAATTACTGTTCGTAAAATTCTCTTTTCTTTATTAGCGGTGGAAAACGCCAGTCCATCATTAGCTACTACCATCCTATCAGTCGTTTTTTCGTATGACTTAATGTCTGTAGAAGGGGGTAAGCTTATCTGAGTTAACATTAGGCCACCCTTCCATCAGTTATCAGTCGTACAGTTCTGTCTTCGTAGATGGGTATGGGATATTCCAATACAATATTAGGCCACCTCTCCGTCAGTTATCAGTCGCAAGTCTATCTTTATAGATGGGCGTGGGATATTCCGATGCAACATTAGGCCGCCATTGCATCAGTTGTCAGTCGTGCGTTTCTGTCTTCGCATAATTATGGGGTGGGTTACTCCAATACAACGTTAGGCCATCATCCCATCAGTTGTCATTCGTGCAATTCTATCTTTGCAGATTAGAGTGGAAGACTCCAGAACGTTTGGCCATCATTCCAGCAGTTATCAGTGGAACAATATTCGTAGATGGGGATGGGTAGTCCAACACAACATCAGGCAACCATTCCATCAGTTATCGGTGGAAAGTTGCTGTCTTCGTAGATGGGGGTGGAATATTCCGATTCAACATTAGGCCACTTCTCACCCGCTTATTAGTCGTATGATTCTATTTTCGTAGATAGGGGCGGGACTTCAGTCCACATCAGGTCTTTCTATAATTCTCTTATCGTAAACGGGAGCGATATAATCCTATCCACCAGAATAACACCATTCTATCAGTTGCTAGACACCTAAGACAGATGGATAGAGCATATTCTGAGAATGTCACAAGATGTGTCTTTCCAAAGATTGTTCACTGGACTGTGGGTGGTTGGAGAGGGAGGCAATGGCCCAAAGAAACATGATCTAAAACGGTCCAAAATGAACCGAAGGAAAGCGGATGCACTTGCACATGTAACGATAATTATCAAGATTTTAAAAAGGGAAAAAAAAAGTGTGTGTGTGTGTTTAGTTATCGCGCTGTACCGGAAATGAAATCAGACAGCTCACAAATAAGTAAATGAGGGAAATATTCAACAGTTACTTATAACAAAAAGCATGTGAATTAAAAAGGTGGTGCAATCACTAATGCATACATTCATTCATTCTGCGTAATACATTCATTCCCACACACGCCCACAAGAGCGACCCCACATGACGCAGATGCAGGCATGCAAGAACGCACAGACTCAGAGACATACACAAAAAGAGAATAGGGGGCGGGGGTCGATGCTGATTGCATGAAGAACCAATCATAGCAGCTACAGAAAAGCTGGGTTTTTTAACAGCAGATTTGAATGATGACACGGGATGCGCCGGGCGGACAGGAAAAAAAAAGAGAGATTTCCTTCCCACCTGACAAGTTTTAACATAAGACAAAGCACGTTGCTCCTGTAATTTTCTTCATTTGTTACGAAGGTCGAAGAGGCGTATATCATCAGAGGAACGAGAATTAGCGCAAAGCTTAAGAAGGTTAATAAGACAGACAAATGCAAAGCTAGAAACAATACCCAGTTATGGCAAACAGACGCAAACTCATACTCCTCTCTCAAAAATACAAACAGCCCATGCAGTTTAGGTTTAGAAGAAGGGCGGTTGGTGTGGTATGGTTGCTGGGCCATGAAAATGAGGCGAGCCGCTGAATTTATCAGTTTGTGAATGGTGTCGATATACTTTAAAGGAATGCCAGCTATCGGTGAATCAGACAGCAAATTCATCGCTTAAATGATGAAAAAAAAAATGATAAAGAGCTGCCCATCAGATCTTCAGAAAGGTATCCAGACAAATCTTTGACAACTTGTCTTCCCTTAAAAGCTCACTGTCCACATTACCACCAAAGTAATGCACTGTACCATTAGAATAAGGAATGTCAGTATTTTGTAATGATTGGAGATCCGAAACATGGACAATTTCTGTAATAAGACATTACTTTGTCTTCATTTATTGGTAAGTCTCCAAGTCTTCACAAGACTGATACAGGATTGCAACGTCAAAAATGAAACACGAGCGATGGATTTGTCTGAGGTGAATGGGCTTAAGACTACATGGGACTGGCAACCGCAGGTATCTCTTGGTGGTCGTGACTTTTTGAACCACAGCATGCTAAGACTACATTAATCCCCCCTCTCTCTCTCTCTCTCTCTCTCTCTCTCTCTCTCTCTCTCTCTCTCTCTCTCTCTCTCTCTGTTGCGTCTTCCATGCTCTTCAAATGCATTCTTTCCACGCTGCTCAAACCGGCTACCCCCATACATAACTGCACTCAAATTTGTCGAATTGCAGCCTTAACGCTGCCAGACAGGAAGACAATTGATATCATGAGGTCATCAATAGGCAGCCCACGAACGGAGGCACTGCTGTGCTGCTGAATCACATTCATATCGTTTCGTAGTACGTTTCCTCCTGATCCAGTATACGTAGGAAGCTGATTCTACATTTATCAATGATGTCAATCACCTGTAGGGTTTGAGGACATCACCGCCGTTGCCACCTGTGGAGAGTTTCCAGGCCTGGGTATGATGCTCTCTGGCACTGGTGCTGATCTGGCACGTGAACAGTTCGCCCGTGGTGGTGGGAAAGTGGGTCATGGCTGTCATAGTGCCCGAGGATTCCAACTTGTGGAGCACCTGAACAGAGAGGACACAGACTGTTAAGGCTGTTGGGCAGGGGCTGGCTGGTTGTTAGCTAGCTGGCTCTTTTTATCATTGCTTGCCTGTGCGCTTTATTGCTTAACTGACTACGTCAATTGAAAAATAAAAGAAAAAATTAATTAAAAGCGGTTTCTTCGCCAAATATACCAGAGAATTCAAATGTATCAAAGGAGGGTTAGACGCACGCGCAAACACAGACGCACGCACGCGCGCGCGCGCGCACGCACGCACACACACACACACACACACACACACACACACACACACACACACACACACACACACACACACACGCCACACAGAGAGAGAAAGAGAGAGAGAGAGAGAGAGAGAGAGAGAGAGAGAGAGAGAGAGAGAGACGCGCACACCTCCACACACACACACACACACACACACACACACACACACACACACACACACACACACACACACGCACGTACGCTCGCTCTCTCGCTCGCTCTCTCTCTCTCTCTCTCTCTCTCTCTCTCTCTCTCCTTTTTTGCTATAAGTTTCTGCAAAGTTAATCCTTTAATGATGGAGAAATTGTAAGACTGCACTTGTTTCCGCCAATTACTTACTTGTTCAGCATCTCATTGTTTGATCAGTCAATGGGAGTTATGGCAACTCTTTTCAGATCAACGTAAAGGTTGTGTTGCACAGTTCTTAACCACTGTCAGCACTGATGTGACTGACAATGCTTGGGTTATTTAATAGTAGAACTGACCACTCTGACTGTCGACATCTTTTAATCTGTGTATCCCTAAATGGATCCTCGTGCATAAGTTCAAGGTTTTCCAACCATATCTATTACGTTCGGAGATGGCATAGTGCGTTCACGAATCTAATTTTTCTACAATCTTCTTCTATAAAGTTCTTTCTTCTAATTTTTTCTTCCGTTCACTGGCAGCTTTGGGATACCGTTGATTCCGTATATCATGCCAAGGGAGGACTGACACACACAGCTGGGTTCTACTGATGAGTCCTGGTCAACAGACGAAAGGCGCCTCTGACTAGTCGATAAAATGATACTGTTTTCAAGACGGGTTTCCATGGTCTCTATTGCTGTCGATGGTGAATTTACTATTCACTATCTAATGTCCTTTTTTTTTTTTTTGCAGTCTCATGCTGTCACTTTTTCTGTGAATCTTTGCAAAGTCATTGTTTTCATGACGGAGGGATTGTAAGCTTGCACTTGTTCTCTAGCATTACTTGTTTGAAGAAAAGCTTTTGCTGTGAGGACGTAAAACTCAAACATTTTTTTTTGGTCTGCATTTATCCTCTGGCTTGCCAGCCGGGGGGTGTCGACCAGTTAGGGTGTTACACCCGAGCTAGCCAAAACTGGATCGTGTGAATCCGTATGAGCGGTCCTGAAAGGGATCTGTACAACGGCTTGAGAGGAGGCTGCCACAGACAGCAGACGACCAACAACAGCGACTCCGACCAGTCACCGCTGGGGGCAGCATCAGCCAGAAACTACACAGACTACAGTCTGGGAAACCTTGTCTTCAAGAGCCTCAAGCCAATAGGACGTAAAATTCTCGCCTTTGACGATGACGACGTCTGCGCTGTCCACCTAGGGTATCTAACAGCTCTGGACATGCTGCTTTAATATCACCACCATTTACGGAAGATAACCATATATTTTTATGGTTTCCAAAATAGCCAGCGAAGGGGAGGAGAGAGAGGCGGATGGAGGGGTAAGTTACGAGGGGGGTGGGGGTGGGTGGGAAGAAATGCCATGAAGAAATGAAGAGCGAAAATAGATTTTGAAAAATAACAAACACGCTCTCTCTCTCTCTCTCTCTCTCTCTCTCTCTCTCTCTCTCTCTCTCTCTCTCTCGCCGCATACACACACGCACACACACAGAGACACGCACGCACGCACGTATGCACACACACGCACACACACACAGACACGCACGCACGCACGCACGCACGCACGCACGCACGCACGCACGCACACACACATTATATATGAAATTGTCTGAGCAAAAGTCGTCGTTTTTTTTAATAGTAAGAGAGGGGTGTATGTGTAGATTGAGAGGTTGGTATGAAGGAAGAAGGGTGAAGAATAGCGGAAGTGAAGAAGAAAACGTTTCAGTGTTAACATTAAATCCTTCACTGCCTGCTTACGAAGTCGATTGAATTCTGTCTTTGTATCAGATGTGGAATTATCACACCTGGTCATAGTCGACTTCTCGTCTCCTAGACGAGACATTTTTTTAAAGCACAGCCTTGTTTGCGCTGATCCACTACGGTATCAAGCAGGTCGTGATATATCTATAATACAGTGGAATGATACATGGCACATGGCACCTCTTAGAGTCAGCTTCATCCTCAGATCTGTATATAACTTCCTGCCCTCGAATTCTAGCCTGGTCAAAAGGGGGAAATCAGATGACCCTACAGGTCCAGGCTGTCACGGCAAACAAGCAGTGGAACATGTCCTGAGTTGATGCAAAGCAGCGCTAACCCAGGGAAGGCACAACGAAGTCCTCAAGGAGATTGTACTCGCGGTTAGTACTGCTGGAGGAAGCTCTATGTCACCAGACGCTCCAGCAACAAAGTTCTACACGGCAGGAGGCCATAATCCTGGTCTGGAACTGCATGCTGTGATATCAAGAGCATGGAAGCAGGGGTTACTGGATGGAACAGATGTCTTGCAATGCACAGTAGACCTTCCAGAATTGAAGAACCACCCGGCGATCATCAGGAAAAATGGCATGAGACCGGACATTGTTCTCCACTCAGGTTCATCAAAACAAATGATTCTGATCGAATTCACTGTACCATACGAAAGCAGAATGGAGTAATAAGCATTTCTACAATACTGAGAAGTATGCCAGTCTAGCGAGCAGCCTGAGAGAATTCGGCGGGTCCTCGCCAAAGAAGTTAGAACAAGGGGATTTGTAGCCTATGATCTCATGAAACAGCCGATCGGGATTTCAGGTAAGAAGAGGACCTGAACCCTGAAGGCCATGGCAGAGGCAGTCGAAGAATTTCGACTAGAACTGGTCGAAAAGGAACGAAAGTGAAATTCATAAGGCTCAATTTCCCAACTTAGATCAGTTAGCAGTGGGTGAAACACACACGCCTTAAGACGCCCACCCATTCAAAAGTTGCGGGTTCGAATCCCGGTAGCGCGCCAGGTGAAAAAAAAAAAAAAGATTGGCAGTAGAAAGGCATCTGGGAGTCACGACCGGGATGGGGCCCCCTTAGAGTGTAAGGAATTCAGGGCCGAAACACTTCTCTGAGGGGAGGGGGGGGTTCCTCACTGAAGACCTTCTGCTGTCAACCTCTCCTAGAGTTTCTTCCAACAGGTCTAGATTCATCTATAATACAGTGGTATTCTTGCCAAACTAATGAGAGATGATCACACTTGAATGGTTTCCAGGACAGCCAGCCGGGTTTAAATGGAGAAATAAGAAAGAGATGCAGTGAAAGAGTGCTGAAAATTCATTTTTTTTTTAAATCACACACACACACACACACACACACACACACACACACACACACACACACACACACACACACACACACATCCACTGACCTGAGGAGCATGGTGGAGGGTCAAGCTGTTACCGTCGGCTTTGCTGACCCCTACATTGTCGCGGACCTTGGTCAGTATGTGGTCCTGGACGGCTGACCAGCTGGGTACCTTAGCCCCATCACGGCTGTGAGCGTTCCGGCTCGACTTGCCTTCTTCTGGGCTCGCCGACGCCGCGCCATTGTTGTTGTTGCTGTTCTTCTTGTTGTTGTTATTATTGTTGGAACTGCCCTCTGCCGTCTGTGTGTGTTTTCACAATCATCCACATCAATTCCGTCGATCCTCCGTCATCGTCAGTATCATCGTCGTCATTATTGTGAGGATCATCAACGTCATCGTCGTCGTCATAGTCATCATCTTCGGTGATCAAAACAGCGCTGATATCTGCATTGTTGTCATCATCAATGTCAATGCGACAGCTTAGCCGGGAAACAACAACAACAACAGAAGCGCCGACTGCAGTCGTAACAGGTACTAACAGCACCAGCAGTAGTATTAGCAATAACAGCAGCAGCAGCAGCAGCAGCAGCAGCAGCAGCAGCAGCAGCAGTACTACTAGCAGCAATAGTAATAGAAGAAGTAGTAGTAGATACAGTAACAAGCAGCAGCAGCTACTGCAGGCAGCAGTAATGATAGTAATTGAAGTAGTGGTGATGGTAACAGCAACAGTGAAAAGGGAATAGTAACAGTATTATGAACGCTGGTGGGTGGTGGTGTAACAGTGGTGGTGGTGGTAGTAGTAGTGGTGGTAGTAGTAATTGTTGTAAGTGGTGGTGGTGGTGGTAGAAGTAGTAGTAGTAGTAATAGAAGTAGTAGTGAAAGTAGTAGTAGTAGCAGCAGCACCACCACCAGTAGCAACAGTAGTAGTAGTGGTGGTGGTAGTATTAATAGAAGTAGTAGCAGAAGAAGAAGAAAAAGAAGAAATTAAAGT
>JADBJO010002752.1:172500-220000 GCA_016801955.1 Conus betulinus
GGGACTTTCAGCCTTGAATGGTTTTACCCAAGACCGCACTCAGACATTACATTTTCTCAATCTTATTTTACACATTCTTTTACGCCGGAATGATGTTAGGTCTATGAATCAACCGGTTTCGTTGTTGTTGTTGTTTTAAATTTCGAGTTCTTAGTTTCTTATCGTTTAACACATTTGCAATGCACTTGGCAGCTCAGCCAACTTCGATCGTTTTTTTACACACGCGCGCACGTACGTACGTACGTAAGAACGCACACACTCGCTTACACACACACACACACACACACACACACACACGCATGTGCGCGCGCGCGTGTGCATATGATACATGGGCCTGCATACATTTAAAATACATACATAGGCCAAACTGCTGTTGCCTGACTGACCCATTGAGGTAAGAGGACTTTGGAAACGCTTGACCACCTTGTCAGCTGTTGCCCTGACTGACTTAGGCTAGTGAGGAAAGAGGACTATGGAAATGCTTGCCTGTCCGTGTGCCAATGAACGGCACTCATTACAGAAAACAGGAAAAAAAAATACTGAAAAGTCATATGATTTATGAGGAAAGTTTATCCCAGCTTACATTTCCCACGATAACTCCTTTGTTTTGGGAAATGTATGCTGGGATAAAATTTCCTCATAAATCATATGACTTTTTACATTTTTTTTTTCTGTTTTGTTATATGCATTACATACACGAAAAAGGAAAACAATCGCAAAGCATTATAATAATTTGTCATCGGAATGAATGATTTAAGAGAGACAGTCATTGGCTTGCCGTTCATTGGCACACGAACAGGCAAACATTCTCGCGTCCTCCTTCGCTTATGAGATCCGCAGAGCCACCGGGAAACGGTCAACAAAAAAGTAGTACCACTGTGTGTTACTCATTGCGATCTATTTGTTCTCATTTACTGGTATAGATCTATTATATTTTCGTCATCAGAATAATAGAAATTTAATGAGCAGCACCTATTAGTTTGAAAGTTGTTGTTTGATAAAGCAGTCGAACTGGTATGAACTGAACAGGAAAGCGGACGCTTCAAAATTCGGCGTGTAACTAGGCATAAGGCAGGAGTTTCAAACAACTTTCAGGTAGGATTCAGCAGTTGATTTTGTTTTCAGAATTTGTTCCTATAGCTAGATCTGCTATACTGAACGTTTAGAATTCATGAATATTTCATGTGGAAACAAGGTTTGAAATCTTTATATCTCACTGCTATTGAATGCTTATGGTGTCGATGTCTTGTTTATTCTAAGTTTGTGACATGGCCAAACTTGTTCAGCCGAGTTCGAAGTTCCATTGTTTCACCAGTTCCACCTTTCTTCCTCTCCCGTAGAGTCTCCACAATCAACAGGCTGATTATTATGAGACTGTGAACGGGATCTGCTGGAAAAAAAAAAAACTATTCTAATTCCTATTTAATTAACATGAAATTACACACATTCAAACCACAAAGTGACACCACCCACCCACCCCTATCTGCCTACTCACTAGCCTACACAAAAAAAAAAAAAAAAAAAAAAAAAAAAAAAGGTAAAAGCTAAGTGCATTCGTTATCAGGCAATATTTACAAGGCTCTGTCAACTGGTAATACTTGCAGATGACCGTCTTTCAACACAGATCATGATTTGTAAGTAAAGAAGGCAAATGTGAAGATAGATACTACTGCTGTTTTACAGTTTGACAATGATACGACTTGTAGACCTGTATTCCAAACCTTCCTCGCAAGTTGCAAGGCTATTGGCCGGCCGACTTAGGGTGTTTTTGATCACCATTGTCAAACTGATTGATCTGAGCATGAACACGTATAAAATCACATAAGAATGAACAGAATGAATCTTAATCTTTCCATTGCTGTTTATTTTAATAATAAGTTTCAAATTTGTGAGTAGTTCAAAAGTGTTTGTTCATTAAAATACCATTCATGATGATTTACTAATGGCGGACCATTGTGCACACTTTGCCATTTTATATTTCAGAAGACATGTGGCGCAGAACTAAATTAAATTAATTAAGCAGACAGCCTACAAAACCAATTAAAATTGCATGAGCGGTCTGCCACTAGTGCCAGATGAGAAAGTCCATGATCATTTAAATGTTCCAGTGGATGGTAGCAGTGTCTTGCACTGAAGCATGTAAATAGTGTTGTTGATTTTGCTTGAGATTAGAGAATCCCTCATGGAGAAATAATGTATAATCTGCAACTGGAGTTAGCTGGACATACAACTCGTACACACACACACACACACACATATGCACACACACACACACACACACACACACAGTGACACACACACAAACACCACACCCACACACACACACACACACACACACACACACACACAGTATACACACACACATGCACGCACACACACATGCACACACGCATACACACACACACACACACACACACACACACACACACACACACACACACACAAGTTGGCTCTTACGGAGGATGGTCATCTCATATTGTATCTTTGTTATTAATTTTTTGTTCTTGAGTTTTGTTCTCGTTAGGATCAAATTAACGTGCTGGAGATGAGTGTTGAGCACTTCAGTTCCAGACCTAAAGAGCAAAAGTGTATGTTAGTTATACATGTCTGTGTGGGATTGTGTATGTTTTGTTTATATGGTTATGTGCATGTGTATAACTGTCCTGTGTGGCTGGTTTTTAATTATCTGTGTATTTTACTAAAAGCATAGTAAATTGAATTCAGCACATCATGAAAAATGATTTGATGTAATGGTCTTGACATAATAATAATGTGAATTTAAAATGAGTAAAAAGATTGCATGCATTGTCTGCTATTTTACATCGCATGGAGGAACAAAAGACGGTGTGGAACCTGACAAGGCGAAACACTGAACAACTCTCTGTCGGGTTCCCTGTTCCTTCAAGTTTCACCCAGATTCATAAGAAAAGCATGCCAGAAAAACTTCTCAATTCATTTGAAAAGCTAGAAAACAGAAACAGTTGTTGATCAATATATATATATGCAAATGGTGGGTGCTACCCATGGATCTCCCCCCCCCTCTCTCTCTCTCTCTCTCTCTCTCTCTCTCTCTCTCTCTCTCTCTCTCTCTCTCTCTTCACACCCCATCCCAATATTCCCAAAGCGGCCGTAAAAGAAAGTCCCTCACCCTTGAACACTTCCATACCTAGTTCCCCAAAGAGTCCTGGACTCATGTCTAAACTGAAAGCTCTGCAGCAGATGCCATTTGAAATGAAGGGGCAGGAGTCTATGTCCAATGTCCAGGAGGCAGAGAAGGAAAGATCTGCCTCGCTACAGGCCTATAGTCCACAAATTACAGAGCTGAAGCAGAAGCCCTGAAAACAGCAGAAGCTCACATCGAGGTCAACCCCTATGCTTCCTGACTGATGCCCTGTCCATCTTGCAGGCCCTTCAGTCCAACAGAGATCCAGAGCTCAATGATCTGTCCTCCTCTCTCGCCTCCCTCTGCGCAAGTCATACAGTCACCCTGCAGTGGATTCCCTCCCACTGCAATTTGCTTGGCAATGAGACTGCTGACTCTGGCAAAGGAGGGCACTACGAAGGAGCAGATGGACCGATCTACCAGCAACCTGAATCCAGAACCATCATTAAGGCTAAGCTGCAGAACAAGTGGAAGCAGTAGCATCCACGGCACAACACAGAGCAGACCCATACTACCTGCTGACTCGACAAGAGCATTTTCAGGCTCAGGACAGGCCACAACCACCTGAAACACCACGTATTCATTAAACTCTGCATAGGCAACACAGAGCAGCGCCCCTGCAGAACAAGCAGCCAGACAACAGAACATCTGCTGCAGTCCTGCCCGCTCCATCAAGCGCCCTGAGAGAAAACCTGGCCTGACCAGATACCAATGACAGTGAAAAAAACAGTTCTGGGCAAATCGAATTGGTTTTCCAAACTGCCACACATCTATCTAAATTGTCTTTTCAGTCTGGACTTGTACCCCTGCTCACCTCTTGTATTAGATGCTCAGGAAGTTTGCTTCTGACCTGAGTTGGGTTTGACACAGATCATGTGTTGGTAATAAGTTCATTTCAGACCAAAGCATACAACCATATTCATATTGATGTCATGTTGGTCACAAAAATCCCTTTCAGCACATTGAAAACAAAAGTTGCACTCCTCGCTTGATATTTATTGTTTGTCTCCCTGACCCATTTCAAGATTTTTCTTCAACGTTCACTTTTCATCAGTTGTGCAAGTGATAGAGAAAACAAACTTCTTGCAGAACAGTATGAAAACCTCATGTTTAAAAACAGTGTGAATTATAGACCTCATATCATGTATGTTCCATTAAATTTTCATAGTCTTAGATACACCACAGAATCAAGGTTACAATTTAATGCTATTAAGAGTATATCCCGTTGCAAGGTTTCCCCACTTTTCATCCCCTTGTTTTACCTCCCTCCCCCATATAATTCTTACGTTTGATTCAGTGAATATTGCACGCGTGTCTTGAAGGCCATGCCTTTCTTGTTTCAGGTAACATGAATGTTAGGCCACAGACTTGGATCACAGTCCATAATGCCACTTAAGACAAAGAAAGTATTACCTCAAAGTAAAATGCCTGTCACTGGAATTGGCATTATGAAGGTATTTGTTTTTATATTGTCAGAAATGGATGTGAGGGCTGGCTGACTGTTGTATTACTGTTAGTCTATTTACAGAAAGTTGTACATCAATGCTCATCAGAGTTTGGTACAAAGAATTTTGTGCCAAGTGCATCATTGTTGACATTGACATTAAAACCTACACATCTTTCATCACTAGCAAGTTGGAATGTGGCATATGTATATCCATGCATTGTTAAGTTTAAGATGCACCAGCCTATGGTGTATGTGGTGGTCTGTGAGTGAAACCAAAGTTTGTTCAACCAGATAAGCAGATTAGAAATGATGTGCAATGAACTATTTACCGTTTATCATTCTTTGAATTGGGTTTGAATCGCAGGTTGAAAAACAATCGAACTAATAAAACTGTGAAAGATGCTGCTCATATGATAAAAATGACAACAACAACAACAACAAACAACAACAACAACAACAACAACAACACAAACAAAAAACCCGCAAAGAGTAATATAAAGGTTTCATATTCAGAGCTCCAGATTGCTGGCATGTCCACATCGTCTTGGTATGACATGCTTAAGTGGCATATAAAATACCAAGCTAGTGCACCAGGTGCACCTGTCACAACAGTGCCAAGCTGGGAATTATTTTTTCTCTCATTTGATATCATGGAGCAACAGAAATTGGCAAATTGTGCCCACCTGAGTCAGAGATGTGAATGATCAGCTTTGTTAGAGTTGGCTTGAAGAATAAAGTGTGTTCTTTTGCACATGATAGATGTTGGCTAAGTATAAACTGTGTTCATTGAACCATGAAATGGACAGAGTGAAATATGTCACTGAAGATGAAATGGAAACTGGCGTTTTGTGTGTGTGTTGTGTGTGTGTGTGTGTGTGTGTGTGTGTGTGTGTGTGTGTGTGTGTGTGTGTGTGTGTGACAGCTGCCAGGGGACATCAGGGCTAGATTTTAGCTCTTAATTGTTAGTTATCCTAGAGACAAGTAGATTAATTAGTAAATTTAACAAGACTTACCAGTAAGTTGAGGTTAAATTGGAATTATTTTGAGTCTAGTGATGGGAATGAGCAATTACGTGCCCTCCCATCTTGGCTCTGGATGATTCTCGCTTACCCTCCCAGGTATTGTCTGTTAAATTTCAAAGAAAGAAACTGTGGTCATGAAGGTATGTGGGAAAGGCAAATGATTGGTGTGAACAAGTTTCTCAGCCATCCTTTCAATGACACATATTTGAGAGAAAAAAATTAGAAAGAAAGAAAGAAAAAAGAACTGATTACTCAACGGACAAGTGGAGAGAGAATTTCCACTTGTTTTTTGTCATGGTCAGTCAGACAGGTGGCTCTTTAAGACCTGATCATGTCATGGTGATTGGAAAGTCTGAATTGCTGCAGTTTATATTCTTAGACTAACAGATTAAAGTGGTGGAAATACTGATTTATTGATGTGTTTTCACATGTGTATCACGTGAGTATAAGAGAGAGGGAGTGATTGCAATTTTCTCAGCAACTTCAACTGACAGAAGGTGTAGGAAATGTCTCATACCAGCGGAAAAAAAAAAAAATTGATAAAATATGGCCATACCAAGCAATTGAAAGTTTAAAATCTACTCTAACAGTTTAATAGTCAATGTTCTTGTAAGTATAAGCTTATGACTGATGAATTAAAAAAAAAAAGATGGTTATTAGTAGGTGGTTTGGACCTAAATGTGGAATCTCTGTATTTGTATTCAGGGTAAAATGCGTGAAGAAAGAGAAGAGAGAAATTGTGTGTAATACATGCACATGTATTTGCATGTCTGCGCACAAGTTTTTCTGCATCATCCAGCACACTTTTGATAATGAGCACAAGCTTTTCTGCATCCAGCACACTATTGATAATGAACATTCACCATGCATATACCATTAGTGCCACCGGTTGTGCCTTAATTCGGTGTTCTGATGACAATTGCTTGATTAGTCCGACTGTGTGCCTGAAAAAAATCTGAAACCAGACTACATGCCATCAGTTTTCCTTAACACTGATTGAATCGCCATGAATAAAGGTCCATTGACCGTGTAAAATCAGGTTTGGAGTGAAGTGATATGCTGCCATGATACATGCAAATGTGTGCAGGTACACAGTGGACACGCTTACACACACACACACACACGCGCGCGCGCGCGCGCACACACACACACACACACACACACACATTTGATCATATTCTAATTCTATTTTGGGGTTGTTGTTTTTTTTTTGCAGATAGTTCCCAAGAAAGCTGCATCAAAAAGTTGTGGTGTTTATAAGGGAAAGCAGCCTGCAAAGAAGTAAGAAGTTTGTTGCGTTCATGATAATAAAACTCTCATATATATTTCAAGGGCTTTCAAGTGTTACATTTACAATCATACCATTTGAGTACAATCAGCTACAGTGCAGTTTTTGTCATCAGATATGAGAAATTAGATGAAAAACTAAGCTAGTACGACTGCTTTTTAGGCATATCATGTATATTTCCAAAATGCTGAGGGTGAATATTTGGTCACTTGAGTGCAGCTTAAGACTCACGCAGGATCTTGTGCTTTTGGATTTTTTTTTTTTTTTTTTTTTTCTCAGAAGCATGAGTGTCTGAATGTGTGTGAGGTCAATCATTACTGTAGATACAGAATGATATTGCTGTCCTTTCTTCCACTTTTTTTTTTTTTTCTTTTTCGTTAAAACGCTTAACATAACCTTTGGGATTCATTTAGATGTCTGTGGAAATACAGATTTTACTGTAAAGTAACATACTATCATCAGTTATATTTTATTGCATGGTTGGTTTGGTGTTTTAAATGATTACCGACCAGTTGCCCTCACATCTGTTGCAATGAAATGTCTTGAAAGAATTGTCCTCAGTTATGTTTTAAAAGATACTACACAGTACCAAGACCCGTTTCAGTTCGCATACCAACAGAACAGATCAACAGATGATGCCACACTCACACTTCTCCATCATGCTTTTTCACACCTCGAAAAAACCTGCCTCCTTTGTACGCATTCTCTTTATTGATTTCTCATCAGCATTCAACACCATACAACCACATCTGATGGCAAAGAAACTCGTTAACATAAATGTGGGTAACAAGCTCATTCTTTGGATAATTGATTTTCTTACACAGAGAGGACACATCTGTTCGATATCAAAAGTGTTGTTTCGTCTTCCAGAGTCATTTCAACTGGCGCACCCCAGGGTACTGTTTTATCACCAGTGCTTTTTACTCTGTACACAAATGATTGTTCAGGAAGTGATTCAACTTTGTACATTAAATATTCAGATGACTCAGCACTTGTGGATCTTTCCAACTCTGATTCTGTTTACTTCAAGGAGGTTCAAAGATTTGTTGACTGGTGCGATCATAACTATCTTGATCTGAATGTAACAAAAACGAAAGAAATGTTGATTGATTTTAGAAAGAATCCAAAAGCTGTACCACCACTTTTTATCAAAGGTGCTGAAGTAGAACGTGTGTTGAATCATACAAATATTTAGGAACTTTTATAGATAATAAGCTGAATTTTAAATCCCATGTTGAGTATGTATGTCCACAAAAAATGTCAAACCAGATTATATTGTCTTCGCAAGCTGCGATCATTTCATGTGAATACTGACATTCTTCGGACATTTTTTATTCATGCTTCTTGGAATCTGTTCTAACTTTCTCATTTATGTGTTGGTATGGTGGGGTTGACTGTGAAGAGCAGAAATGTGCTTGAGAAAGTGGTGAACGTGGGAGGAAAAATCGTTGGTGAGAGACAAAAAAAGTCTGAGTGAGCTATACAGGTGCCGTGTTAGTTGTAAAGCGAAGAAGATTACGTGTGACCAGACCCACGTCCTTGCAAATCCGTATGACCTTCTTCAGTCAGGACGAAGATATCGATCGGTTAAAAATGCAGAAGTGTCAGATTTAAACAAAGTTTTATTCCCCTGTCCATTGATTTCTTGAACCGAGAAGATGTTTAATTGAAATCCAAATTCCTCTATATGAATGTATGTCATATGTGAGAAAATGGGTAATGTGGCTAAATTATTGTTTATTTGCTGTGAATGTGTGTGACCACAAATTAATTCTCAAATTGAGATAATAAAGTTTACTTGACTTGACTTGACTTGACTTGTTTTTGTTGCGGTAACTTGCAACAGATTTTTACCAAGTGGGCACAGTAATGGGTGACAGTTCGTGTTTACCTCATGGATTGGGATGTTTGGGATACTTCATGTACTGAAGATTTCTAACATTAGCCCCTCCCTGCCCTCATACCTCCTTTTTCTATAGAGGAGTGTATTTGTGTGTGAAGATGCACATTTGTCTGCTGGATCTCAGTCCTTTCAACTCAAGTGTGCACTGTGACAAAATGTATACTATTACACACAGTTAGAAGAAGGATCATTCCACCTTTTATGTCCATCCCCCAGAAAGGGGTGGAAATGAAAGAAATCTTAAGAAATACATATTCTTGGTAATCACCAAACCACTCAAACTGGGTAGAGGATTATTAGAGAACATGAATCCCATTTCACTAGGGAGACTGGAGAGATTGTGACAATTCATGCTGTGCTAAACCTCAGTAAGGAAATTTTTGCACCCTATGTCATCTTTATAGTTATTTTTTCTAAAAATGCTTACTGTTTTGGCTTATTTATCAAGAAAAGGTGATAAAAGTTATACTATTTATAGTGATGGAACAAAAAATGTAAAGACTATGAAAAGATGGATTATATTATGTTTAAAGATACTGAATCCACCTGTTTGCTTTCAGAGTACCTAAAACAAAAGCTGGATATGAACTATACCCTGACAGGGATAGTCAAGAACAAAGGCATAAGTATTCTGGCTTTGGTAATTGTGACCTTGTGAAAACCTTAGTAGAGGACTATCACTCCATGGAAGGTATCGTATTGTATTTTTGCTCCTTTATTTTTTGTTTGTTTCTTTGGCAGTAGTATAGTTACACATATTTTTCTGTTCTTTATGTTATTGTGTCTTTCCATCTCATGTTTTGCGTTTCCTGCATTTGTGTTGGAGTTGGTGTTTAGACTTTCGAATCACTGTGCAGAGAGTTCCAGTGAAAACAGACGGCTGCATGTAGTTCAGGCACAGGTCACACATTTATTATGTGGCATATAATTTCTTACTCTCTTTGCAAAATGTATCACTTAAACCTCTGTTAGTGTGTTAGTTAACATCCGAGGTATTATTGACAGCAGTATTTTTCACTCAAAGAAACCTGATTAATTCTTAAGTTCTACAGATTTTATACCAAGTGATAGTGTGTGTAGGACATGCCACCAAAGAAGGTAAGAAGAGCCATCAGACTTTTTATTCTGTCTGCAACCCATTCGCATGTATTATTTGTAGATTTAGCTCGGGGTGTAAGCACTCTGCCAGGATTCAGTCCTGAGTAAAATGGGGGAATGATGGAGGTCTTAAAGTGGATAGGTTAGAGAAGGAAATGCGGATCAGTCTGCACTGAAGCATGCTTTCGCTGATAGTACAATAGAAAACTGGTTGCCCAATGGACAAGTGCAGATGACATTTTTCACTTGTTCGTGTAAAGGTTAAGTTGTCCCGGACAAGTAAACAAGTGGGTATTTACAGCCCTGAGCAGTAGTTGTAGAATGACATGTCTTTAATCACAAGTATATGAAAGAAAGAAGCTAGCAAGGCTTCCCATGGAAACTTGCCATCAAAAAGTTACAACTCACTGCCCTCAGGACTCCCTGTTTTACACAAAGCAAGCTGAATTTGTGGTCAAGAAATCTGAAACTGCGTTGCTTCCTGGACAGAATTCTCAGTCAGGAGTGTCACACGTTCCCACTACAAGATTCAGTCGGTTGTATGGCATTACATGGGCAGAGAGGGATGCAGTATGGTTTGTTTTTTTTTTGGTACAAATTAGCGAATAGATATAAGACAGGATGTAATCAGCATGTGAAAGGGATCCGTAGAACAAGCATCCAAAACAGTGAATGAGCTTCTTCACTGAAAATCTATAGGACAGGGGAGACAATTAATGTTAAACCATCATTATCATAGACTTTAAGTAGTTTAACAACAATTATAAGACCAGTTATTATTTCGTAGTGTAATAGATAATAAATGAACATTTTATATCAGTTGCTAAAGCAAGTGTGTGTGTACAATTTGTTTTCAAAAGAAATGGCAATATTTTTAAGTGTATTTTTGAAATGGAATTAAAATTTACTTCAATTTTATGTGAAGAGAGCAATATTTTTTAGTGTATTGAAAAATTGAATTTAAAATTTACTTTATCCCATTTTATGCTGAAACTGCATGCTGATGAAAATACTGCATCATTCGAGAGATGGCCCAGCATGTTTGGACACTGTTTTAGAGTAGACACTTGGAGGTATGAGACAGCACAAGACAAATAGTTGTTTTTGTTGTTTCATGTATGTTATGTTCTACAGCAAATTAGTTACCCAGTATGAGACATTGCAAGACAATAGTCATATTTGTTGTTTCGTATGTGTATGTTCTTTCATTTGTTGATGCTTCAACATGTTAACATCTAGATATGTGTGACATAAATGTTCAGTATACTTTTATACTGCTATGTGCCCACTTATGTTGTCTGTGTGTACATTTTGTGTAAGTACAAATATACATTTTGCTTACATAGATTAAAGGAATGGAGCAATACAAACCTCTGGAACCAGTTGTGGAATGGTTCTAAAAATATATCTATATCACTTTTAGGTTAGATGCTGGCCATTCATTCTAATAATCATTTGGTAAAGACTAGGAGCTTTCATGGCCATTCCATCATGTATGAGTTTTGTGGCATTTGGCAGCAAGTCAATCAGAGCAGCAGGTTTTTGGCCTTATACTGGCATGAAATGTTCCCAGTATGTAGATCTATGCATAACAAACCTGAGCTAAGTTCTTGTTATCAAGCAGTGCAGTTACGCTCTTGACTGCCGGAATATTTTCTGCTGATGACGTTGTACACTTTCTGAACTTTGATCATTTTCATGGAGTTCGAGTACATTTTACCATTTCTGTATGAATGCCTTCTAACACAAATGTGTCAGTAAAATATCTGTGATGTTTCATGAAAATTTTCGCATGAATGAGTATTATCAGTTTTGGTTTTGGGAGAATTTTGCAGTTTACCCTGGCATATGACAGTGTCTTGAGCAGAATATGTTCAGATTGTCAAGAATGGGACTTGTTAATATGTGATCCCTTTATTGTTTTTCAGCTTTTGACACTTCCCTCACTGAAAGCGCCTCAGGAGCAGCAGAGGTGGACTATGTCGTTGAGAAACATCCTGTTAGCAGTACGGACAGGACAACACACTTTCAACAGAAGACTAGTTTCATCCACTCCAGACCCTGAGAGACTGACAGATTCTGCAAATTATCAGCCAGTTTCTGATCTAAATCAAATCACAAGCACCAACATTATAGAGGCAGCTCATCTTTGCCAAAGGGAAGAGAATGCCTCTGCGATGCTGTCAGAATCAGAACGTGAAAAACTTCGTCAGCACCTTGACGGAGCTTTAGTGGAGGAAGCAAAAGCCCAGAATACTCAGTTACAAGAACAATTGAAGAAACTGGTGAATAATCAGAAGCAGTGCAGCAAATCTGGTGTTTCCTCTACAGTGGTATCTGCAGGTGGTCAGCCAGCATTAAAGGGGAGTAAGATTTCGGCCAATTTAGTATCCCAAAGACTACAAGGTATTAATGCTACTGCCAGAGCATTGACTAAAACTGCTATAACAGGGTTACCATCCCAGCGCAGCTTTGATCAGAAGATGTCCGTCACCAGTGTTGGTATGAGTGCCCCAAGCCAACAGTGTGATGGAAAAACTAAAGAGTCATCATCAACATCTTCAGCAGATTCCCAGGGCAAGTTCAGAGGAAGTGATACTGAAGCTTTCCAACACATTCTACACAGGAGGACTGATCTGCCCCATTCCTTGGTCTCAACAGCACGTCTTGTGACCTATGCTGAATCTGAAAACATAGCCCCCAATGTGAGCATGGGTTTTATACCTCGTGGCAGTAGTGAAACTGTTCCAGTGTCTTCTAGGACACCCATCAGTGCTTCTGTTGATGCATCCAGACCATTGTCTGTTGATACAGATGAAGATGCTTCATATCAAGCAGATACTCCAGCTTGTAGTCCAGTTGGACAGTTTGTGCCAGTTCAGAGTAGTATTCAGGCGACTTTGTCTGGAAGTGCCCAAGTACCCATGCAGCACATCCCACAGGAGAACTGGGGCTCTCTTTTAAGTCGGGGTCCTGTCCACAGTGCTATTAATTTGTCAGAAAGCAGTGAAGCCAAAAATTCTGGAATATCTGAATCCAAGTTCAAACAATCAGATAGCAGATTGTCAAAGACAGGAACAGAAATGGTCTCATGTACCTCTGATGGTTATTACATAAATCATTCATCTGAAGTTGGGACGGAGTGTGACCGTGATTCAGCACCAAGAGCGCAGCCGCCTGTACGTTCAGCTATGGTCGTGACATGCCAGGAAAAGAATGGCACTGCACCAGCTCAGTTCAACAGAAACAATTCAAACTCCTTTGACACAAGTCAGCTGAACACTAATCAAAAAACAAATTCAGTAAACCAACAGAGCAGGCTGCTAGGGACTCTCGGGCAAAGACAGTCACAGGAAGAAGATGCGGCAGGAATGGAGGCATCAGGGCTGGCAGGTGACCATACCAGTTGTGAAGTTCAAATGGTCATGCAGGAGGAAAGCATGAAGTTGAACCAAAACAGCGTGCAGCCACAGTATACATGTCAGGGCCCACTCAAACTGCGTGCTGCCGTTTCCCAGTTGAAACATTACTCTGATAAACAAGGTGAGGGGTTTCATATGATTTGGTTTGGTTGGTTAATTGGTGGTGGTGGTTGTACTCATGTTTTTACAACAGTGATTGATCTTTTTCTAGCCTGCTTTATAAATTAGGAAAGTAATTTAGTTTAACACGTTTCAGTTTAATTTCTTTGTCATTCTCACAGTCAACTTGTTTCTTTTACAGACTTGATGCAGGTTATTAAGTTATATTCAGTTTATTTGATTGATCCTGTCAAATTGTTTCTTTTTACAGACTTGATGCAAGTTATCAATTTATATTCAGTTTTTCTTTTTGATGATACATTCAGTTAATATTTTTCAGTTTAATTTCTTTATCATTTGGCTGTCAACTTGTTTTTTTTTTTTACTTACTTGATGCAATTTATTAATTTATGGTCAGTTTTTATCTGATTGATGACAATGTATTTGCATGCCCAGTTATTGGTAGGAAGAAGCTTGTGGGAGAGCTGGACAGAAGGTGATCTTCTGAGGAGAAAACACCCTCAGACAGATGTTTTTGCCAGTGACTCATGTTCATTCTCTAAGGAAGCCTGTATGCCTTTCTATGGTCAGAAATTTTTTGGCACTGCCAGAATTTGACCCAGCATCTCCTGAGTGGTGAAGCTAGTTTGCCTCAAGACAGATGTCTGACACACACAGCTGTTGGACTTGGACACCTGTTCTCACTTAGGAAATGTTCCCTTTAGAAAATTAACTTCTGTTCCTCCTTGACCAGATCCAGATGGAAATCTCCCTCCTGTGCCATTGCCTTTAAGGTTCTGATCCTCTGACCAGACTCATGAGCTTATGAGCCAACAAACTCTAGACCTCCAATCTCTATGTTGAAGGCTTTGGCTTGGTTGGATGCCAAATTCCCTCAAGCTACTGGCTAGACTGACAGACTTTTCAGTTTTGTGGATACGAGTTTTCTCCATTCTGCTTTCATATGGCACAGTAAGTTCAGTCAGAATCATTTGTTTTGTTGACCTTGAGTTGAGCACTTTAACCAGTCTTATGCCACTTTTCCTCAGGTTCTGTCAATGGTCTTCTGTTTTTCTTTGCACTCTCAGTCATCTGCTCTCATCCAGTGCTATGCTAATGCATCATTAAAGTTGGAAATTGCATTTTTTTTGTGTGCAGGTGATGAAACTTTGCAGTTGCTTGTCAAGCAGTTGATCAACACTGTGGAATGGTTGCCTCAGCTGAAGGAAAATTTCAGCCTGGAAGACTTTACAAAGCCTTTACAAATGGAACTTGCTCGTCAGAGAAGGTGGGATTAGTTTTACTGTTGTTGAAGTGTGAGTGTGTGTGTGCGTTTGTTGCACTTTGTGTGTGTGTGTGTGATATCTAAAGGCTTGATCAATGTAAGGAAACGCATTTCTTCTTCACCTTTCTACCTGCTGTCACCATTGCCATCACATCCCCGTTCTTCTCCATCCCCACTTCTAGTACCTCCTGCACTTCAGTGTAATCAGTTACATTCGAGAAAGAAGGGGGAAGGTCCTGTTGCTTTGCTATATAAAGTAGAACAAAGCAAAACATGCTTAATTTTTTCCCTTTTACACCTTTGGGGAAGGTCCTGTTGCTATATAAAGTAGAACAAAGCAAAACATGCTTCATTTTTTTTCCCTTTTACACCTTATTTGGACAAACTTCATTATGTTGAACTTCAAGAATACCTGTACTCCAATTGAAATGGATCCCAGGAACTAATTGGAGCAGTTCAGATTTTTTAAAACTATGCAGATAGTGTTAATGATTGTGGACTATTATTAGTACATCAAAAATTTTTAGTGTAACCACATGAAAATGAGCTTACTGAATCATCAGTCTCATTACACTGTGAAGCTTTGTGCTTTCTTTACCTGAAGGGTGCATCCATTGATTTAGTTGATGTTTTTGGGGTGGGTTTTTGGTTGTTGTTCATGTATCCAAGCTGGCTATAAACAGGTTCATGCTGGGCCAGCTTAGGATACTGAGGAATGTAAATTTGTTACTTCACCTGATGAGTCTTATGGCATGACAGAATTGTCACTTCACTTGATTAAATCTTATTGGCATGACGAAGTGTTTTGCTTGAAAACCAGACTTTTGATTTAAATGCCTGGATGTTCATTGAATTTTGGTCTGAGAAATCAGTATGAACTCTTTAGTTGTTTTTTCACATCAGGCCAGTCATTTGTTGAATGTTTTTTTTTTTTTTTTTTTTTTTTTTTCAGACGGACTAAAAATCTAAATGTTCAGATGAAACAAATGGAGAAAGATCGAGAGAGAAATGTAAATGCAGATGTCTTGCTTGAAAGTAAGTATGGATATCTGGTGCGCTCTCTCTCTCTCTCTCTCTCTCTCTCTCTCTCTCTCTCTCTCTCTCTCTCTCTCTCTCTCTCTGTTGTGAAATTGAAAATTAATGGGGGGGTTTTAAGTATTACTTCCACCAAGCAGGGATGCAAGTCTTCTGGAATAAACCAAGTATTTAGGTCATGAAATTTTTCAAAACGTTGCCTTCAGATCAACAAGATGGCGTTTGGGCAGTCTCCAGTCCAGTGAGAATTTACTTGGGTGCTTTCTAGTCCCTAGGTATTTGGGGAAGTGATATTTTTATCTTTGGTAAATCTTAAATATATGTTTACTCTTTGCATATATCTAAATACAGAGAAATGTTGAAGAAAGGGAATTTTTTGTGGGTTTGATTGTTTTCATGTTAATGTTGGTCGTATTTATAGAAACACTTCTCAAATTACAAAAGCAGCTTTCTGTCAATCCACTCACAAGTGTCAGTACTTATCTGACACCCTTGGGCGTATCATTCTCTTTCTGGTAGAGCAACTTCCTGCCATCCTTGTCACAGAAAGGACAGTCTATGTGGGAATCAAAAAGAAAAGAGAAAGGATGGAGCACTTAAACAAGATTTTGAGAGCATACTACGCAGTTGGTGAAAACCATATGAAAAATCGCAGAAAGTGACGAAGATGGACTGTCTGGTGATGACTTGATAAGTGTTAGAAGATCAACAAACACAGATGGTCAGAATCACAACAAGCCGTATGCACCACATAAAGTTCAACCACATCAGTATTGGTGTTGCACTTTTGTCATAGCATACTTCTGATTGTTTCAGTTCATCTGATTCAACCAGAAACATTCCTTCATCAAGAGAGAAAATCCAATAGGTCCATAACTGTTTTGATTTTTTCCTCCTGATTTATTAACATTATCCCCACAGATGTTGTCAAGTGGGTGGAAGGATGTGGTATGTTATGTGGGATCATTGATAAAAATGCAAAGTCAGTTTCCCCCCCTGCTTTTTGTCGGCCTTTGCGCATGTCTTCTCCACATCCTTGTATCCCCTTCTCAAGTCCAAAGTTTACAAGAAGAAAAACAAAAATATTCATGCAGACAAAAAAGTCAATGTGAAAAAAACATGGATGCAGTTTTGCAGGGTGTGAGTGATTCACACACAAAAAGGGCTATTTTCTTCCATTTTAGATAATGCTCATATTTTTGTGTCATTTATTTTCATACATTCTATTTTAATTTGTTGTAAAATTTGCAAGTTTCAAACAAGTCTCGGATGGTCCAAGTCTTTGAATTTAGAGGACTCCTTTTGAAGGACTGAAGTCCATGACATTGGGATTTCAGTGTATGAACTAAAAAATGCAAGTTCGTTTTGTATCTACCAAAACTCTCCACTCTCTATTGTACACAACTAACTGGATTCTGCTAAGGTTGTTGGGTGAAGCCATTGTAGTATCTGTGGCTTAAATAAGCTGTAACACAATTCTTGAATTTTTCATTAAAAGTTCTTAAAAAGTCCTTAATTTTGTATTTTGTAAAAGTCTGGATGAATCTTAATTTACTTATTGATAGACAGAGGGACAGGTTTGTAGACTGGTGCAGTGCTGTTTATGTATCTGTGTCTATAGATATATATGTGTGTGTGTGTATGTGTGTGTGTAAAGTTGTCATAAAGTTTCAGGATCCCTTTGCACATCAAGATAAATTTCAGGATTGGTAGATGGATGGGATGGTCACAATACAAAGTTGTGGACTGGCGGATTGGTAGCAATTCAGTCTCAGACAGGGGGACCCGTTTCCTCTTGCACCCCTGACCTGTTACTTTTCCACTTGTGTCCATATGTTTGTTTGTCAGTTATTGTTGCTGTTAGCTGGATTACATTGCAATTACTGTGCCTGTCAGCCAGCCATCATAAGGTGGAATGTGGCCTTTTAAGCCATTAATTTTCCTTACATGAATCTGTGGTACAGATTGTTTCGTATTATGACATATTTTTTAACATGCTCTCCTGCAAAAGTATAAAAAAAATTTCTACTGATGTAACATCACCAGTGGTGTAAAATGATTGACAGTCCATTTAAAATACAGTGGAAATTCTCAGTAATGATCTTGAAAAATCAGTCAAAAATCAGATCATAGTAAGGATGATGATGCAACAGTACAGTTATTCATGACCAACTATCAAAGGGAATGCACAGAGTAAATGAAATCGCTGAAACATGTTTTGTTTGACATGCTGTTCTTTTACAGCATGAAACTCTCCTGTAAAGTGTTTTTTTCTTTTTCCACTGCAATCATGTTCGTTGTTGAGAGGTCCCACTTTATGTCGTTGTCATTTGCCAATACTGTCACACACAAAACTTTTAGAGAGATCCACAAAGTAGAACATTGGCCTTTTATTTCCCTTTGGTCTCATTAAAATAGTGAAGTTCTGGTTTAGAAAACCCCTTTGTCTTATGCTAATTCTTCAGCGTTTATTGAACAGCTGCTCAAATATGAATCGGATTGATACGAACCAAAACAACCACTCTGTTTTCATCATTACTGATGTAAAGATTTTGTTTGTTTTTGTTTGTTGTTGTTGTTGTTGTTGTTGTTGTTTTTTTGGGGGGGTGATAGCTTCCTTGTTCCCACTCTTTCTATTCTCCCATCTGACTGAACAAATTCTTATCTTGTTCTTGGTATTTTGAATCTGTCTTTTCCAGCTAGATTAATTTGGTGATCAAAATGCAGATTTCACCTTTCATGATTCTTGTATATCACTGATTTGCTTTCATAAAATGAGCATCATTCTTTTCTGCATTGTTTACAGTGACATTTTCCACAACATTCTTCTTTTTGATTGAAGGCTCAAAAGTGCGGCAAAGGAGTCCACTGTCATTAAAATTTACTTCAGAGATTAATCTTCAGCCACTTGGTTGATCGTTGCCAAACTTATTTTTAAGGCAATTTAGGCTGTTTGTTGTCTGATCTTTTGTGCAAAAGACCAAGGCTGGATGGCTGTAAGTTAGAGGGGTAATTCTAAAACAGCTTTGATCTGTACAGAGATGTGCGTCAGTTGTTCTCATTCAGCAGGCATGAAATTCTGCCACTTTGGATGAAAAAATCCACTTTCTTTTTCATCTGTGTAAAGAACGTATATTCTGATAAAACCTGGGAACACTGAAGTCCCTGAAAAGTCTTGTATAAATGTTGAAAACACCATTGATACTACTGTTGATACCCCACCCATCAGCAGTTGCATTTACAAAAGTTTTGCCTGTTACGCTGTCCTTTAGTTTGCTTTAGCCAGATTTGAGTCACATCAGGGAGAGAGTTGTAATACGTTTTATAGGGAAGGCCAGAATAGGAGAGTCCTACTACAGCATTATTGGTTATAATTCCTGTGTCACTGAATACTTTTCTACATCAAACGTTTGTGCTTGACCTTTGCAGAGGTCTGTGCTTACCCCAACTTAATGATGCATTTATTGCATTGCTTCAATAAATGCATGAATGATATGAAGAAGTAAGATATTTATGTGTGTGTTTTACTTTACTTTTCATTTTCGGTAGCCAATAGGCTGTTATACTTTTTTCATTCTTGGGTTATTTCTTTTAAAATTTTCACATAGATTGGTGCTCACAGGTGACCCGGCTAACATTATCAAGTATGATTTTCAGTGTTGAACTTGGAGACGGAGAGAGCAACGCTAGCAGTGAGGCTGAAGGATTTGGAAGAGACCTACTGTCGGCTCCAGAAGGAAAAGTCAAAGTTGATGGATGAGCTCTCAGACATGGAAAGTAGCCACCATAGACAGTGTGAAGCTTTTGCGCAGCAGGCTCAAAGACTTCAGCTTGAGCTCAAGCAAAAGGTTTGTGTGTGACATGTGCGTGTGTCTGTCAGTAAGTCTGTGCTGTGTGCTGTGTGTGTGTGTGTGTGTGTGTGTGTGTGTGTGTGTGTGTGTGTGTGTGGTTGTTATGAAGATGTTGATATGATGGTGTGGCTCTCTTTTTGGAGTATTTACTCAGCAAGGGAAGGAAATTGAGTGCCATCAGGGGGTCAGATCAGCCATTGCCTAAACCTCAAGACTTACTGGGGAGACCTTGGTATTAGCCATAATCCATAGTATACTTCTTTAAGATCTATCATACACCATCAGTGCCCAAAGTGGAGTCTACCACTGGTCTTATCTGGCCTCTAATGAGTTAGAACGTCTCTTGGAAATCTCTGTCTGGAGCCACATCTTAAAGATGTGCTTTTTAATCACTTTAGCCTGTGAAATGAATGAGATTCATGCCTTCTTCATGGACCCACAGTCCTTGAAATTGCTCAAGAATAGCTCTGTCAACTTCGACATTCCCTTTATTCGTAGCCGCGACAGCAAAGCCTGAAGGGTGGCCACTGACTGTAACCTTGTCTCCACTGGGCCGTTCATCATCCAATCGCAGGCCCATGCAATTGGAGGTGGAGTAGGTTCACTGTCCCATCGGAGCACTAAAGAGGCTCCTTCATAGGACAAGAGTCAGGCTCCTTGTCCACCTTTTAATGGTGTGACGAGCAAAATGCTGCTGTCGGTCTCTGGACGATAAGCTCCTAGCTTAGGCAGGTCATTGGCCAAGTTTACATACATGGCCAGAGACCGCATCCCCCTACAGCTGATATAAGGGCATATAGAGTCCAGGCATATTTTGCTAGGTGCACCTGCTGGCAGAGTGTCATGGACCTTCACATCTGTCAGGAAGCAGACTGGAATTCACAGACTACTTTCGGCAGATTTTACTTACATGATGACTGAACACATAAAATGCTCTTGACTCTTTCTTGAAAACAGAAAAGAACAAAGAAAAACAAGCAGGAGTTGTGATTGCCCAAGTAGCAACACATTCACACCAAGTCTGTCACTAATTTATCTACCGACTCTGCCAATACTTGACTGTGTGTATTTTTGTCTTGGCTGTTTGTTCAAGTTGCCTTTGATAGTATTTAATTTTTTGTATGAAAGTGTTTTTTTTCTTTCAAGATTATGGGTGCTTGAGTTTTTATCAACTGGCACCATCAGTACAAATTATAGGGTTCCTCCTTTTCCTGATCCTACGTGGCTTGTTTGTTTCTTTTTACCTACTTTAGCTTATGAGGGAAAATGGGTACTATGCATCTTGCCTCCAGGCTATGAGAAAGACATTTCTTTGGGTCTATGGCACCAAGTTCTCGGCTTGGAACTGTTCAGAGGCATTCTCATGAATATGAATGAAAACAGGAAGAAACGTGTCTCATGTGAACATGCTCCCACCATCCTTTTTTTTATATTCAGGCATTTGTTTGGACAGGTAAGTATGAGAAAAGGTAATTTTATGATATACTTACAAGACCAAACACTAGGATGCCCTCTCACCTCCCCACTTAGTAGGGAAAAGATTTGAAAGCAGAGCTAGTTCTTATTCGGTGGAATGTCAAGTCATTATGGGCAATTGCTCCAACTGGCATATCTAGGAATTGAGGCAAAGTTAGCTCATTGCTCTCCAAAATTTGTTTCTTGGGGGATCCTGACAATATGACGCTGTTCCCTGCTGAGTGGGAATAAAGTGTTTGCTTGGACAGGATAAGTATATTGTAAAACTACTTTTAATAGTAACATTCCTTCTCTCAAACAGTTCCCAAAGATGTGACTTTATTTTTGTGAAGTTAGCTGTGGTATCTGCTTCACTGTACCATGGAGTGCAACAGAGGAGGTTTTAATTTGGTTAAAGCAAACTTGTGCTATGAATATAACTGCAAAAGTTGGAAGCAGCAGTGGGGGCTGAAATCTGGGCAAGTTATATGGAAAAATATCCATATCAGTAACAGAATTTTACTTTGCAGGTAAAAGTGTACATACCATATGAGTAAAAGTTGTAAGTATTGCCTACTGATGCAGTTGAGAACTGAATGTTAAAAAAAGAAAAAAAATGTTTTTATTAAATGTCGAGATTCCCTTAAGAACAGTTCAGTGGGGTTAGCATTTGTGTATACAAATTGAAACTAAAGCATATTGAAAATGAAAGTGATGTAAATATTTAGAGGAGATGGTCATCACTAAGACCCTTTCTTGTATGATACATATGAAACTAAAGCATATTGAAAGTGATGTAAATATTTAGAGGAGATGGTCATCAGTAAGACCCTTTCTTGTATGATACATATTCTCTGTCACATAATCTAGTGAAAGATAGTGGAATATGCATTAAAGTTAACACATGAATTCATTGGCAGATGGAAAGGAAGATGTTGTCGGTTTCTTTTTCATCTAAACATAAAGTTCCTTCATTCAAAGTCTTAAACACAAGCACAAATCAAGGGGTGATTCACTGGATAAGTGTCAACTACTGCCACAGAGCCTCCAAGAGATTGTTCTCTTAAAACTGGCAGGGTCAGAATACGCAGAAGATCTTCAGTAAAGACCATTGCAATTAGAATTATTTCCCTTTTTAGTTTCTGGGATTCTTTTTTCTTTGGATGTACTAAACTTGACTTCTAACTATGACTTCTACCTATTGATGATCCATTATGAGGATTCCTGAAAGCATAATGGGAAGTTTGACAGCATTTTGCTCTCCTACAGTGGAATGCTATATGGAAGTAATATTTATTGTTGCAGGAACACGAAGCCATGGTTAGTCGTCAAGAACAGCTGCAGCAAACAAATCGTCAGAACCAAGAGCTGGAGAGGATGGGTCTGCGATGCCAGAGCCTACAGAGCAAACTGTCTTCTGCTGACAGTGAGAAATCTATCATGGACATAAGTATCAAGCAAAAGGACTTGCAGATAAACAGTCTGCAGGAAGCACTTGGGTAGGTGGACTTTTCAAATTGTGTAGCAAATGAAGCTTGATGCAAAAAGTATGTAGACATTAAAAAGAGCCAACATTTTCAGTAATTTGCAGAAAGAGAGTTCTCGTAGGGTCTGCAGAGCTGCCAACCACCCGGCTTTCGGCAGAATTTGTAATGGTCAAACGAAAGTCATTCTGATTGATGAAAAAAAAGATTCTGCTCATAGGGGAAAAAAATATTTGTTTATTCATAGTGTTTGCACATCATTTGTATAGCCAAAGAGCTGTTTGGAGACGATTCAGCTTCCTCCGCTGTAATCATGTCAAAACAACCTGCTAGACCGATTGACCCAGAGACAAAAAAGAAGAACAGGAATTTAGAACAGAAATGCAGATTGTGGTTGCATTCTGCTGTCATGATGGGAAATCCAGACCTGTTTACCCTCCCGATTTGAGCGGGAGCCTCCTGATTTGAGCGGGAGACTCCCGATTTTCAGTGGTATCTCCCGCAGACTGCGTTGAATCTCCCGATTTTTGACTCTCGCGACAAGCCATTTCGAAAAAAGCCCAGTTTTTGCTAGTTTTCGGTATTTAACATGAAAGAAGAGACCAACTTTGAGGTTTTATAATGGCACGTCTGATTGGCTGATGGAATAGCAGCATCCAATGAGGCCGTCTTTTGGTTACTACTATGCGAGCACTTGACAGTAGCCATTTTCCTTTCACTTGCTTCGACGAATTAGTTGGTTTGTTCAACACAATGGCTTCAAAAAGCCGCGCTCATGAGACTGATAATGAAGGATCATCATAGTCGACAAAGGATGTGCCACCTGTGAAGAAAAAGAAGTATCTGTCTCACTGGAGATCTGATTTCAGCAAGACATTTCCCGAGTTGAGGCCTTCTCACGTGGGAACAACTTCAGCCCATTGCACCGTTTGCAATTCTGACTTTCAAATCAAGTTTGGCGGCTTTTAATCACTGCAAAAACCATGTGAACAGTAACAGTCACAAAGCGAAGAAGGCAGCGGTGGCTGGAACTCTGACATCGATGTTGGAGAAAGGTCGACTTTCGTCCGCCAATGATCTACAATTACAGATCACGAAAGCAGAAGGAGTGATGTGTGGTGTGACCAGACAGACAGAGTAGACTGGGTGTGGCACCAGCTTGGTAAGAGGCATCCTGCAGTCCAGAAGCTATCATGTGTTATGAAGGGGATTCTGACCATCCCCCACTCTTCTTCTGCTGCCTGCGAGAGAGTATTCTCTATGGTCAGGAAGACATCTACAGAACAGAGGTCTTCGTTATTGCAAGAAACCACAGAAGCTTTGCTGGTTCTCAAAGCAAAGCCAGGGAATGCTTCTGATATTGAATATTGTGAAAAGGACCTTCAAGCACTGAAAAGTGCTCATTACAAATCTTTGAATCAATAGTTGCATAGCTGATAGTTTCAGAAGTACCAGTAGGCTTAGTGGAACTTTTTTTTTTGTTGTAAGAATTAATTAATCTTCCCATTTTTATTTTAATCTTGTGTTTTTGTGATCCTGATTTTACTCACTCATTACAGCCTGCTAGTGGGTGCAAAACTATGTGGAAATATCTGCTGGATGTATTGTGGACATACAAAGATATGTGAGATCATCATATGGGAACATAGTTCTGCTGGATGGTGTACTATGAACAGACAGTTTTTTGTGTGTGATCACTGAAGTGAAGCTACTGGTGATTGTGAAGATGTCTGCTAGATACTATGGACAGAAAAGCTGGATGCACAAGTCGAGGATTAATATGACAATGAAAGTGCCTGAACATCGCTTAAAATTTGGCAAATAAGAAGGTATGTCGTGTTCAGTAAGAGTACTGTCCAGAATATTTAAGTTTTAGAAAGGTCTTTTTGTCAGTAATACAGTAAAAAAAGGTATCCAGAGATAGAATGCTGTTCATCAATTGTGTCATACTATCATAATCATAGGCACATTATCTTAGAGCTGCTGTTTAATGCATTACGAAAAATACTTAACGATTGGGATCTCCCTACTTGGACAAAAATCTCCCTATTTTTGGGACCAAATCTCCCTCCTGACTTGTATAGAGGGTAAACAGGTCTGAAAATCTGCTGATCCCCGTCAGCGGTTCGGTCTGTAAAAAGTGTTCAGCCTTGTCAGGAAGAACCTTACAGATTTTCATCACACCAAGGGTCAAGACACTACAGTGCCAAGAACCACTAGGGCACTCGGCCCTCCTCCTATTCCTTTAAACTCTGCTATGGTCTGACATGGTATAGTATATGGCGCCAAAATGGGGAGTTTTTATTATACTCCCTGTTTGGCTAGTATACTTACCATGTCAGACTCTAATGCCCGCCCTACCTTCCCCGCTAGCGCCAAGGTTCTTTGGGTTACCTTGCACACAAGCCTCACTGAATGAGGTACAGGAAGCGAACATCGACGTCTTCCGTTGGCGGAAGTGGGGTGGGCATCATGTGACTGTCTATGACTGCATTTGCCACAAAAAATTTCGGACTGGCAGATCTGACTGACTGCCGTTGAATGCTATGGTCTGACATGGTAAGTATACTAGCCAAACAGGGAGTATAATAAAAACTCCCCATTTCTCCAACGGTTTAGTTATGTTGTTTCTGTAACAGTAGCATTGCTATTTTACCCAAAATGTATTTAATTCTGTGCTCATTACAAAGTTCGCAGCACTTTCCCTTTTTCCGTTGATATATAACAATTGCTTGTTAGGTTTATATTTGGAGATGTAAAATGAAATTTTAAAAAGTGCGAAAATTGTGTGTCTGCAATGGTTGTAAGCACGTGCGGTGCAGACGCATGCAGGGAAGCGACGTTGCTCTAAAAGCCAGTGATCCCTTTCTGTATAACAGTTTTGTTTTGGTTTTGTTTTTTTGTCAACAGGAAAATGAAAGTAGCTGCTTCAGATGTGATGCAACATCTTAGTGCAGAGACCAATCGTATCTCAACTCTTCCCAGCTATCGGATTTTGCAAGACCTCATCCAGTTGTCTTCCTTTTCCAGGTATGTCAACACTGACTCAAGTAACTCTGTGACTCTGGAGTATTTTTGCAGCTAAGCAGGGTGGATGCTGACTTTGACTTGCTTGTGACCAAGCAGTTATTGTTGACCGAAGGAGACATAGTAGGCAGCACCTCATATAGTTTGGATCGGAACAGATGCTCTTGAATGCCACTAAAATAAAATTGGTAATAGTGAAGGGTGTTCTCTGGTTGGTGGCCCCCCTGACCACATGGCATTGATGGTTTTCTGCGCCACTGCTGAGACTGACAGGTTGTACATCGTAACTTTGTATGACCAGTGTGGCAGTTTAGACTTGGAGAAATGGAAGTTAAGGCAAAAAGTTATGAAAATGGAACAAAGAAAATATTCAGCAAGATGATATTGTGTGCAGCAGTTGGCTTTACAGACTGTGAGTTGAGAGGTAGTTGGTTCCAGCACTGTCATTACATGTGGGTGGGATTTGTCTGCCCTGGTCATCTGCTGAGGATTTGATGTGCTGTGGGGCTGAAATGGGAAGATGAATCAAACAACAAAGTTTCATCTGTTTAACTCTTTCTGCTTTGCCACTTAAATATGTATGACTGCCTATGCCCAAACATTGGTTGGTTGCCAATATCAGGTACAGTCCAGCATATTTAACTCTTTATTCTGTAAATATTTAGTGCAGGGAGAGCGTTTTTAAAGCTTTTTCCCTTGTTGTATGATGTGCTACTTTAAATAAGCAAATTCAAATAATTTGGTTAATTTTTTCTCTGAGGCTGTTTTCTTCATACATCATAAGCCAATGAAATAACATTGCTGTGAGGCAAACTTTATACGAAATTTCAGCAGATGATCGTTGCAGATAACTCTAAAAGTATGAATGCAAAAGCCATGTAAATTTATGTGGTGGCAGGAAGTATATTTGACTATGACATGGTCAAAGTTTATTTGCATTATATAGATATTTTATCATAAATGTACTATTGCAACCTGTTTGAATAAGAAGTACTAATGAAGTGATGTATTATGTGTTTAGCCAATATATTTCAAGGGACGGAATGTAACTAGATTATCCAAACAAAATTGAAATTTGATATAGAAAAAAAAAATCTATAGCAGTGCCAATTTACAGTTATAACAGTTTGAACAAATCAGCCCCAGTCTTCTAACTGAACAGCCAAGACACGACAGGCTGGAATGGTTACACAGTCAATTGCTGTGTCAGTTTGAAAGAGTTAATGGATGTGTTGTTCAAGTATCCTGATGCTTTCTGCCTGGTCAAGCCCAGAATATGTCCCAAAGACAGATTCAAGCATGGCCTTTTCATTGTGAGCTTGACCAACAACAACCAGAAAGTTATTAGCATTATCTTGTTCATCTCCATTGATCATCATGGAGGGGAAAAAAAATGTGAGACCTGTGACCCTTTATTCCTGCTCATATGGTGACCTTGGTTCTGATTTCCTTTCCCTGTTCTCTCTATCTATGCCTTTGGGGAGTTGCGTTAAGTCATCGGTGTCAACTTCATAAGAACTTTTGTTAGATGGACATGATGGAACCCACCAGAGATCGAGCTAGTTCACACTCACTGGAACTAAACAATTATTGTCATGGGCAGGAAGCATGCATGGTGATGTCCTTGGTATGTTGGATCAGAACAGTCACCGTTGAACCAATGTGACTAAGCAGTAACAGTGTCTCTTGTCAGCTGCCTGGACTGACTTTGTGATTTTGAATGCTCCCTTCAGACTGCTGGCACCGAGCCTGTGATGAGAGACATCTGAGTGTGGCTGTGTATGGGGAAGCTGGTATGAGCAGCATGGAAGTAACACCTCTGGGAGGTCATCAAACCTGAAGAAGCGAAAAAAAAACACCCACAAAAACCTATCGACCTATGTTTCAGTTGTTGGTTATGTAATGGCCTTCATAACTATTATAATTTTTATGTGTCTCATAAAGAATTTGCGAAAACAGGAATGTTAGTATGTTGGTGTAAATTGAGAACACACCCATACACAGAGAACTTATTAAGCATGTACATGTGAGTGTGTGTGTGTGTGCTTAAGAGTAAATGGGTGGGTGTATGTTTTGAACGTTAGAAGGTAAAGATCTCACGTATTGTTAAACACACATGTTGATTTATGGGGGGGGGGGGGGGGGGGGGGATGTAGAACGAAATTTGTTTAACTTCCAAAAAGATTTTGTTGTTGTGGTCAGAATGAAGTTGCAAATGAGAATAAAGATAGCTTATAAGTATTTAAGGAACAAAATGGAAAAAGAGTGTAGTGTCTTGTTTACTTATTTTACAGACATCATTCCTAGATGTAACTTTTTGTGTGAGGAGATACTAATTTTTGGAACGGGGGGGGGGGGGGGGGGGGGGGGGGGGGGGGGGGGGGGGGTCGCAAGGATGATAACTGTAATTTTGAATTTGAGTCAGTGATGGTGGAGAAAAAAAAAAAAGCAAACAACTGAAAATGTGTTTCAGGTATGATTATCACAACATGGCCTCTGCTGGTCAGCGTCAGCTGGATATGTCTGGCAATCAGCGCATCAACAGACTGCCTACAGGAAAAAGTGCAGATGAAAATTTATACAGTAGTACGGCTGACCAACGCAAACCAGCTTCCCAGTTCCCAGCAGCTTTACCCAACCAAAGAAACAGAAAACCATCCACATGCAAGGAGTGACTCACTTCTAAAAGAGATTACCAATGTGAAAGAGACAGTTTTGATGAAGGAGTCGCAGGACATGAGGGCCTTATCACCATCTTCGCTTACAATGTCAGCTGTTGCGGCTCATAATCAGAAGCAGGGCACCATGCAGGAGAAAGGGCACAGCAACAACTCCGTTCACAGCTGGGATGGTGTGAAGCATCAGAAAACAGAGCTTACAAACCGGTTGCTAACTTGCCATTCCTATACTGAGCCCTTGGCAGTTCATCACAAACACCGTCACATTCAGCAGTGGTCCCTACAAGTGGAAAGCGAGCGACAGGATGCTAAAGACATGGATGGAGATTCATTGCAGCATGCTGATGAAAACGCCCCCCCTGGAAGCAGTCCTCCCTCGCATGACAAATTTCATAACAGATCTGACTTGCCCACTGAAACGGACAGCATACCAACATTGTCAGAAGTGCCAATATCTCCGGGAGAACCAGGCAGTGTGACAGATGCAGGGAACATACCTTCACTTTCTGAGGTCCCCATTTCTGAAAGTGATTGTGGAGAATCTGTTAAATATGTAAAGTCTTTGGCAGAAATTGATAAAGCTCATGACAGTGTCACTGAAAATTTCAACACCAATTCAGCAGCTTCTCTGTATGCCTCATCTCCTCCCACCTCACCAATTAGTAAGAAGCGGGAGAATGCACCAGCTGCTGCTATGAACCTGGCTGAAAGGAACAATTCATCCATGACATGCCCTGACTCCACTGTGACCGCCAGTGCCTCCAGCGTGACTCAGAGAGATTATTTTCATGGAACAGAACTAGATATATCCATGAGCACCATTCCAGAGGATGCCCTGTCCACAGTGACTGGTGTCAGTGTGGCCTCCATTAACACGGTGGACAATGCAAAGTTTGCTGCAATGCTCAATACCTTGGAAAACGGTATTAATGTTGTATCTAAGGATTTGCATCAGTTGAAAAAGACGTTTTCTTAAATGTGCTGGTGCTGTTGATGGTGTTTCTGTGGTTTTTTGTTGTTGGTTGGTTTGGTGGTGGTGGTTTTTTTTTTTGTTTGTTTGGTAGTGGTTGTAGGGTGTGAGTGTGTTTTCTTAAGACATCAAGTTGTATGTTTTGTGTACACTGTTCATCTTTTGATTTTTTTTTTTTTAGTGTTGTACTTTGTTTGTTTGTATAACTTTTGGATCTAAAATGAAGAAGACAATACAGACTGCTGATTACAATCATCAGAAAGTTTATGCTTGTTAAAGTTATTGATGAGGGGATGAAAAACGTTTGGAGAATGAATATTAATGGATGTATTAGTGTACAACTACCTTTTTTCAAAATGCCATAAACAAGGTTCACATTTACTGTATTTCATTAGTTCAGATGATGAAATAATAACAAAATGATAGACCCAGTTAATGAGCAGCGATTGACTGATGGGAAAGTGTACTGTTGCTTTTATGCACTTTACTGATAGCTACGACCAGATTACAGGTTTGGTTTGACATGTTTGCCTTTCTTGTATTTGTCAGACCAGATTTAGTGATAAGTAGCATGATTGCACCTTAACCCTTTCACCGCCAGATGTTCTGTTTTGCATAAATCCCCATGGCCAGCCATTTTTCAGAAAAATCTTATGTTTTCATACCAGCATGTGTGAAATGCGGATATTCCTGGACTAAGCAACCAGTTCTCAAGCTTTTTTTTTTTTTAAATGGAGGAAACAAACGGTACTTTTGTTAAATTACAGAATGTTAGTAATGGTTAGACAACAAACAATTTCAAATTTTTGGTAATTTCAAGTGAAAAAAAAATGCACAATAGAAAAATTGAATGCTATCTTTAGTGTCAACATAAAAAAGAAGAAAGCATGCAATCAAACTGTGAACAAAGAACATAAAAAAGAAGAAGAAAGCATGCCATCAAACTCTGAACAAAGAAGGAAAAATATTCCAATCACGAATAAATACCAGAAAGTATGTAATATCCAACAGAAAAATGAAAAAAAAAAAAGGCAATAAATCAACATACTCCAACAGCAGAAAAAGAGCTACCCACTGGCACACACATGAAAGAAAGAAAAAGAGAAGGGAACACACACGCGCGCACGCACGCACACACACACACACACACACACACACACACACACACACACACACACACACATGCATACACACTTTCTTATGCCGCACTTGCACACACATGAAAGAAAGAAAAAGGGAAACACACACACACATATGCACATACATCCCTTTCACTCTCACTGTTGAAAGCAATATTTTTTATGAAAATAAAGTCATTCATTTGCCTGTGGGGCTCTATAACTTGGGAAGCAATGTGCTAGGGCCTGTGAGTCCAGCTCACCACTCCAACTCATCTCTGCAGCAGACCTCTGACACCTGTCAGTCAGCCACACCCCCTTCAACCTTGATTCATGGTAAGCCATCTGGGCTTGCAGTTCATTCATTATCTCGTAGCTGTTAGCCCTATAACACTTCTCTCACTGTGTGAGTCAGTCACTGAAAAGTGGGCCCACCAGCCAGCAACACTAAGCTTGTTGAAGGGCCTGTGTGTGTGTGTGTGCGAGATGAGATGCCCTGCTCAGCCACTTGGCACGCGTCCAACAGTCAGCCACTGTGATAATTCGGTCAAGCTCCCGCTTTCACTTAGGGACTAATGTTTACTGCTCACAATCTTGGTGTTCTTTATCTGAATTAGGATCAACTGACTGTCTTTTCAATATTTCTAGCACCTGATCTGTGGTAAATGTACAGCAAGGCTGAGTATGTGAAGTGCTTGGTTGTGACGTCATAGAGAATGGAAAAATAATCAGAATAAATTGATAAAGAACACTTAACTGAACAGCGCTCTGATGAAGCAAATGGCTGTGTGCACAGGTCAGGGAATCACCCAACTATGACGTTCCTTTCTAGCTTTGTTTCATCAGATTAGAGACTGAGAATATCAGGAGTTAGGTAGCCCTAGTTGGTCGCCTTTTGGTGACGTTGGTGATGAGCCACATTGTCGCCAAACAGCGACGTCAGTGGCGTAATGGTTAAGGACAAGTTATTCCCAGACCACCCACAGTCTGTGTGGAGCCTGGACATATTCTGACAGACGTCAGAGAGATTTCAAATAATATGATGAGTTTTCACTCCGGTCTCTGCCCTTTTATCTTCTCCTGAAGTTAATATTGCTTATATCTGTCTCTTTATCAGTTTATGCCCTATCTGATATTGCTTCCAAAATTATTGATACTTTGAACGTAAGTTCAATATATTAATAAATTGTGGAACTGTGAAGAAAAATGGCTGGTTAAAAGTCATTGTTGCAGAGCTTCCGTTAGACTACAGCATTTGCCGGTATTTGGTACCGGCAAAGAAAAAATTTTCCGGTACAAGCCAAGCACTAGCCGGTACCATCCTAATCATGCAGCATAGAAAAATAAAATCAAAGTATTGGGGTCAATCATGCAAAACAACTGCAAGTGCTACACAGACGGACTAATGCAACAACCGATGACAGCACAAATCATTTTGCAGTGCACGAAACGGGCAGATATCAAAGTAGAAAACTAGGGGAGAGGGGGTGAAATGCTTGGTTCACCCAGACAGAAATGGAACAAACCGTTACCATAAACACTGGCTGTATTAATGAGCGCAGTCCATTTTTTAGCTCGGGTAAAAAAAAGGGTGGAGAGGCAGGGGCAAGGGTGGAAGAGTGATGACGCGTGGCTGTCGTCACCATACTTCCTGTTTAGTTCCCACCACTTGCGTGGCCATCCTCTCATCTGACGATAACCAGGTGGCATTGAGACAGAGTGTGTATGCAAGAGAGAGGCTGTTCTGCCGGTACATGGTACCGGTGACTTTTATTTTTATCGGTACAAGGCAAATATTTACCGGTAAAACCGGCATATGCCGGTCTAACGGAACCTCTGTGTGTTTTTCACAATAAATAAAGAAAAAATTAAAATGAACTGACAATTCTATGGACTATAACAGAACTTACACTGTAATGTTGTTTTGTGTAATTTTTTGTATTGTCTTTCTGGTTGATGTTTGGAGTGATTACTTGTATTGTCTTTCTGCTTGATGTTTGGAGTGATTACTTTTCTCTCCCCCCCCTCCCTCCCCCCCCCCCCCCCCCCCCCCAAAAACATTCAGTTTTGTTGGTAGTGGTGGTGGTGTTTTTTGTTTGTTTGTTTTGGTGCTACGCAATCATATTGTTAGAGAGCATTCCTTTGTTTTGGTTTTATACATTCTAGCAGAATTAATTGTTCGTCAACCATGTTTATAATGTTGGTTTGACTTTCAGAAAATCACATCCGTTTTGAAAAGAAATGTTCATTACTTACGCTAAATAGCAATGTTTTTCTTTATCTGTTCTTTATATATTGTGTTCCTTAGTTTTCATGTCTTGCCCCTCCCCTCATCTCTCTCTCTCTCTCTCTCTCTCTCTCCCACTCTCCCTCACTCCCTCCCTCAGGCATTCCAGTTTGGGGGTTTTTTTTTTTGTAAATTCCTTCTTTGGTCCAGGACATCTAAGGAAACATGATTGGATGAAGACTTTAAGATTATTTGGGAATCATCGATTGTACTGTCAGTTGCATGAAAATTGTACTGTCATCAGCATGGAACGATTGGGAATCACTGACTGTTGTCATCTGCATGAAATGATTGGGAACCATTGATTGTGGTGTCAACTGCATGAAATGATTGGAAGCAGAGAAACAGATTTGGAATATTTTGTGAGCATAAAATCTCCGATATTGGAAATTGGTACTTTTATTTCAAAGCTTCCATTCTGCCCAGACACTCACCACATATTGTTTTGTATCACATCAATGTGAATGTGGATTTTTTTAAAGACTGGGTTGTGTTAATAGGATATCATTATAAGGATGCAGTATTGTGGGGATAAAAGTTCATATGATTTTGATTGCATTATTCAGTTTATTGACTTAGGTTTTCTAGTATTATTTCAGATTATAAGTTATAATGTGTTTTCATAGTTATTATTATACACCATTATTATGCATTACTTATAAATAATCTAACCCAGGAATGATGGATCTTAAAATTTAGATTTTTTATGCGTGTGAACAGAGTTTTTCATCATTTACCCATTGAGTAATTAACTTTTCTTTCTGAGCAACACAATAGGAATTATGGGAAGAAAGATATTTTTGTGCTCCACAGAATGTATGGGACTTTGGCCAAAAAAGATGTGAAAGCAGTGGTCCACATAAAGATAGTGTGTTTCTGTTGTGGGATCTGTAAAGCGTTCTGACTGTGGAATAGTTTGGGAAATATGTGTGCTGTTATCTTCGTTTTATCACATCCTGGATTCTGGGTCTCTTTCCTGCGTAAGTTTTTCTCCAGATCAAAGTGTGGTCTTTAAGAAGGCACATTTTCTCAGGCTACTGAGTGGAAGGTCATGGGTTCAATACCTATCAGAGGCATTTGCTCATGGGATTTTTCGGCCCTTGATAGCGCCTATCCATTCAGCTATGTTGGGCTCAGGTGGGAAGAATTGAATGGATGATTGGAGTGTAGTCATCTTCTGGATGCAACTTTTAAGAGTTGCTCAAATTTCCTGACAAATTCTTCAGTTTTCTGTATCTTTGAGGTTTAATGTTGGAATTATGAAAGGAAGAAAAGTCTCATTTTGTGGCCCTTCAGCCAATGCTATCATGGTGACCACAGTTCTGATGTTCTTTCTATGCATGTCTAATATGGTGACATTTTGTCAAAGTCATTGGTATCAGCAGCAGGGTCATTGAGACTGTTTTAGGTAGACAGGGTGATATCTTCTTAAGGAAGAACACTCACACCAGCTGTGTTAACTTCGCATTTGAAAAAAAAAAAAGAGAGAGAGAGAAAAATTTGCCAGAGGGATGGTGGTACTGGCAGTTTTCTTAAGTTGGGGGTTGGGTGTGTGATATCTTTTAAGTCCTTGTTTTGTTTCTTTGTTTTTGATATACCTAAAACCTTGTGACTTGGATCTTTTTGATTTCATATTGACAGTGTTTGTGGTAGTAGTATAGCCTTATGAAATTCTGTTGCTTGTTGACATTAGAATGCTCTTGGGCTGAAAGTGCCATCCGGTTTATTTTTGCCAGTCTTTCTAGTGTATTCTCAACCCTCAGTTTTACTACACATCAAAAGTGTACTTGAAATGAGAAAAGGCAAGTGTCAATTTAACAAGTCATATTCAAAAGAAATTTGTGTTGAAAAGGTGGTGAAGAAGGGAGGGTGAAGTTATTAAGGGACAGTGTAAAACTCTCAGTGTCATGAACTTGGTGCATCATCAACCAGTCACTGTGACGCAGTGGTTAGCATCTGCAGACTTATGGGCTGGGAGGTAATGAATTCAAATTGCTTTAGAGGCATTTATTTGGGATTTTTCAGAGCCCATACTGGCTTCTGCCCTGACTTGAGACCCTTTGGGGTCAGCTGGGCTATAAGCAACATTACCTTACCTTACCTACCCAACTTGGGAATGCTGTGGGTTCAAATGAGACTACTGGAACCACACAGTCAAGTTTTATGTAGGTAATGGATTCATCTCTGCGACTATTGGTCTCATTTCCTGTCTAACACTCCAGATAGCTTTATTTCCTGGGCCTGAATGATGTCAGGATAGGCTGTGAAAGGGAAGCATAGAGTACAGCCCTGTCATGAAGTCTCAGATCAGAATGAAATTCCATAGAATCATCATCACTGTTCTCATCCTTGTTGATCACCATTTTACTCTCAAATTCTGTGGCTATTCTGTCCTCCTCTGGTTGAGGCCTTTGTTTTGATTTTGTCTTTATGCATTTGCCCATGATGAGGTTCTCAAAGTGGTTGGAATTTGCAAGTTATTGGGGGGGAGTACTGCTGAATTGTGGATACAAGAAGGAGGGAGAATGGAGGGTGCTCACTCGCATTTTCACTTGCGGTATTGTCATCAATACAATGGTTTCCTGCAGACCCCAGATTAGAATAGGTGCCACTGGTTGCCAGGCAATGAGTCATGTAGGTCCATATTTTTCTGCTTTTTATGATTTGAAATGATATGAATATTTGCTTGCTTTCTATTAAATAGAAAGTTTGGAAAGAGTGAAAGGAACACATTTATGTTGTTTTTGTTTGTTTCTCCATGACAGTATACACCAAAGTTTCGGTTGTGCATGTACAAGTCTTAAGTATATCCAAGACTGTCATCGGGAACTGGAGATTATCAAAAGCATCCACAGCTCTAATTAATTTCGAAATTGTGCCCTGATCTGTTGTCTTTCATTTGGACAGAATCAGAGGTGAACAAAGGGTGAAGGTCAAATTTGACTGTTTTGCCATTCAAAAACTCATTGAGTTTGTTACTCTTTAACCATAAGCTATTCATTCTTCTCATATGATAGAGATGATGACGACAGCAATCAACATCTATAGAAATAGAACTAGAGAGTAAAAAAGAAACAACTCTGGTTAAATATAGCATTCTTTCCCTAAATCTTCCCTGCTCCGTCCCCTGTCATTTAAGCTGCATTCATATTTGTTTGTACTTTGTAGAATGTTAGGGATATATGGAAAACATTTAGTTTGTTGTCTGACTTCTTTTGTTGATTTTTTTTTTTTTTTTTTTTTTTTTATTATTAATATTGGATAGCCAGTTTGTGCGCGTTGGCTTGTATTTTGTCATAATACATTATGATTGGTTTGTGCTTTATAGGGAAATTTTTACCATTTCTTAACCCCTTGACTGCTGAACTTTACTTAGTGTCGGTTGATACACATGAACTTGAAGGAGAGACAGCATGTTTTTTGTACTATTATATTTTGTGTATTCTTTAACTGTGCCCATTCTTCCAAAGTTGTCCACAACTTTCATATCTCATGAACAATTTAAAATTTCAACAAAATTTGGGGTATTTAATAAAAAAAAAAAAAAAAAAATCCAGTTAGCTATCTGTTAGCCAGTTTTGATGTATGAGTATTAAGATAAAAAGAATCATTTTAATTATACACTTTGGATGGTGTGGGTTGTGGAGAGCCCATGCTGTAAGCCATAATTAGATGCAGTTGTGCATTGAGTATTGGTTGTTGGCGACCTATGATGTCATTTAAGTATGAATTCTACAGAACTCTCTATAAATTCTACAGAACTCTCTGATAAGTATGGCTTTTGAAAGAAGGATTAGACAGTATATGCATACAGTAAGACATACAGTATTTAAAGCCTGTGTTGGCTGTATCAGTGTATGGGTCATAAAGCCTGGGAAAGGTTAAAGTAGTCATTGCTTCACCTGAATAAATTTGCCCAAACAAGACAACTTGACAAGACAATGGAACTTGGTCACAGTCTCTGCTCCATCCCACCAGAAGGTTGCTAGTCTGTCTCTGATGAGTCTATTTGTCAGCAGCAGTGAAGGGGTTAATAGAATGACTTTTTCTTAATCTAAAAAGATGTATTTTGTAGATAAAGACTTGGTTTTTAAACGATCAAATCAATATCTAGATGTATCTTTTTGTCATATGAATTTGTCATGAAGTCTTGTCAAACATACCCCCAAAAACAGAGAAAAGGTGTTTACCTGAGTTCTGTGTAACACCAAGAAGAAGCGTCTCTGGTGCCTTTTTTTGTTGTTGTTGTTTTGTTGTTGTTGTTGTTTTGGGGGGAGGGGATGAATGAAACTAAAACAGGTTGTGTTTCTCAGTGTTTTGGGCTTTTTTTTTAAATCGGAAACTGTCTTGAAGTCATTGAGAATGGTATCTGTGATTTTTCAGACTTCAAAGCTAGAATTATGCCAGTTTTAATTTTGTAAGGGCTTTTTTGGCCACAGCTCCGCTGATACTGCTACTAGTCAGTATCTTTGGTTTTCTGTGAACAGGACGTGTGCTCAGATTCATAACTGACTGTGTTTTGATTTGTTCATTGTCTTGGTACAGTCATCTATGCATGCTCCATTTTGTTAAATTTGTAGCAATTTAGTTTTGATGATGAAAGTTAACAATGCAGACCGACCAGTTTATTTTGTCAGTGTGTATGTATATATGTATGTGTGTGTGTTTTGTGACAAGAATTGTTTATTGATAATACTCAACAATGAAATATACCTATTTTCTTGCTGTTGCTATTTACAAGTTACACATTTTATGGCATCCAGGTATGGCAGGACATGTTTTTGGGGATATGTTTTTCATTTAATGCTGTCTGCCACATGTCTCCAGTTATGTGATAGCAGACTTTTTTTCTAATAAACAGTTGATTCATGATTCATTGTCACCATTTATTGCAACTGTGTACAACATGGTGTGTGGGTGTGTGTATTAGTGTGTGTGTCAGTGCTGTTACAGTTGTCTCATTCTCTGATCTCTCTCTCTCTCTCTCTCTCTCTCTCTCTCTCTCTCTTCCTTATAATGCACAACTGAGGGTATTCAAAGTACAGATTTTGCAGTTCGACATTCTTAAAGTCTTTAAAAAAAAAGTTTTTAAATAGTAATGCAGTTTGTGACACTTCTTAAACCTAGCCTTTAAACATTGATATGCAACTGTGAACAAGTAGATATCCTAGAATGAAGATAACTATGAATCAAATGATGGTAGGATTTACGTATTATGTCTACACACACATATCTGAGTGTGTTTTTAACAATTTTGCACACACAAAAATACACTTGATTCTCAGCACCACAAAAAGATACACCTTGTAAAAGTAGTATGTAGTGTATTGACATGCAATGTGAGAACCAGTGTCAATCTTTTTCAACAATGTTAAACTTTAAGAGAGACTGTCCTTCCCATAACAACACAACATAAGATCAGAGCATTGATTGCATTTGCTGGAATCCCATTTGCTTGTGCTGGTAACTGACCTCTTACGTGGAAGGGCATTGTTCAATAAGCTGGTCTGCCTTCTCAGATCACAAATTCCAGTTTTTCTTCTGGTTGGCTGTTCAGCAAGATCAACACACTGCAACACGTAGTATTTGTTCTAATACATGTATATACTTCAAACTTGGTATAATTTGACACCATCACCTGTAAAGAGTGGTGAACAGGCATCAAATCCATTAACATGAGACAGAGCCAGTCAAACCAACAGGAAGAAGTGGTGCCTTCAATATATATGCAATGGAAGTCCAGTTCACAAAAGGTGTCCCCATCCCATTCTGTTTCTTTGATAATAAGATCAGCAGCAACAGAGTTTGTCATCACAGTTTCAACATTATGAACTCGTGGTTGGTTCTAAAGTTTTCTATATTATGAACTTATGGTTGATTCTAACCATTCTGAAATTTGAATCATCTTCAGTAAAGCAACTGTTGAGATCAAAGTTTTCAAAATCACCAGTTTTTTGTGGAAGATACTGCAGAATGTAATGAGAAATGCTTCAAAGAAAATGTTGGATGGCTCGGCTTGCATGTATAAGGTTGAAATGGATATGCCAGATTCCAATCGTGAAAATGCTGACGGAATGGAGTGGAGGAATAAGACTGCATTAAAATATCTAACAGATCTCAGTTCATCAATGTGTAAAACATTCTTAAAGAAAATGCTTCGCATTTAACACTGAAAATATTCACTGCCAACAACTTCCATTGCAGACTTTCGACTTTGGCTATTAAGTGACAAGTTCATGCAGGGAATGGCCACAAGAAAATCTTTTCAATATTTTCTTTCTGCCAAATTATGTTCTTGTCTCACTTGCATACGCTAAGAGAAAGCCATTGTTTATATCTCTCTCACACACACACACACACACACACTCGCTCACACAATACACTGACTCTGTGTCACTGACTTGCTGACACACACGTGCGTGCATGCACTTAATCATTTATGCACCCGCATTCCCACAAACATTCTCTCTCTCTCTCTCTCTCTCTCTCTTCTTTTTCTTCTTCCTCTTCTTCTGTTGAGTGGCCACCATCAATTGGTTGGATGATGATTCTGCCACTATTTCGGGGGTCTGCTTGTGGATGGTACAGAGGTGCACACACACAAAAAAAGACCCTACGGCCTTCATAACCCAGCAGACAATGTGGAGCTGCTGCCCTGACTGCGCACACTGTCGGGCAGCCCCAACACACCATAAGGGGAGGGTCAAGCCCACACCTTGTGCCAGGCCAGCCAAAAAGAAAAAAAGAGAAAGTTTGAACTTTTGTTAGGATATATGTATTGTGACCCTTGACACAAAAGTGTCAAGAGTATACTGGTTGAAACTTGCTGGTTGTAAGGAGTTCCATTCCCTGATGGTCCTTGGAAGAAAGGAACCCTGTCTGTACTGTGTTCTGCAGTGAATGAAGGCAAATTGACATGTCCTCTCTCTCTCTCTCTCTCTCTCTTGAAACAGAGTCATTGGCTTATTGCACACGTCAAATGTGAGTAGTCCTGCAGTTGCGTCTCAAATGCATACGCATACACACGCACTCGATGCCTGAGAGTGCAGAGAGGAGGGACTAAATATAGTACTGACTGGAAGAAAGGATAGTTTACTCAATAGGCCTCCTCCAGATTTTTTTTTTCTAATGGAAGGGAGATAATGTTCATGATTTGAGTTTTTGGACAGAGTGCATTTTCCCTTAGAGCTTCCGCCACGTCCCCGGCGACCAGAGGAAACGAAAGGAGAAACTTGAAGCGCGCAACTTGGTTCGGCTGCAAGATGGCACGCCAGTCGACGAGTTCAGCATCTTTAATTCTAGACGTAATAAGCATTTTGTAAACTGAAACAGAATGATGTTAGTTTTTTTTTTTTTTAAGTTAACTTGAACTCATGCAGGGACTGAGCTTACGGCAAACTGATATGGGCAGTCACACGTACTGGGTTCATCATAGTCAGGGTTCATCATAAATCTATTTTGGGCGCTTTTACCTTCAGTACTCTTAGTTAAACTAGGCTCTGGTCGATGCCTCTCAGACTCAGCAAACATTTTGAGTAAACGTTTCAGAGAGTGAAATTGGAAGGAAACGGGAGAGATTATGCTAAGGGATGGAAGAGGAGAAAGGGGTGGATAAGACTTGATGCCTTACACCCATCTTTTTAAGACTTGCCATTGCGTCATTTATTCGTTGTGATTGTTAGTGCCAGTGTATGTGTGAGTGTTCACTTAGCTTTTATTGTTTTATTCAATGAGGCTTCAAAACTGAATTCTGTTCAGAAATGTGCACTAGTTTGAAGGTAGTTTTAAATCGTCAGGATCTATGTAGGAAAAAAGATATAAAAAAGTTTGCCTTGCATTTGTGTGGATGAAGGTGTGTGCTCATGCCTGCATATATTCACAGCTGCTGCATCCATCCTCCATGCGAATGTTAAGTGGAATGCTGGTGGTGATGATGGGGGTACACCTAGTACTCTGCCCCTATACCAAAGTTGAGGAGAGTTTCAACTTGCAGGCTATGCATGATATTCTCAACCATCAGTGGGACCTGAATGAGGTATGAATTAAAGTTTGTCAGTGTCAGTGTTTTAGTGTGTGTGTGTGTGTGTGTGTGTGTGTGTGTGTGTGTGTGTGTGTGTGTGTGTGATATAGAGAGGGAGAGAGACATAATGAATGACATGGATTTTGGAAATAGAAAACAAAAATTGTATGTGTGGTTCAAAATCTCAAAATTTTGATGTATCTTTGCTTTCAAAGTTACCTTTGCTAGCAATAAGTCATTAGTAGTTTTTAATTATGTAAAGTATCTTTATCTCAGCATATGTCCAAATTAATTCTTTTCTTTTCAAGGCTGCTTTTGGGTACTTTTTTTTTTTTTTTTTTTTTTTTTTACACAGGATTAATTGCAGCATACATGAGCACATTGAAGCAAATTACCTGACATTAAAGTTGTGTGCATCGCAAGTGTGCATGTAGATGTACATTAATGTACAGTGAAAACTACTTAATTTCAAGTGCCTTTGGACATCAAACTGACTTGAAATTATCCAAACTTTGAATGCCAGATTGTAACAATTTTAAGGAGTTGTTAGGGTAAGGGAAAGAACAGAAAAGGTAGAATGGAACAAGTAATCCTGCTCACAGCACCAAGATGGAATGGACTGGATGGAAGGGTAAGGAGAGCACAGGAAGAGGCTGGACAGAAATGAAAAAAGGATAAGGGTAAGGATGCTCTCACTCTGGCCAGGAACATAATAGGTGGAGCCCAGCCACTAAGTTGTTCTTGAATTTCATTTATAACATAGAGACAGGGGAAAACAGTGCCTGAAAAGAGACAAAGTAAGATATTGGAAGGATCATGGCTAACAAAATAATAACCTACCAAACTGGCAAAGGAACAGTGTATGTGATAAATTCATGGCACAGAAAATTTGAGATCTGACACCAGATGGTTTTAATCAGGAACCTGACATGGCAGTATTATTCATGAACTGGAAAACTGTCAACCACAGTAGAAGACGAACACTGTCAACAGTCGGAAAACGACAACAACAAAAAATAACTTGAAGAACTGAGAGCCCACATTTGAAGTGGCTAAGTAAGCTTTTTAAATGAATAATCATTAATGATTAATGATCAACTATCAATAGTTTAACATCATCAAATATTGGTACTATTTGAGTAGCAGCACCAATGATTGGGATAAATGCATGGCTAATTAACAACAGTTTTCACATAACAAGGCCATTGTAACACTGACAAAGTTATAGCAGTGAAAGTGCCTAAGATATATGATTTGACTGAGAATTTAACAGCACTATCGAAAGAAGGGCAACTGATGTATACCTGAGCCATGCCAGATTGAGAGATGACCACAAAAAGACTGCAAAATAATAACTGATCTCCACATTGCTTTCATTGACTAGTGAGAGCCCACCCTATGTGTAACAACTGAGACAGTAATATATCAACACACATTCCTGTGTGTAGACTGCATTGTGAGACAGTGACCTGACAAGTTAGATCAAGCACAAGATGAACAAGCCAGCACAGTTTTGAGTAATGATTGCCAATCACATTATTCTCTGACTTAACAGCACGGACAAGGAGTAATGGCACTCATGTCATAGTCCACAAAGTAGCACAGACAAAGTAGCACTATCAGGAGGCTAAGAATGAATAGTGTGACAATAGGAAGAAAATCTGTGATCATGGAAATAGAGACATCAGTATCTTAAGAAATCATCAAAATTTTGTTTAAATGATTCGTAAATCTATGCGGGTGAAAAAAAAAACAGAAAACAGACAACAACCACCACTCGGTAAAATGTATACTTCAGCATAAGAGCGAGAGGCAGCACAGTCATGTGATGTCTTGGCTGATACAGGTGCCAAATTCTAATTGCAGTCAACTGACCTGTGGTGTTTAAGAAGGTGACCACCCAATGAAAAAAAAAAAAGAGGGGGAGGGGGGAAACGAAGGTGGGGAGTGGGTAATAGGGCAATGTGCTCTATCCATGTAGTGCAATCAGGATTTCACAACGATAAATCACTGGAGCAGTAGATGATTAGTCGATCACAGTTACCATCAAGTAACTTTTCATTTCATACTGTTCCTTGACAAGGGCTAACAGAAACTGCAATGATTTGAAAAATATAAAGTAGGTGGATTTTTTTAAAAAGAGATTTGGGGAAGGGGGGAGTGGGGGTAGGATGGCAACGACCGTTTGGGACATGTTGAAACGCCATTTGGATGTTTCACTTCAGTATGATCATCTGGGAGTTTCTGGGGTGGTGCCACGAACATTCCTGGGTCCGTTGCTGGTGTCTGTCACAGCTTTCCCCGCAGTGCTCCTGACCCAGCTGCTGTCTTTGGACAAATTCACTGAACAGTATCTGGGTATATACTTTTTATCATTGATTGTCATGTTTATGTTTGTAAACATTCCACAAACAAACAAGTGTTATAAGTTTCTGACACAAGGGCATATTTATGATTTTCATATTTCCAGTAAGCACAGAAATTACCAGAGGTTCAGGCCTTTTTTTTAATCACAAAGCAACACACCTAATGCCAGCTTACAGTGAGGAGACAGAAAGCAAAGGCGTGAAACAAACTTTAGATCAGTGTCTTGAAGCTTGTGCAACTTGAACCACTTAACAGCAAATAGCAGCATGAATTTGCACTGTTTGTATTTTTCACCTTAAAGACACTGTGTGTTGTGTAGACTTGTCACAGAGTGTGTGTGTGTGTGTGTGTGTGTGTGTGTGTGTGCGTGCGCGTGTGTATGTGTGTTGGTTTGCATATGCGTCATTCTGTGTGTATTTGATCTGTGTGTGTGCGCACGCCAGCATGCATGCGCACATGTATGTATGTGTGTGAGTGTGTATGTGACTGTTTGAGATGTCAAAATGTGTCGCTGTAAGTGTCAGAGAGTGTGTGTGTGTGTGTGGGGGAGAGAGAGAGAGAGAGAGAGAGAGAGAGAGAGAGAGACAATGTGTCATGGTATATGTTGGTGAATGAGTAAGTGCATGTATGAGAGACAAAGAGAGAGAGAATATAAGTATCACTTACCTGTGAATGTGAACATTACTTGTATATGAACAAAGGTTGATTATCACCAGTAGAGTGGTTAGAACTCTAGGATCTCAAATTGCTGGTTGGGTAATGGGACAGTGTCCCGAGTGGGATTTTTCAGATCATGATCAACATATGACCAGACCTGCTGCCAGGCAAACTTTTTATCATGCCTGTATGTCTGAAGAAAAAGCCAAATCATGCACAGATTGAAGATCCCATAATGGTATGAGCTGTCAGTAGAGTATGAAAATATGCAGCTGCCACAAGCTCCTTTGGAGTGAAGATGGGTACTGCCGAGCTTCATCTTTGGAAACCTCATGATCAAAAGTTGGGGTCAGCACACTGTCATAGCACAATGATCTGTTATGTCATGGGATAAGTTATATGACCAGTTGGTGGGGATCACAAATCTGTTTTGGGCAGATGTTCTCTGCTTTTTCTCCAGGGGAGAAACACAGTGTACTTTATTATTGAATATTTGCTCATACCAACTTCATGGCTAGCGTCATGGGCTTGGAGTTCGAGACCCATCATAGGCTTGTATTTGGGGATTACTTGGCTCCAGCTAACTGTTAGGATTCCAGATGTAGAATCATGCTTGTTTAGTTTCATCCATTTAATAAATACATCAGAGTGGTTTGCTCAAGTTTTCTTATGCAACACAACAAGTACCTATGCCTTTCTAGTAGATGCAGGGATAGATTATGAAAAGAAGTGTAGAATACAACCTGTCATGTAGTCTGTGAACCAGAATGGATCTCCACAGCATCACGTTCAGGATCCTTATCTGTGTGTGTGTGTGTGTGTGTGTGTGTGTGTGTGTGTGTGTGTGTGTGCACGCATGCATTTGTGTAGTGAGAGGAGTTCTGGGATTGTACGTCCTGTCAGCTTTCATAAGTTTCTGCCGAGCGGTGAAGTTACGATTCAGTGTCAGCGTGATGCGATGGCTGATTCTGTTGACGATGAGCCAGTTCCACTTCGTCTCTCTCTACATGACACGCCCTCTGCCAAATACCTTTGCCTTGGGACTGGGTATGCTGTTTAATAAAGATATCAGTAGTCAGAACAGTGAAAATGATTCTGTTGTACCAGTTCTTTTCTTAAAAACAAAAGCTTATTAGATTCATATACTTGCCCATTTACACAGACAGACACTTAGCACACACACTAACACACTCATCCAACTGTTCTGTAACAGAAGCTTGTTTTAAATTATAAACAGGAGGTAGGAAAAGAGCGAAGATATATGATTCAAGCTATAACATCTTGGACAGTGGTGGGCCAGAGAGGGTGGTGGGAATAGGGGATCTTGGAATTGGGGGTAGGGTGGGGTGGGGATGAGTTCAGCATTTCCTGCCAAATTTATAGGCTCTACTTTTTCGCTAGTTTCATTCTCGTACAGGGATTTTAATTAGACACAATATTTTTGGTAACCCATAAGGCAAGGTTGTTTTCACTTGTCATATAATGAAATGCTGAAAAATCTAGGCACCATGCTGCTGATTTAACATGAGTAAGTGGGGGGGTGGGAAGGGAAGTATGGTCAGAATCTTAATCTTTAGCCATTAATCAGCCACAAAAGAGAGGAAATTCTTTTTTTTTTTTTTTTTTGTTTGCTTGTTTTTTCACTTAAGTGGTTAGACGTAGAACTTTAAGTGGTTAGATGTAGAACTTTTATATGACATTTTTCCTCAAACTGTTATGTGAAATAACAGAGAGAGAGAAAGCGTCTGAACGTGTGGGAGGGTGGGTGCTTGTGTGTGTGTGTGTGGGAGTGAATGACATTCTAAATTTTTAGCTGCTGTGCCTTTTTATGAGGTTACCCTTTTCAGAAATGAGAAGTTTTGAGAAGAGAAGAGGAGTAGAAAAATAAGACATTAAGAACACTTAACTCCCTTCCCTCCCTTCCCCCTGCCCCCATCTCATCCTCCCTGTCTCTCTCTCTCTTTGTTTCTGTCAGTCTGTCTCTCTCTCCCTCTCTCTCTCTGTCTCTCTGTTGTCTTCTTTTTTCCTCTCTCTGTCTGTCTGTCTTTCTGTTTTTCTCTGTGGCTATTTGTCCATCTCTATCTCCCTTTTCGTGTCTAAGTTTATCTCTTCCTCCCTCCCTCCCTCTCCTCTCTCTCTCTCTCTCTCTCTCTCTCTCTCTCTCTCTCTCTCTCTCTCTCTCTCTCTCTCTCTCTCTCTCTCTCTCACTTTCTGTTTCTCACTCTTTCTGTCTGTCAGTCTGACCAAGTTGTAGCATTCAATCACTCCACTTAATCTTGTGTTTTGTCTTTGGAAATTGATTGAAGAATACAATTAAATGAACATCTCCACTCTAAAACTCATGGAGGACAACTGAAAAGGTGAACATTATTTCCGTGGTTGATTTTCAGTTCTGATGGCGATGAATTACTGGATGCGACAGCGCTATGCCATGTTCACCTGGGCAGCAGGGGTAGCCTGCATCATCTTCCGCTTCGAGACCTTGATTTTCCTGGGACTGTTTGTGCTGTCAGACCTGCTGAGAGGTCGGTTTGCTGCTGTGTTCCAGATTGTGAAACACGCCATACCTGCAACGGTTGTTCTGCTAGGTACGTAGCTATCTTGTCAAAAATTTACAATTACATGCCATACTTGCAACGGTTGTTCTGCTAGGTACGTAGCTATCTTGTCAAAAATTTACAATTAACATGCCATACTTGCAACGGTTGTTCTGCTAGGTACTTAACTATCTTGTCAAAAATTTACAATTTTTCAAAGTTTTGGGGGTTTTTTTAATTTGTTTTTGTTTTTTGTTTTCTTCTTTTTTTTTTTTTGTTTGTTTTTTTTTGCTTTTTGTTTATGGTGGATGAGTGAGGAACTGAATGGAATCTGAGTGATTTGTGCATGTATTTGTATGGGCGTAGTAGTCATCCCTTTGGTTTGATAGGTTAATAAATTTTTATTAGTTTTAAGTTTGTTTGCTTAATTGTGTGTTTTGTTTGATTTAGTTAGATGAATTTATTGGTTTTGTTCATGTGTGGGTGGTTTTATTTGACTTGCTTTGTGGAATTGATTTTTTTTGTTTGGTTAGCTGGTTGGTAGAGTTCAAACCAGTATTTTTGCTATTTTTAATGGGTGTTGATGCCTACTCTGATTAGTAGGAGAGCATTTTTGACAACAAGACTTCTGCCCACCATCTCTTTCAAGTTTTCTCTTTGGTGTAGTTTGTTGTAGATTGTATGTATGCACTTAGAGGGAATTGTGTGTATGCTTGTGTGCATGTGTTTTGATTTGCTATGTTTGTTATAAGTATCTCCAGTCTGAGAGTTAACATAGTGTAGAAAATAACCCTTCTCTATTAAGAAGAAGGAAAGGGATAGAGGAGCAGACAGTAGATGATTCTGATTCTGCATCATGTTTCTTGTATTCTGGTCTGGTCATACATCTGCCAGTCGATAAAGAAAATCAAGAACGGTCAGATATCAGGGGAATATATGACTTGACCTTTGGCAGGTATGACGTTCTTGTGGATTCAGTGTTCTGGGCAGCGATGGCTGTGGCCAGAAGGAGAGGTTCTATGGTTTAATGTGTACCTCAACAAAAGCTCCCAGTGGGGTGTATCCTTTGAATTTTTTTGTCGTTGTTGTTTTTTGTCTGTTTGTTTTTGTTCCTGCATAAATGGTGTGTTTACTTACTTCCTTTCATGTAAAGAAACTCAAAGTGAAAATTTTATGTCCATCTCACTTGAACTTGAACTAGTGTAAGGGACTTCTGTCAGGGAATGAAATATGGTAAAGACTTGTTCATGGGTCATGTGTGTGTGTGTGTGTGTGTGTGTGTGTGTG
>JADBJO010002752.1:225000-235000 GCA_016801955.1 Conus betulinus
ACACACACACACACACACACACACACACACACACACACACACACACACAGGCTCTCTCTCTCTCTCTCTCTCTCTCTCTCTCTCTCTCTCTCTCTCCCTCTCTCTCTCTCACTCATGACTTTGGTTAAAATCATTGCTAACACCAACAATAAAGCATTACCTGAGTTTGTTGTTTTGGTTATGTACTCAAGAATACTTGAAAATGGAGCTTTATGTGGTTTATGGCTGCTTTTGATTTTGTTTTGTGTTTGTAAGTGAAGGCATTTGCATATTGTGGGTGCATACATATGGATATGTAGAGAAAAGGGTGAGTGAAATGAGATAGAATGTATGCATTATCAAACAGTTTACTTGCATTTGGTAGCATGCATGTTGTGTACTTGTTAAAAAAAAAAGAGGCATTTGTTGTTTTCACTTGTATATATTGTATAACGATATGTCTATTTTTCACTGAACATTCAGCTGGATATAAACTATTCTTTATTTCACATTGCAAGTTATAGAGACTGTGCTAAGTGAAATAGGTTAAAATGCCGTCATTATTCAACTTGCTGTTTGAAGGATTTTTTTTGTTTTTAATTTCAAATCAAGGAAGACTGTAATTGTTTTTTTTTTGTATATATCTGTATTTTTTTCTCTGTGTGTGTGTGGTAAGAATCAGACCATTTGTTTGGATTTTGATGACTCTATGATGACTTTTCAAAAGTTTTGTTGTTGAATTGTTTTTTGAATATGTTTTTTGGATTTTTTTTTTTTTTTTTTTTTTTTTGTTAGTAGGGGTTGGGGGTGGAGGAGCAATGACTATAGCATTCTCAGTCTTATTTACCTGGGAGATGTGATCAGGCGAGTTATCATGTTATGAAAGTGTTGTATAAGTTTTGTTGATAATTCTGCTGTCACTGTTTTTCAGGACACAGTTTATTTTTTACCCTTTGTGGGGAAACCCTGAAAAGCCCCATATGGTCAATTGGTTGATGATGAAAATGGAAACAGAGCTGATCTTAGTGCTGTCGAGTTTCTTTTGTTCTGCATTGTGGGTTCTTCAGCTCTTCTGCGACTGTCACAAGTGAAACTATACGCGAAAAGAAAAATTGTCTCTGGTTCAGTGTCAGTCTGTGTTTGTCTGCTGCTGCTTCTTCTTCTGTGTTCCTCTTCCATTATGCTCTGTCTGTTTTTGTGTCAGTCTACAGGATTTTTTTTTTTTTCAGTCTCTTTCTGTCTCAGTGTCTTTGTCTCTCTCCCTCTCTCTGTCTCTCTCTCCTGTCCAAAATGGAGATGTGTTTTGTTTTTGTGTTTACTGCCAGAATTTGTAGAAGTGACAGACATTTATCTTTTTCTGTCCATGGATAACATTTATCACAAGATGTTGAACTAGCTTCATCATAGTTTTCAGCCAGTGGATTTACTAAAAAATAAAAATAAAAAAAAATAAAAAAAAACAAAGAAGAAGAAGAAAAAGAAAAACAAAATTCTGGAATTTCAGCTTTTTTTGCAGTGTCACAATTCATCTTTTTTTGCAGTGTCACAAGTACAAGGACATGGTCATTTCCTTTACATGGATCAGGGTTAAAGTTCAAGGAAAGGATTGCTTTAATCCTTGAATGGGTCAAGATTGCAAGGTCAAAAAATAGGATTGTTGTTTGTTTGGTTGAAGTTGTTGCTGTGGTTGTTGTTTTCTTTAATGTTAAAAAGAAGGAAAAGAAAATTTTGAGGCATTTTTTGGGCAAAGACATCACAGTAGATTTTTCAAATAAAAATACTCAGACATGCGCTGAGCTTATAAACGTGAACTGTTTTTGTCAAAAGAGCTTGCTGATAACCTTATCATCAGTCTCATGAGATTTTAGTTTTGATGGCAAATTGAAGCACTTTTGTTTTCAGAGTGGCAGAAGACAAATATCGCATGATTTACAAAAAAGATGGTTCTTTTTCAGAATGGCACGAGACAAATGTTACATGATTTAGAAAATGATACTCTTCATTTTCAGAGTGGCAGAGGACAAATGTTGCATTATTTAGGATACACAGTTCCACAGCTAACAGTTTATTGCTTCACTGAAACCCAGATTTGCCAGACTGGATCAAATGACAACATGTTTGCAGAAAACTCCGCATTCTTTTGCTTTCTCTGCTTCTGTCCCAATCTCTACTTTTGTCCCCATTTTTCTTCATTCATTCTTTTTCCCTTTGGCTTCATTCCAGTCTGTCTTTTGTTCAGTGTGTGTGTGTGTGTGCATGTGTGCATGTGTGTGTGTGTGTGTGTGAACTGTGACAGTTTTCAACAGACCCTCCAAATGAAGATCCAGGAACAACTTCTTTTGAACATTTTTGTCTTAGTCACCAGATACTAGTTCACCTCCCAATAAGATGCCCTGCCCTTTACAACCTTGTTTCTTTACTGATTAGTAGAGTTCATTATTTATGGATTGTATGTTGGGCTCACAGTGTATACTGATAATGAATGTTAAAGAGCTAATGTAAAACTAACTGCATTGGTCTTCAGCAGTTTTATTACCTTAGTTTGTCTGGATAATAAGAGAGGCAATGTGTGTTTTACTTTCATTTAAGTTTGTTTTATTGTGTTTTTTAGGTAGATGGTTTTTCTTTTTTTAAAGAGAGACAGCAGTATTTTCAGCTGATGGGATTCTGAGCAAAGGATTTTGCCATATACAGGTTGAGATGAATAAAACAAAAAAAGAACGAAAGAAAGAAAACAGAAATGTGCTATGGTTAAGTACTCTCTTCATTTCATTTTTTTTTGTATGAATCTCTCTCTCTCACTCCCATTCTATCCGTGTGGTTTTGCTTCTTATTTACCAAATGTGCGCGCACACATACGCACGCACGCACGCACATACTGTCTCTTTCCCCCTACACATACAAAACTCTCAGTGTTTCTTGATTAGTCTGTCTGTCTCTCTCACTGTCTTGCTCACATACACACACATACAAACACTCTTCCCCTCTCTCTCTCTCTCTCTCTATCTCTCTCTCTCTCTCTCTCTCACACATACACACACACATGCACACACACACACACACACACACACATACACACTCAGGACTGAACAAGATTTTTTTTTTTTTTTTTTTTTAGAACACGGATCTGAAATAGAACTTCCCAAGAAAATTATGAATAAAAACAAAAAGAAAAATGACACATGTCTGTTTTCCACCCTTAGTCCAAATTGGTGTATCCGTCATTTCCCAAGTTGGCCTCAGGCGAACACGACAACAGTGACACAGGTTATGAAAGCACTGCACAATGCAGATGGCCATATTCCAAATGCGGTTCCTGAGGCAAAATCCTGCCTTTTCTGTTTTGTGGGGACTGCCCTGTATGCCCAGTCAGAGAACAAAGTAGTCTGAAAGTATATGTACATTATATATACCATGAGAAATGCAGAAAGATCAGACCAGACCCAGCCAAAAATACAAATTAACACACAGAAATGTAATTCAAAACAATGTTCATTTAAGGAAACGATACGGTACAGACGCAATCAAATATAAGGTATCAATAATCGCAAGAGCTTTTCCGAGTTTATCAAGCATATTATAGAAAAGATTGATATAGATTATGTGGCGTCCAGGACAAAGTACTCCAGAATTGTTCACTGAGATTTCAAAATGAGATGATGGCAAGTGGTCAGATTCTATTTGTGTGTGTGTGCGTGTTCATTGGATTTCGTTTGTGGTATTTGATAGTTACAATAACACCTCTATTAAACAAATGACTCTCTAAGACCCATGTCCGTTTTAATATCGTCTTGGCCGAACCAGCGAAAGGATGATTGCCAATCGATACCGCACGAGTTACCTCTCTTTAAACAATTTTAGCCACGATAAAACATCGTTAAGACTTGGGATATTAAGCAGAGCGGCGATACCAAACTTTAGCAAAGTGCTTTATCCAGTCAGTGGGTAGTGACAACGATAAAATACCCGAAATGCACCATGGATACAAGGAGAAGAGAGAGGCACAGCCATGCATAGCCCACTGAAACGCCTTGATGAACAATCGGCAACAAACAATCCAGCTCCGTCATTGTGACGAGAAGATGGCGTCTGTCAGAACACCTCAATAACCTCAGTATAATCAGGCTGCAACGAATGTATGCGTGTGCTTTGACCATTTCATTTTTTTTACGTAAATATAACTATTATTTACTTTCGCAAATCCTGCTGATCGTCATGCACCTTCGTTCCCAATGTTGTCGTGGACTTCATTTTAAACCAAACCGGGTGCAAATGTAAAGCTTCATCAGCTCCGACGGAGAGATTTTAGTATAGATGTACAAACTGATAGCAGTAAATCTGAAGTGATGCAGGGAAACTGTAAGAGAAAAACAAGAAACCAGGCAGGTGATTATTGTGCGTGACGTGGTGAAATATCACGCGCTTAACAGGGCATTGGGCTGAAGTGCTATAGAATTTCAAGCGACCTCGCAGATGTAGGTAACTCTATACAGTACACGTCAGGACATTGCCCTAAGATAACACCAACAGACGAATATAGCTCCATGCTCATAAATAAATCAAGAGAATAACCTGATAGGCGTCAAGTGCCGTAACTCTACTCCCTGATCTTTTCATTTACCTCCCTTTCTCTCTTCGTTCCTTCCGAGTTTGACGTTCTCAACCACAAAATGGTGATGTGGCAAGGTGATCTAAACGGAACTGATCTGCTGTCCGAGACGGAGGAATCCATCTGAAGAAATGACGAACAAGACAACAACAACACTGCTATTACCGCCAGAACGACAACACGTTATGATAGGCAGGGGCGGATCAAATACTAATGGGAAGGGGGTTAGGGGAGGGTCCAAATGAAGTTGTGGTGCAGTGATCTAACAGCAGCAGGTGCTGTTAAAGCAGTGAAAGGAGGGGGTGGTGGGAGGATAGGGGGCTTCTACTGTAGCCAATCAGGTGCTTTGGAGATCTCCCCTCCAGAGAACGAATATAATCCGCTAAGCATTTCTGAAAACAAATAAACAAACCTTTAAGTGGAGGGGATGGTGTCTGGAACCCTTTGAGCCCCCCCCCCCCCCCAAAAAAAAAAAAAAAAAAAAAAAAAATCCGTCCGTGACTGACAATGTAAAGGACAATTTTCATGCTCGTCTCCAGCAAGATTCGAACTGCCAACAACTGACCGGCGCAAATTTCAGTCGGTGGTCTTCTTGCTGTGCCAACCAGCACTGAGTCCGACCTTTAATCTGCACTGCCACTTTTATTTTCAGTCAGTCTTGGCCTTAAGGGCTGAAAGATATTTATAACAGAATTAGCCTCAGGTGGTTGGAGTATCTATGCTTCTGGCATGAAAATAGATCAAGTAACGATCTTGTGGATGTTAAGGACTATTAATCCGTCAACCGACCGGACGATGTTGACTTCTTGTTGTGTACACTTGTCCTTGACTTTGTCGCCAAAGAGTCTGTAGTTACAGGTGATTAACCAAGGGTATATAACTGTCTTCGTTCGCTGGATTTGTAAGACAGAGACAGAGAGAGAAAGGTCATATACGTGTTTTTAGGTAAGTCTTTTTTCTTTTTTTTTTTTTTTTTTTTTTTTTTTTTTCCTTCTTTTGAAATCAGACATTCTATACGTTCATACTGAGCTGCATTTTTTTTTTTTCTGTTTAAAAACCAAAGAGAAACTATCGTGAGCAACTGTTCGTGAATCATATTTGTGTGTGTGTGTGTGTGTGTGTGTGTGTTCGTGAATGTGTGTGTGTGTGTGTGTGTGTGTGTGTGTGTGTGTGTGTGTTGTTGTTTTGTTATTTTTTTGTTTCTGAAACTAATTCATTAATTCCTTATTGACAGTTGCTCGAATAACTGATGAATTTTTAACGAGAATCATATATGTATTTTGTTCATTACTCTGTTAATTTGTTCATTGATACACGTATTCATTTACTGCTGTGCGGAGAACAGGCACCGGCAATATCACTTTGCGAAGATTCCTCATGTTTGTACATGTTTTTCATACCTGAAAATACCGGTCAGTTGTGTGACAGATGATGCTGTTCACAAAATCACGTTGTGACGACGCTAATGCCCGTGTCTGTGATCATGTAGGCTTGCTTCCTTCATAACTCGGGCGTCACGTGCCTTTTCGTGTGCTGTTTTATAAAGTGCGGGTTATAACTAATCCTCGATGATAAATTTGTCCACCTAGCCTAAATGTTCTGCCGATGATGAAGAGGGTGTTATGTTCCATGTTACTCATCCTAAACCGTTGGACCATTTCAGTGGCGTTTCACTATGTGTGTGTGTGTGTGTGTGTATGTGTGTGTGTGTGTGTGTGTGTGTTATCAGCATTAGTCAACCTGCATCAACGGTTTTTTGGACGCTACCTCTGTGGATGGTTGGTTGTTTGATGCCGCGGACTTACTTCATCGTGAAGTCTGACACATGTGTGACAGTATTCAGAGAGATTCGTGGACTAAATCACAACTGTAACCAATCAATGGAAGTACCACCCTTCTTCGCTCCTCTTCCCCCCCCCCCCCCCCCCCCCCCCCCCCCTCTTCCATCCATTCCACTCTCGGTTGCTAGACACCACTGCTAACTTCAAATCTACATTCCATCCAGGTTAGATCCGGACTGGCTTGCCACTTCTAGAAACCTAACTGTGAATATGACTTCGTAAATGCATGCTTTCAAGTCTTTCCTGCTGTTTCAGTGGCGTTTCTCTCAGCCTCTTGTTTCCGGTTCCCCCGCACACAGCCACACCCAGAGGGGGAGCCTTTGGCACTCCCAACAGCAGCAGTTCACAGGGAGCAATCGGTGGAAATACTGTTGTGATGCGACCTAGGAGAAGAGACACTGCGTTTTATTATGAGTCTTGTTTAGTAGAGACTCAGTCTCAAATCTCCCCCGTCCTCCCATCCATATCTCACCCTCACGTGTACCCCCTTGCTCCTTTTTCCATTCCTGCCGCCTCACTACGGACGACAGTAACTGATTAGTTTGGGAGCCAGCGTGAGTGAGCGTACCTCTCCCGAGGGTGCCACCACGACTATCCATCCTTCCAACCATCGACAGTCCTCGGGAACTTCAACATTAATTGATCAGTCGGGAAGCCAGCATGAGTGAGCGTTACCCTCTCGAGGGCGCCTCCCACGTCTATTCATCCATCCATCCATCCATCCATCCAACGACAGTCCGCATGAACTTGCCGACCCCGAGAACTTTGACACAGGCATTGATGTAAAAGAGGATTTGAAAATAAGGCCATCTCGAATGCAGGACATGCAAGACGACAACATGGAAGACGACAATTTTTTTTTTTTTGTTGGGATTAATCTACCCCTGGTTAATCACCTGTGAATACAAACCTGCTTCAGTTTGGTCTGACACTTGAAGACAGAGGGTTGGGGGGGGGGGGGTGTTGTTGTTGTCGTTGCTGTTGCTGTTTTGTTGATGTTGTTGTTGTTGTAAACGATAATCAATGGTGATGATGTGATAATGATTCTATAGAATTTCATTTCGGTCAGATACTTAATGACGAGGCTGTACTCTATGCTTCCTTTCATAGCATATTCTGGCGTCAACACAACTAGTTGCCTGAGCTGGTCAGGAATTTTGCGCAACCATGAGATTCAGTTTCATCAAGGGGGCATCACTGCGTGCTGGCTGGTCTACTCAACGCTACACCCCTCATCTGCCAAGCCATGAAACAATAGCGAGCAGAGTTTACAGCTACAAGCTAAACAAATAAATAAATGAATAAATAAATAAGTAAATACATACATACATACATACATACATACATACATACATACATGCATGCATACATACATGCATGCATGCATGCATGCATGCATACATACATACATACATACATACATACATACATACATACATACATACATACAAATGGGAAAGTGGGGTCTCGTGAACAACATCTCGCAGATGCCTGACCTACGCACTTAACCCACTGCACTGTTTAGGCTTTGGAAGAGTAAGTCACGGGTTACTACAGAGTGGGAGGCATTCATTAAGTTACTGAAAGTCGACTATGTGATTCTTTTCTCCTCATTTCGTTCGATAACATACTCAGCAACTGTAGGTATGAGGGGCCGAAAAATCCGCCAACCATTGGTACTTTTTTTTTTTTTTTTTTGGGGGGGGGGGGGGGGGGGGGGGGTTCGAACCTGCCACCTCCCCAGCCTGGAAACCATGACACTAACCGCCGCACCATGGGACTGGTATCAACTTAAGGTTTTTGTTCTTGGTGGCATCCAATGATATACACTCATGCTGGTGTATGCTCACGTTCGCGGGCATATGTGTTTGTGCGTGCAGGTGCGTTAATATTTCGCATGGGTGTATGTACGTGCGTTATTCAGAGAGAGAGAGACAGACAGACAGAGACAGACAGACAGACAGATGGACAGAGTGGAGGGACGGAAGGAAAGAGAGATATGATGCATTTTGTTCCCCCCCCCCCCCCCCCCCCCCTTATTCTCTTATTCTTTTTTTCCTCCTCTCCCTCTTCTCGTGTTATTTCATACACGTGACATTACATTTATTCATGTGCACACGTGTGTATATGAAGAAGAAAGGGAGGGAGAGAGGGGAGGGGGGGGAGGGAGGTGGAGAGAGATGTGCATTTTTTTTTCCCTCTCCTCATCAGCTTCTTCTTTCTCCTCCTCTTCCTCTTCATTTATTTCATGAAAGTGACACTGCATTTATTCATGTGTATACGTATATGTACGGGAGAAAGAGAAGACAGACAGACAGACAGATAGTCTGAAAGGGAAGGGGGCTGGGAGAAGAAGAGAGAGGTAAGTATAACCCCCCCACACACACCCCCTGCTTCTTATCCTCTTCTTCTTCCTCCCCCTCTTCCTCCTCATGCTATCTCTCATGACAGTGACACTGCATTCGTTCATGTAATTCTTTTTACGTATCATTTCCTCCCTTTGTTTCCGTCTTCTTCCACTTTTATTTTTCTTTTTGTTTCAAGAATTGTTTAAAAAGAAAAAGCCTCGGATGTCCCTAATTCTGTTCCCATTCAAGTTTCAGCTAGTCACTCAGTCAGTCCTCTTCTTCGTCAAAATAAAGCGAGTCAAACAAACAAACAAACAAACAAACAAAGCTGACAAATGGAAACAATGCAATTATTCAAATAGCTCTTTAAAGTAGGACAGTTTGTACACTGTCAAAGCAGCAGTTGGAAATAGCACGCGCTAATAGGTGCCGTTTTTTTTTTTTTTTTTTTTTTTTTTTGTTTTTTTTTTTCAACATACAGAAACCAGCAACCGTGGCAAACCAGACGCTCCGCAATCAGTTCCTTCGCCACTTTATCTCGGTGATCGATACGACCACAGCTTACTCGAGGCTTATCGATCATCACGATTTCTTGTCGTCTTGGTCGATAAGGGTCGTTTGAGGTTCGTTTGATTTATTTATAGCGGTGCCATTACTGGCGACGTCGACGTCGACATTTTTTTCCCTCCGTCAAGAGTGGCGGATCATTGTCGGAATGATTGGTCTTTGGTAAGTAGGTGTGGGCACTTAGGACAGGCATTTCTCTCTCTCTCTCTCTCTCTCTCTCTCTCTCTCTCTCTTCTCTTCTTTTTCTCTCTCTCTCTCTTAGTTCTTTCTGTCTCTGTCTTTTTTTCTTCTTCTCTTAGTTCTTCTTTCGTTCTTTTCTCTATTGTTGTTGTCGTTGTTGCCGTTGTTGTGATCGTTGTTGTTGTTGTTGTGTTTGTTGTTTTTCTCCTTCCCTTCCTCCTCCTCCTCCTCCTCTTTCTCCTCCACCTTCTCTTCTTCTTATTATTGTTTGTTTAAGTTTCTTTTTCTTTCTTTCTTAGTTCTTCCCAGTATTTTTTTTTCCTTATTAGCCAGCCAGGCTGACGGATGTGTCTTGACAAAACAAAAAGAAAAGCGTAGAGAAATACGGTGAAGAATCTGTCTTCTATTCGTAATTGTTGTCCTTCCGTCTACGCCCCTCTTACCCCCACCCCACTCCCCACCCCACCACCCACCCC
>JADBJO010002752.1:272500-282500 GCA_016801955.1 Conus betulinus
TCGACCAGAACCGACTTTCGATATCTGGACGCTCTTGGGTCGTCACGGTCTTCAGAGGTTGTGGCAGGTCCAGCCACCATATCTAACTGTTCTGATTTTTGCGATATGTCGAACACCATGTGGGAAGCATCACGATCCAGTGGAGTCCCAAAGGGGCCAGCAACCATATGGGAAGCATTACGATCAGTCCCAAAGGGGCCAGCAACCATATGGGAAGCATTACGATCAGTCCCAAAGGGGCCAGCAACCATATGGGAAGCATTACGATCAGACCCAAAGGGGCCAGCAACCACATGGGAAGCATTACGATCAGACCCAAAGGGGCCAGCAACCACATGGGAAGCATTACGATCAGATCCCAAAGGGGCCAGCAACCATATGGGAAGCATTACGATCAGACCCAAAGGGGCCAGCAACCATAATTATGGGAAGCATTACGATCAGTCCCAAAGGGGCCAGCAACCACATAGGAAGCATTACGATCAGACCCAAAGGGGCCAGCAACCATATGGGAAGTATTACAATCAGACCCAAAGGGCCAGCAACCATTATGGGAAGCATTACGATCAGTCCCAAAGGGGCCAGCAACCACATGGGAAGCATTACGATCAGAACCCAAAGGGGCCAGCACCATATGGGAAGTATTACGATCAGTCCCAAAGGGGCCAGCAACCATATGGGAAGCGTCCCGATCCAGTGAAGTCCCAAAGGGGCCAGCGAAGTGCAGGAAAGGGAAAGGGAAGAAATCGTTTCAAAAAGAAATACGTTACCGAAAGTAAAGTCACGGATATGAAAAATACAGGAACATATTTTAAGCCTGTACTTGAGGATCTTGAACGAATGGAAGGGAAATTACTCGCATTCAAAGAGACAACACAATGAAAGAAAAAAAAAAGGTAAATATCGCTTTAAATGAAAGTAAACTGCAGTCGTTATATATATTGAAGCGCTTTGGGTCAATTCAGCACGCAAAGAGATGGGATAGAACGGCGATGAAACTGCCGACCGTCACTACACAATTCGGTCACCTGGGGGATGAGTGACTCACACCAAATGACTGAGCTGTTGAAACTTCTAGGAATCGGCAGCTGTTGTAAATTATTGTGATGGCGTTGACAGGCATCTCCACACGTGAACCCTGTTCATTTTTTTTTTTTATTTTCTTTTATTTTACTACTGAAAAGTCAGTGTACCTTGTGTGTGTGTGTGTGTGTGTGTGTGTGTGTGTGTGTGTGTGCGTGTGTGTGTGTGTGTGTGTGTGTGTGTGTGCGTGTGTGTGTGTGTGTGTGTGTGTGAGAGAGAGCGTTGTGTTTTTGTTCTGTTTCCTTTCTCTGAGATTGACGTTTTCTTGAGACCTTGATATAGTTGTACGTTTCGAGACAAGTTCTTTTGCAGTCTGTTTCCTTCCTCTCCTTTTGACGTTCTCTTCGCCTTCTTCCTGGCTTATCAGCGTATGACGAGAGACAAGCTTCACGCTGTCAACAGTTCCCTTCTAGTGACGTAGTCCGTGCAGTTCCCATCTAGTGATGCATTCCATGCAGTTCCCATCTAGTGACGTAGTCCGTGCAGTTCCCTTCTAGTGACGTAGTCCGTGCAGTTCCCATCTAGTGACGTAGTCCGTGCTGTTCCCTTCTAGTGACGTAGTCCGTGCAGTTCCCTTCTAGTGACGTAGTCCGTGCAGTTCCCATCTAGTGACGTAGTCCGTGCAGTTCCCATCTAGTGACGTAGTCCGTGCTGTTCCCCTTCTAGTGATGTAGTCCGTGCAGTTCCCTTCTAGTGACGTAGTCCGTGCAGTTCCCATCTAGTGACGTAGTCCGTGCAGTTCCCATCTAGTGACGTAGTCCGTGCAGTTCCCATCTCGTGACGTAGTCCGTGCAGTTCCCATCTAGTGACGTAGTCTGTGCAGTTCCCATCTGGTGACGTAATCCGTGCAGTTCCCATCTAGTGACGTAGTCCGTGCAGTTCCCTTCTAGTGACGTAGTCCGTGCAGTTCCCATCTAGTGACGTAGTCCGTGCAGTTTCCCATCTAGTGACGTAGTCCGTGCAGTTCCCATGATGGTGTAGCTTCGGTCAGCGACAGGCACATGTAAGGATGCGTCACGTTTCACCCAGTCACGTTTTTCGCCCAATCACGTTTTGCCTGATCACGTTTTTGCCCAATTACGTTTTGCCCATTCACGTTTTTGCCCAATCACGTTTTGTCCAATCACGTTTTGCCCAATCACGTTTTGCCTAATCACATTTCGCCCAATGACGTTTTGCCCAATGACGTTTTGCCCAATTACGTTTCGCCCAATCCTTTGCCTCATGTGTAATCGCCAGTGTTCCCTTCCCGTAACTATAAAAATTCCAAGTGTAATATTTTCACCGAAATGATAATGCACGGTTCGCCTAAAAGCATTTGTGGTGTATGGCAGGGGAAAATAAAACTGCAATGCATAAAAAGAAAAGATACCCTTGCTGACATCCATACACATTGTCTTGTTTGTACTGAAGACGAAGTGAATGTTAAAACCGAGAGAAACTGAATCAGAGATCAGGTGCTTTACACTGTCCCTTTCTTGTTCGCTTCAGCCTCTCATATATAAACCAGTGTGTTATGTGAGGTTACCCGATCCACCGAATTTGCAAACTACTTTCGACAGGTGCTTATCAAGATCTCTGTTCACCTATTGTCAGGCTTCCATCTCTCTGTCTCTGTCCTTGTGTGTGTGTGTGTGTGTGTGTGTGTGTGTGTGTGTGTGTGTGTGTGCGTGCGCGTGTGCGTGTGTGTGTGCGCGCGCGCGCGCGCGCGAAACAGTCATGATAACACCTGATTTGCAACGAAACGTAATGGGTGTGTTGGAATAAAGACAGACGGGGTGAAACGTGATCGGGCAAAACGGTGGTGCACCGCTATGCAGTTGTCTGTGTTGTAAGCTAATTCAAAGAAAGTGTTGGCTATGGTTTGACCAAGGCACTGTGGAGTAACATCGGCGCTCTCTCTGGGTAAGTGAGCGACGCGTTTGCCACGAACACTAGAAACGTCCCGAAGCCAGAGTATGAAAAGCGGGTCATTCTATGAAAGCAGCCAGTAAACGTTGTATGGATTCTGTCTTCTGCACATCAGCCAAAAACTAACCTGAAAGCTAAACCTAACCCTACCCAGAATCTAATCCTACCAAGCCTATTCTGACCCCGGACCTAAATCCTTCAGAAAACTGTAGAAATCCGTTTAAACGTTCTTGGTGTTTCAGTTACTTGTAAGAGCGATCTCCCCTGATATTTACGCTGCCATGGATGTGTCCCTTTTTTTTTTCTTGCTGGCGATTCTGTCGAGGGACACAAGATGGCGGCGATCGCATTCGTTTTTAATTTGTCATATCTGCATTTGTATTTCGGATTTTAGTTGTTGTATTTGTGCAGCTACAACTGATACCATCACTATCTAACTTATTATTTTAGGATCCAGTTCTTCCATGTCATATTACCGATTTACTTCGATGTCATTCGTCTGTCTCGCGAGACGACGGTGCTGCGCTTTGGATCAGTCAGTTGTGGAGTTGCGGGGCCTGCTGTGGCTGACGAGCCCCGATCCTTGAGCGGCAGATGCTGTTGCAGTTGCCAACAGAATGATCGCGAACCTCGACAGCTCGCGCGAGTTGTCTCTCTTCTGACAAGGTTTAGCGTTGAAAAACTGAATCGTCGCTGCAAACGCTCTTGCCAAGCGTTGACAAAGCGCTCTGCCTGGACACCCCTGCGGTCGGACCGTGTGAGCGTGGCATCGCGGATTCACTGCATGCAGTGTGGTTACACTTTTACATGCTTTTCCTTCACCTGTTCATCTCCTTACCTCCTTGGCTTGCTGATTAAGACTATATTATCTCTCTTGAAGGATTTTAAGCAGTTTGATTAAGATTTCACTGCTCAAAGCTATATGGACTTGGGATCGATTAGAACACATTGGCCATAATTGTAGAGAGGAAAAACAATGCAATCAGAAAAGGAGGGACAGGTTGGTGTCTGTGTGTGGGTTGGGGGGGGGGGGAGTATGAAGCGATGGTGAATAATAGGAATGGGCAGGGACAAGAAGAGCCGACTGAACGCCTCCTGTGGTCCACCATGAGACAGAATACCCTGTCGCATTGTGACTCACGTGCTGAAGTGGAATGCCCAGATGCAACGCAAAATGTAACAATGCAGCCGTCCGCGCGAAAAAAATATTGCATTGTTACAATATCCCAACGCGAAACCGCTAAAATAGACACATTTTTCATGTGTAATCCGCAGAGTATCACTTTTTTGTATGTGTGTGCACTAGGCACGAAAAATATAGCAGATGAGATTGTTCGCTTTTTTGTGGAGAATGCTGCATTATTTCTGTTATCCTAGCGGTCAAGAAGTCGTGAAACAGATAATTAAGTCTACATTTAAGTGCTACCGAGGAATCCAAAATATGTGAAAACAATATGATTCACTATCCTTCTACACCAACACATGTAAGTCTCAATGTTCCACCGGGTGTGGTACTTATCGATCAAGAAGAAAACTTGAAGAAAGCAGCAGTCTTGAACGACTGTTCTTTCACTTTTTCGGGCCAGACCGCTCCACGCTTCCATTTTACCTAAAGGCTTCTTCAGCGTTATACTTTACCTGGAGACTTCTCCATTGTTGTATTTACACAGAGATGACTGCGTTGTTACATGTTAATGATGTGTTAACGATCGGTGCGGACTGCAGACCGTGCAGGTGGATGCTTTCCCTATTCCAACTTTGGACGATCACGGATGGCGGCAGCAGACAGACAGACAGACAGAGGGAGGGAGGGAGGGAGAGAGGGGGGAGAGGTAGGTAATGCAAGACTATGTACATGGTGGAATTGTGATATATTGGTTTGTTGTTGGTGGTGGTGGTGGTGGTGGTGGTGGTGTGTGTGTGTGTGTGTGTGTGTGTGTGTGTGTGTGTGTAAACTGATTAAAGTGCTCTCCCTTAAATTGAACCAGGTCTACAGTTTCGTGTACAGTTGAGGAACAGCCACTCAAATTAAGTGGAAACGAAATATTCGCGCTCTTTCCTCGGTAAGAGAGAGAGAGAGAGAGAGAGAGAGAGAGAGAGAGAGAGAGAGAGAGAGAGAGAGAGAGAGAGAGAGAGAGAGAGAGAGAGAGAAGAGAAGAAGAAGAAGAAAGAAGAAGAAAGAAAGAAAAAAAAGAAAAAAAATATGGCCTTCTATATAACCCAAGAAACTGCAGGTAACAACCACCCCCTCACTTCCATACATATACCCCCTCCCTCGCCCCCACTTCCACTCCACCTACGCTCTTCACACACACAATTTCTCCCTCCCCCCCCCCCCCCCCCCCCCCCCCCCCCCCCCACACACACACTCCCGGGGCCACTTCTTCCTCTCCACTCTCCTCCACAAACGGTCATAGTCGTCAACGATATTCATCCCCAATTACTCGAGGTTCATTACCAACCTGTAGAGTTCATTAGCGAAGCTCGCCAACTGAATGGCTTGCAATTAGCAGCAAGGAGTAAAGAAGACGTCGGCTCTGCAGAACAGGACCAAGTCTCTGACTCACGCCATGGTGTTCTGGTAGGTTGTTGGGCAGTTTTGACGTCATCAGCTCGTTGCGTTCGATGAAAAAATAGCCGGATCTAATCGCTGAAGCTTGTTGAAGTTCAGCAATGGAGTTCTGTATAGAGTAGTGTTGGGTGACTTAAAGCTGTTTTAAAATTGGATGGATGGATAGAGCATGATGGCTTACCGTAGGGTAGGGTGTGGGACGGATTGAGACGGCTTATGGTTTGGGTTGGTTAGGAGATGGTAAAGTTGGGCAAGGGTGGAGTGGGTTAGGATAAGTTGGGTTTGAATAGGGTAAGCGAGATAGGGTGGGAGGGGGGAGGGTAAGCTAGGACGGGGTAGGATAGGATAGGGTATGGTGGGTATTAGTAGGGGGGAGAGAGTAAAAATGTGGTGCGGTTGGACATAATATAACCAGATGAGGGTAGGGTGGGTTTGGTAGCGTAAGACTGGGTGTGCTGGGGTGGAGATCAGGTAGGGAGAGGTGAATATGATAGAGTGGGCTAGGTTTGTTAAGGCAGGGGAAGGTGCGAAGGGTTATACAAGGTAGGACACAGTGGATCCGGGTAGAACAGTGGAGAATAGGGTATGGTAAGGTAGGATGGGGTTGGATAGGAAATGGTGAGTCAGGTAGGGTAGGAAGAAATGGGGTAGTATGGGTTAGGGTCAGGAGAGAGTGGGGTAGCTTTAGCAAAAGGTAGGGTTATATTAGATACGGTGGGTTAGGAGAGGACAGGGTGGGTAAGCGTAGGCTGGAAAAGAGTGGGTTAGGGTGGGGTAAGGACAGAGTGGATGAAAGAATAGAATGAATGAAGATAGGTTGAATTTCGTGTGGGTAGAATCAGTCAGGTTTGGGTGAGTTAGTTGGGAGAGAGGTGGTTATGTCAGGGTAGAGTAGAGTAGATAAAACGATGAAGATCAGAGAGAGAGAGAGAGAGAGAGAGAGAGATTGGGGACGGGGGTGAGCTTGCTCTGTAGAAAAAGAGAATAAGGGCATTGAGGCGTAGCGGCGAAGGGGCGGGGGGTAGAGTGGAGGAGAACATGAAGGGAAGGCGGAAGGGATGGCGATGAGGCATTCAGAGTACTCAGAACTACACATCCGTCGGTAGTCATCAATACAATCTTGTAAGAGGGCAGCTGAAAAACTGAAATCTTGCGGATTGCAAGTCATGTGGAAGTTAACAATATCCGGCAGACATGGGATAGGTGGGTTGACAGAACGGCGAGGGGATAAAGAGACAGAAACAAAGAGATGAGAAACCAAGACAGAAAACTAAATTAGGCTGTCACTGATTCGGCTTCTTTGCATAAACATCCACTGAATTTCCGACACAAACCAAACGAATACCTTTCACTCCACTGCCTGTCTATACAGGCAGTGTCCGCAGGAGTATCAGCCTGCGTAGGCAGAAAGAAAGAAAGAAAGAATACCTTTTAGGGTCGGAGGTCAGACAGACTACCATTCCCCTCCCCCCCCCCCCCCACCCCGGACACCCCCCCCCCCCCCCCCCACTCCTCCCGCCCTGTTACACCATGAATTGTAACGTCTTCCGATTGCTAGGCATCATGCTGTCAATCTTCGTGCGGGGTCCTCATTTCGGTATGTCCGAGTGGGGGGACCGTTTAGTCCTGTTCGTCTGTATCCGCTTATCAAGCAACGGGACAATGCGAATGCCGAGAGCTCTGTCTACCAATCAGAGACCGTCACCATACTTTGTGAATCAGGATTTTTTTTTTCTTTTCTAAATCATGGTTGAACGCATTGCGAAACGATTTCCTCTTTGACTTTCAGCTTTTCGAGACCGCGTTTATCTGGTTGATATCTAAAATGAAGCGAATTTGAAACGAAAAGCTCAATCAGTCTCCAGCTTGTTAACTTTTTTGTTTCATCCCTGTCTCTCTCTCGCGCGACATGTTTCGGCCAGTTTTGTTAACCTCCTTCCGATTGGGTTTGAGAAAGCTCGACGCTCACCGTCGATTAGGCGAGATCTCTCCACTGACAGGGCAGACAGGGGGTGTGTGTGTCCCAGAGGACAGACTTGCATGCAACAGGCTCCAATAGCGCCAGAGTCGTGGAGTCACGTGGGACGTTTTGTGTGACGGCAGATTTATCGTCCCTGACCGCACAGTCTGTGTGGGGATTTGGCCTGTTCGTCTGATGTCTGGTAGGGACTAGTGAGTTGGAAGAGCTGGGTGGTTTTTACGTGATAGCGGCGTTCGGATTACGAAGGTATACTATTACCAGTAGCGTGTTCCTGTTTCCTCCTTTTTTTTTTTTTTTTTTTTTTTTTTTTTTTTTTTTTTCTTTTTTTTTTTTTTCTTTTCCCTTACTCTCTCTTTGTGTGTTCACATCGTGCCTGTTCTTTTTTGTCTCTGTCCTTCGGTTTCTGTCCAAGCTTTTCTTTCTTTCTGTCTCTGCCTCTCTTTCTCTGTCACAAACTGTCTTTCAGTGGAGTGTGTGTGTGTGTGTGTGTGTGTGTGTGTGTGTGTGTGTGTGTGCCTGCGTGTAAGTCTATGTGTGTGTGTGTGTGTGTGTGTGTGTGTGTGTGTGTGAGAGAGAGAGAGAGAGAGAGAGAGAGGAGAGAGAGAGAGAGAGAGAGAGAGAGAGAGTCATTTTCCTTTTCGTGGTGTGTGTGTGTGTATGAGAGAGAGAGAGAGAGAGAGAGAGAGAGAGAGAGAGAGAGAGAACATGCGACCTTCTTCATTACAGAAGATCCTATTGATCCAAACTGCTATCTTTGAAGGGCATTGGTGTCATATGCACTCCTTGCTAAGAGGGCGTGCGCGCGCTTTTGTGTGTGTGTGTGTGTGTGCGCGCGCAACATCTCTGTGGGAGGGGGGGGGGGGGGGTGCGTGCGAGGAGAGAGAGAGAGAGACAGACAGACAGACAGAGAGAGAGAGGGAGAGAGAGAGAACGTACAAATAGCCTCCTCCTGAGAGAGAGAGAGAGAGAGAGAGAGAGAGAGAGAGAGAGAGAGAGAGAGAGAGAGAACGAGCTCAGGCGGCCGTCTCCCTTACAGAAGTTCTAAGTGATGCTACCTGCTGTGGTTCAACGACTTTGGTAAATTCCGCACTCCATGTCTTCCTTGTTCCCGACCGGATCGCCACCCTCATCACCACACTTCAAAGAAAAACCCGAAGTTCCTGTTATATGTAAAGACCATACTATTACATACTTACACTCCTCGGCTTCCAATCCCCACCACCCTGTTTTTGTTAGTAAGGAGTATGCTCCCTTTCATAAGGACCCGCACTGCACTGGCACATCTGGCTTGGAAGGAACTGTCATATAACCCAGCTAGGCTGTCGTGTCCAATATGACGACTGAAGGCTCTTGTCTTCCTTCATCGGATGTTCTCTGTTCTTTATCTTCTGTCCCCGCCCTCCTTCGGATTCCTCATTCGCACCGTTTTTGTCGTATATCTCCGTTGATTGTAATCTTGATAGCGTACACTTATTGTTCCTCTCGTGTTTATTTGTTGTTGGATGTCCTGGATGAATTTTTAGAGATAAATTTTCCGTTACGAAGTGATTTCTTCACGTTTGGTTGCTGTTTTTTTGTAGTCGCCCCTACCCTCGCCTCTTTCCCCGTCCACCATCCACCCACTCTCCTCATTCGTGTGTGTGTGTGTGTGTGTGTGTGTGTGTGTGTGTGTGTGTGTTTAGAAATACGGAAGACATTAATCTACATTTAGTGTTTTCTTGTAGCGTTCTGACGCTCGAATTGCCTCTGTTGTGTTGGTTTATCCTCTTTCCAGTGTGTAGAGAGATTCCATTCATACCAAGTCTTTGCATCAAGAGAGATATCTTATTCTTAGACAACACACTTAGATGATGAGTTTTGTTGTTGTTGTTGTTTGTTTGTTTTTACATGTGCGTGAACATTCCCATCATTGTGCACATCAATCAGAAGACATGATTATTTCTGGTGAATGGAGAGAAAGAAATGACAATAGCGGTACGCGATAGACGAGGTTCGGAAATATGCAAGGGAGGGAAATGTGCGTCAGAGCTCGCGTTCAGCCGGAGTGCCCCGCCGTTTTTCATGGGACAGACGGCGCTGGTGGGCACGGCCAAAGCAGTTTCTTTTTTCCCTCCAGTCAGCTGAACAGATCAATGACAGAGAGAATATGCCGGAACACGGGGTGTGAAACGGGGCGCCTGTCATGCAGACAGTCGACACCCCGATCGTTATCCTGGCGTAAACTTCAAATCAAACTATTTGACCCTGTGAATCCGTTTGCTTGACCCACAAACCGAGAAAACCTAACTCCGTTTGCAGTGGAAAGACAGGCGTTATCTTTCCCTGATTTTTTTTTCTCTTCTTCCCGGAAGAGACCTGTTAGGAAAGATGTCCAGTCCTACCTCTAGCCCTTGCAGGTTATATTTCATTGTCTTCACATGGAAGACCAAGTAGAATATTAACGGGGAGAAGCT
>JADBJO010002753.1:2500-15000 GCA_016801955.1 Conus betulinus
GTCTGCCCCCCCCCCCCCCCTTTCCCTCTTTGCATACCACTCTGTTCTCGTGCACTTTTTCTCTCATACTCTGTCATTCTGTCTCTCCCCCAACCCCCACCCTTGTGTTTCTCAATATCCCCTGCCTCTTTGCCTCTCTCTGCATTCTGGTCCTATCTCTGTATATGTGTATCTCTCTCTCTCTCTCCTCTCTCTCACTGGCTTGTTCTCTCTCTCCAGCCTCTCATTCTTCCCTCCCCTTCACCTCTCCGTCTATCCTGTTTCTTCTTCTTCTTCTTCTTCGTGTTCTTGTTACTGTTGTGTTGTTGTTGTGTTGTTGTGTTGTGTTGTTCTTTCTTCTTTCTTCTTCTTCTTCTTCTTCTTCTTCTTCTTTTTCTCTTCTTCTTCTTCTTCTTCTTCTTCTTCTTTATGTGATTTTTTTGCTGGGGGACTGTCATAACGGAATCAGTGTATGGTCTTTTACGCTATTTCAGCCTCTTGTTGATTCCCTATACTTTCCATTCCCTTCGCCTCCTTCCCCCACCACCCTGCCTTTCTAGTCCTTTCTTACCACCACACCTGTTCCATGAATGTTTGCACAACCCCCTCTCCTCTGTACACATCTCCCCAATCTACGCTACCTCTTTTTCTGTTCATTTGATTCGCCAGTTATTGTCATCGAAGGCTGTTTTGTTTCGTCTGTTCTGTTCTGTTTTTTTTTTTTTTTTTTTTTTTGTCTTCTTACCCTTTCCCTTCAAAATCTCTTCATTGATACATTTCATTTGTACGCCATTTGCTTTTTCATCATGCTCTCTCTCTCTCTCTCTCTCTCTCTCTCTCTCTCTCTCTCTCTCTCTCTCTTCTCTCTCTCTCTCTCCCCCTCCGTGTCTCTCTCCATTAGTGTCTTCCTCTCACCTCCTCTCACTGTTTGGTTCCCATTCTACCATACCTCTGTCTCTCCCTCTCTCAGCCTCCTTCCATGCTCTGTGCATCTCTCTCTCGCCCCACCTCGTCCCTTTTCTACCTCATTGTCTATCTGCATGAATGAATGAATGAATGAATGATTAGGTATGGCTTTTAATCTTAGATACGCCCTATGCGCTTACAAATACAAAAAAATGTAAGAAAACATAAATGAAAACAACAAGAAGATAAACAATGCAATAAGTATCATGCATCTACGACAAGAGTGCTTATTGACACATACTCATGCACACTGACAGACAGACAGACAGACAGACAGACACACACACACACACACACACACACACATGTCGCAGAATTTAATTGATGGGGGGAGGGGGAAGGTAAAGAAAGAACAGAACTGCTATTGATGGGTGAAAGGGGGTGGTTTAAGACCTGCCTTGAAGGAAGACAGAGAGTTTGAACTACGCAAAGATATTGGGAGTTTATTCCAAAAAAACCGGACCCTGAAAAAGAAAAGAGAGCGATCGCCATAGGTTTTAGTTCGAAACTGAGGGATTTTGAGCAGAGTGTTGGTACAAAGAACGCAACTGCCTAGAAGGAACATTGAGATGAAGGAGATCAGAAGGCAGCAAGGAGCTAAGCCATTCAGAGATTTAAAAAGCAGATTAAGGACAGTTTGTAGTGTATTCGCTTTTCACCGGCAGCCAGTGAAGAAAAAGAAGTAAGGGAGTGACCACCTGAGAAGCTCTGGGTTGTCTAAGAATCAAACAAGCAGCAATATGTATACCTGTAAGCCTGTCTCGTTCTGTCTGTCTGTCTGTTTGTCCATCTCTCCTCTCTCTCTCTCTCTCTCTCTCTCTCTCTCTCTCTCTCTCTCTCTCCCCCCTCCCCCCCCACCCCCCTCCCTCTCTCCTCTTGTAATATATTTTCTGTTTAGCTACATTTGGCCTGTTGCTCTTGTAACATTTTTGTACACATCTCTCCCATCTTACGGTTAGGACATCCGTGTCAAATTGGGTCACACAGGCACCATTACTCCATTTTACATGTACACATAATACACTTGAATTTAGCAATTAACCACTATAGACCTAATTAAAGAGTACTAACAACATGTGTTTATACACACATAGAACATAAGGTTCATATAGAATAGTTCAACGAGGTAGCAATTCCTTAATCTGCCTCTTTTCTTTCCGTACAGCGTGGCTCGCACTCAAAGCCTGCTATTTGGCCGCTTTTGCTGTTCACTGATATCTGGCTTGTACTCCATGCGTCGCTATGTACTCTTATTTTACTATGTTTATGTTGATTGCATCAGCTCTCTCTGTGTTTCATAGCATAGTAAGTGAACATAGCAATGTCTCGTAGTATTTCAATATTGTCATTCTGTAATATTCTGTGAAGGGTGATAGTTTGCATATTATTAAAGTGCTTGTGGATATATTTAGCTCTAAATGTATTATAACTGGGACATGCTGTTAAGAAATGAAGTTCAGTTTCTACTTCGGGACAAAAAGGGCAAGATGTTAATGCTGTACTGTCAGTGTATTTTTTATTGACATGGAGTTCACTTGTACTATTCTTAGCCTTGTCAGAGCATTTCTAAATTTAGCAATGGTAATTACATGCAGATATTTTTCTGTTTGATGAAGAAATTTAAATGTGTTGTAAATTAGAAAACGATCACTATTTTCATTCTTTTCATGCCAGTTTTGTTTGTAACAGTCTATCATTCTTTGTTTCAGTAAAGCAATGAAGCTATTTTCATTACCTACTCCTTCGAATAACCAAACTTCTGAAAATCCAAACGGTCTAGACAATTTTTTATGCCGAACGCCCAATTATGTATATTTATTATTTCGGTTTTCTCTCTTTCGTAAGCTAGTCTAGGTAATCTATTTGGGTCCATCTTCAGAATTCTGAACCAATAGCGTATTGCCCTAATTGTACTATCCACAATTAGCGGATATCTACCTAATTCTCCATATACTAGATGGTTTGGAGTTTTTTTACCTACTCCTAAGAACTTTTTACATACGAATAAGTGTATGTTTTCTACCGCTCTGTAACTAGTTAAACCCCATATTTCTGCTGCATACATTAATAGTGATTTCACTTGCGTATCAAAGAGTTTAAAATAGATTTTTTTTTGTCTACGTGTCCTAAAGTATACATAGTTTTCATTACTTCAGCCACTTTGCCTTTAGCTCTACCAGCGTATTCGGCTAGTGATATGTCTACTGAAAGTTTTGTTGTAAGTGTGTACCCTAAATATTTATAATTATTTACTACCTCAATTTCCTCCCTTTTATAGAACCATTTCTCTCTCCTCCCTAGATATCCTCCCTTTCTGAATACCATAATTTTAGTCTTTTGAAGATTTACAGTTAGTCCTAGTGTATCAGATGTCTCTTGTAAGTTCTTAATTTGATTCTGTAATCCAGCTGGGGTTAAAGAAATTAATGCGATGTCGTCTGCAAATAGTAGTATAAATATTTCTGGCGTTCCAGTAATGAACTGATACCCATGTCTACCTTTTCTTACTACATTTTCTGCAAACTTCAGATATATAATAATGAGAAGATCAGGGGAGATAATAAGCATCCCTGCTTCACTCCTAAAGGGCAGTCGAAGATATCTGTCAGTCCTGAACTACATCTGACGCAAGCTTGGACTTTTTTATATATGCCTTTTAACATGTTTAACATCTTAGTAGAAATGTTGTGTTTTTTTTCAATACCTCCCAAAGCTTTTCTCTGTTAACTGTGTCAAATGCCTTTTGGAAATCAATGAAGGCTATATATAACTTGCTTCTTCGTCTCCCATAAAGGCAGTTGCTTATCATTGAAGTAAGCGTATGTATATGGTCTCTACTGTTGAGTAGCCTTTCCTAAAACCAGCTTGTTCTTTACTTATTTTATTCTCCTGTTCTGCCCAGTTATATAATCTTCTATTCAAAATTGCTGTGAAAATCTTGCTGGTTATGCATAAAAGAGATATGCCTCTGTAATTCCCTGGGTTTTCTTTATCGCCCTTCTTGTGTAGTGGTATTATAATAGCTTTAGTCCATTCAGTAGGAAAGTAACTGGTTTCGAATAGCTTATTGAATAATTTAGTTAAAAAAGGGGGATAACTTTTGTCCTACTTCTTTTAGGAATTCAGGTGGAATGCCATCAATTCCAGCTGCCTTTCCTTTCTTGAGTTTATTTATAGCTGTAATGACCTCATTTTCCGTTATTTCATCATCTAAACAAGGCACATTTAACCATTCAGAATTTGCCAGGTCAACTTCAACATTAGGGTTTGCTGGTGGGTTATGTTCTACTAACTGTTTTATTTCGAAATCCTGGTTTTGTCTATTTCCTTGTGGGTTTAATAAGCTCTCAAAATGATCCTTCCATTGCCTTGGTGTAATTTGAGGATTAGATGTCCTCTTTTTACTTAATCCTTTAATCATGCTCCAAAATTTTTGACTATCTTTCTGGTCTTGAGTTAGTTTGTCATAAATGTTCTTCCTAAATTGGGTTTCCTTTTCCCTTCTAAGTTTTTGATATTGTGATCTTTTGTTTAAATAGACTGCTTTCCTCTCTTCGAATTTAGCTAAATTCCTATCTTTGTTTACGTTCTTTAGCCTGTTAAGCACTAGTCTGGCTTCTTTTTTCATATCTTGGCATTCTTTATCAAACCAGTCTTTAGATGTTTTTGCTGGTCCTCCTAGGCATATTGTTTTGCACATACTTTTTCCTGCCTCCTTTAGTAATTGATTGAATACAACTAAGTTATTATCAATATTTTGGTCTAGACCTTCCGTAATTTGAACCAGTGTTCGTTGCGATCTTTCCAAGTTAATGATGTCAATGTAATCCTGTTGCTTTGAAGGATCCCACTTGTATATCTTACTAAACCTTCTTCTATTCTCCTCTGGCTGTAGTGTGTTTAATGAACTTTTTAATTCCAGCATTACAGGCATGTGAGGGGATTCCACCCTCTCTTCTACTGAACATTTAATTACATTGTCTACTATTTCAGCTGAACATACATAGAAATCAATCACACTGTTTCCTCTTTCAGAGTAGAATGTGAATGCACTATCGAAGTTTTTTGTAACTAGTCCATTTAAAGGAATCATGTTAAAACTCTCACAGAGTTCCATCAAATTCCTTCCGAATCCATTCGTATGAGGATCTTGTGAACGACGTGCAAACACATCCTGCTCCTGATTTATCAGACTGAATACATCATTTGTATCCTCAATGCTCGGGCCCCACTCGCCAATCCGAGCATTAAGGTCGCCACCAATGATAAAAAATAATAGTTTTTTCCTTGTTCCACCTGTGACAAAATAAACAATTCAATTTGTTCCAAAGTACAAGAGTAATCTCTGTCCACATAAAATCGACTGTTAACAGGATGAATGTACACACCAAAAAACAATATATCATTTTCACATAATAGCAAGTTCTTATCAATTTTTATACAAAGTACATTTTCAATATCAGTTACAACCGTTTGTACATGGTGTGATAAGGCTTTGTTTACTAACATAAAAGTACCGAGAGAGAGAGAGAGAGAGAGAGAGAGAGAGAGAGAGAGAGAGAGAGAGACACAGACCACACAACACACACACACACACACACACACACACCCCACACACACACACACACACACACAAACACACACATACAGACAGTTTCAGTTTAGTTTCATCAAGGAGGCGTCACTGCGTGCGGACTAGTCCATATACGCTACACAACATCCGCTAAGTTTTGAGACCACACTTGCACATGATTTTAAGCTGATGGATAAATCTAATGAATTAACAACACAACAACAACAACACAACAACAACAACACACAACACACACACACACACACACACCACACACACACACACACACCACACACACACAATTAGAGAGAGTGAGAGAGAGAAGAAGAAAAAAGAAGAAGAAGAAGAAGAAGAAGAAGAAGAAGAAAGAAGAGAAGAGAAGAAGAAGATAGAGAAGAAAAGAGAGAGAGAGAGAGAGAGAGAGAGAGAGAGAGAGAGAGAGAGAGAGAGAAGATCTACGATAATCTAAATACCAGGTTTTGCTTTTGAAATGTACAAATACACTTTACGAATACACATCTTTTACATCTTTTTCGTCCATTATTTTCACAAGCGGTATTCTGTGAACTTGTTTCTGTAATAAAAGTTATTTAAAACCAAGCGGGAGCCTCACCTCTATAATCGCATGTTGTCGTGTGGCTCGGGGCTAGGAGAGAATTATTCAACTCTTCAGCTCGAACAGTCTGAGCCATTGACGTCAAGCCTCACTGCTTTCCCCTATAATCATATAGATTTTGCTTTTTTCACTTCAACGATCACGCTGTGTTAAAGTTGTGTTTGTTTTGTTGTTGTGTGACCGTGGTGGCTTTGGAGGTGGTGGTGGGTGGTAGTGGTGGTGTGTGGTGGTATCACTGAAAGAAGTGCTATGGTGAATATACTTTCAGGTGACTGATTAAGTGACGAAAATGATAGAAAGGTCAGTAGAAAGAAACTCGTGGAGAGCGTGGCGGCAGCAGAGAGTCCCCTCAAAAGAGAAGCCCCTTCAAGCAAAGTGTTTCGGCCTTTATCTCTGACACTTGGGGGGGGGGGGGGGGGGGGGGGGGGGGGGGGGGGAGGCAACACGGTTCATGACTCCGGATTGTCCCTCTGCTGCCCCTTTTTTCCCATCTTGGGACGAGCCATGGATGGGATTCGAACCCATGACCCTCTGGACATGCTCATTTTCCACTTAATGAATTTTCACGTAAAATGTTTCATGATATTCTCTCTCTCTATCTCTCTTCTCTCTCTCTCTCTCTCTCTCTCTCTCTCTCTCTCTCTCTCTCTCTCTCTGCCAGTCTGTAAGTATGCCCGTCTTTTTCTGTTTTCCACTCTCTCTTTCTTGCCTGAGTTTGTTTCTGTCTGCACATTGGCTTGTCTGTTTGCCTCGCTCGCCCTCCCGCCAGCCCCCCCCCCCCCCCACCCTTCTCTCTCTCTCTCAATGTCCCCTTCTCTCTGTGTCTCTGTCCAAGTTTCTGTTTCTCTCTGTGCATATCTGTCGATATGTCTGTCTGTCTGTCGGCCTGTATGTCTGCCAGGCTGTATGTCTGTCAGCTTGTCTGTCTGTATGTCTGTTTCTGTCCATGTCTCTGTCTGTCTCTGTCTGTCTGTCTGTCTCTCTCTCTATCCGCTGGCTCGTTCTATCTCTTCGTAACCCCCCACCCCCCTCCTCTCGGTCATCTTTCATCTATTTCTCTCTTTCATCCTACTCTCATTCTCTCCCTTTGGCGCGGTCTTATGCGGGGGGGGGAACTTTTTATAACAGAATGGCGTGTACGGTCTGTTATTGCTCTTTCAGCCGTTTGTGGATTCCTCCCTATCCTTCACATTCCTTTCACCACCCCTACCCCCAATTTTACCCCCAATCCCCAACCCCAACCCCAGCCCTTTGCTAGCACCACGCCTGTTTCCATGAATCCCTCGCAGCCCATCTCTCGAATCCCCATTCCCCATCTCTGCACTATTCTCTATAGCAGGGGTTTTTTCAGTTCTTATCATCGAAGGTGTTTTTGTTTTGCTTTGTTTTGTTCTTTTCTGTTCTTTTTCTTCTGCTCCCCCCCTTTTTATTTTGCCCCCCTCCTCAATCTCCTTCTTAACTCTTTTCAGTTCTTTCCCTTGAATTTCGATCACCAGTGATCGACGTTTTTTCTTCCCGGAATTATAGTATTTAAACAGCATTTTTGCTATCTGAAGCTACGTATCGCCTAAAACACCCGAAATAGACACATTCATCACAAAAAATATTATTATTTTAGAAATAATGCACAGAATGTTATGAAAAAAAAAAAAAAAAACCATCCGTCATACTAAACGTGCCATTTGTACATCAGTCGATATGTCACTGTAGTTTTCTCTTCCTCTCTCTTCCTCGCCCCCTCTCTTATCCCCTCCCTCCCTCTGTCTGTCAGTCTGTTTCTCTCTCTTTCTCTCTGTCTGTCTCTCAGTCTTTCTGTCTCTCTGTGTCTGTCTGTCTGTCTCTGTATGACGATCTGTTCTCTCCCTCCATCCTATTTTTCTGTCCCCAGTCCCCTCTCTTTCAGTACCTAGTACCTGTCTGCCTCTCTGCCAGCCTGCCTGCCTGTCTGAAAGCATACGTGCTTGCTGTCTGTCTACCTCTTTTTCTCTTGTCACCGTGTCGGTCTGTCTATCTGTCTGTCTGTCTGTCTGTTATGTTGTCTCTGCCTGCCTGTCTGTCTGTCTGTCTGTCTATCTCTTCATAATACAAATTCCATTTGGCTACATTGTGGCCCTGTGTTTTTATGATACTATGTTCACATCTCTCAAATCATCTGGGTCAAGAATGGATTCGACAATTAATGGACACTTCGTTTTGTATGTTAGAACTATTATTTCGATAATGGTCGGGGGCTGGAGGTGGAAAGAGGCTAACGAGGAGACGAGAGAGAGACCGAGAGGAGAGGGGGAGAAGGAGAGAGAGAGGAGAGAGAGAGAGAGTTGGAGGGGAGACGGGAGGGAGAGGAGGAGAGAGGAGGAGAGAGAGAGAGACGAGAGAGAGGGGAGAGAGAGAGGAGAGACCACGCAATATCGTGGAATTCCGCGATGTTGAACAGAAAATGGAGGAGAGAGAGAGAGAGGAGAGGGGGAGGAGAGAGAGAGAAGGAGATTGCGGAGAGAGAGAGAGAGGAGAGAGAGAGGGAGAGGAGAGAGAGATGAGAGAGAGATGAGAGGAGAAGGAAGAGGAGGAGGAGAGAAGAGAGAGAGGAGAGAGAGATAGAATGGGAGAGGAGGCGGAGAGAGAGAGAGAGAAGACGGAGGATGGAGAGAGATGAGAGAGAGAGAGGAGAGAGAGAGACGGAGTGAGAGAGAGAAAGCAACAGACCGAGAGAGAGGAGGAGATGAGGAGAGCAACTTTCGAAGTGAACAGAAAAATGAGATGAGGGAGAGAGAGAGAAGAGACAGAGAGAGAGGAGAGAGAGAGAGACGAGAGGGAGAGGAGAGAGAGAGAGAGAGCGATCATTTTGAATTGTCACGACATATGGACATTACGGGCATCACGGAACATCCAATATAATATTTTGATCAGCTTGTCATTCAGCACACACACACACACACACACACACAACACACACACACACACACACCACACACACACACACACACACAAACTGCACGCATACACACACACCACACACACACAAACACACACACACACACACACAAACTGCACGCATACACACACACACACACACACACACACACACACCACACACACACACACACACACACACTGCACACACACACACACTCTCTCTCTCTGTGACACACACCACACCACACACAATACACTCACACTCACTCACTCACTCACTCAAACACACACACACACACACACACACACACACACACACAACACAACACACACACACCAAAACACACACGCGCGCGCGCGCGCGCGCGCGCGGCGCCACAACACACACACATACACACTCACAAATGCACACACACACACACACACACACACACACAACACACACCACACACACACACACACACACTCACACACACACACACACACACACACACCACACACACACACACACAAACACACAACACACACCACACACACACACACACTCACACCACACACACACAACTCCACACCACACACACACACACACACACACACACACACAGAGACACACACACACACACACACACACAAACACCACACACACACACCACACACACCACACACACACACACACACACACACACACACACCCACACCACACAACACACACAGATAGATGTTAGAAAAAAAAATACTTAAGTTCCACAGTGAGATGGACTGAAGACGGCAGACTGAAACAAACGTTTAAAGAGAAAAAGAAAAGTATGATGAACCCTAAGAAACAGGGACAAACAAAGCACAAGACAAAAAACACGACCGCCACGGTCTTCTTCAGGCAAGGGAATCAACATACAGGACCATGAAAACGAAGATCGAGCAGTCACTTATCTTCTCAAATTCGGCGCACGATGAACGTTGCAATGAGAGAGAGAGAGAGAGAGAGAGGAGGAGAGAGAGGAGAGAGAGAGAGAGACGGAGAGAGAGAGGAGGAGAGAGAGAGAGAGAGAGAGGGGAGAGAGAGGGAGTATGGTACCCCAAGCCCAACAATCTCTACATATACAATATTCACGCTTTCTTAGTTCCAGGCAAATTTACCTTCAAGTAATCATGTTATGAGTGAATATTCCTATTTGCCTAACAAAAAGAACGAAAGACGAAAAAAAATGAGAGGAGGAATAAAAAAAAAAAAATAAGACAGAAAATGAACACAGATCCACACCCCGATCAACACACACACACCACACACAGAAACAACACACACACACACACACACACACACACAAACAAACACACACACACACACACACACACACACACACACCACACACCACACACACGCGCACGCTCACAAACACAAGCACGCACACGCATATATGTATACACAAACACACGCACACTCACACGCGCGCGCGCGTGCACACACACACACACACACACACACACACACACACACACACACCGCGCGCGCACACACACACACACACACACACACACACACACACACCACACACACACACACAAATCACACACACACATACACACACACGCACACCATGAATCACACACACGCATAAACACACACCACACATTACACACACATGAACGCACGCACGCACTCAGCACACACACCACACACACACACACACACACACACAAACACACACACACACACACACAACACCAAATACACACACACACACCACACACACACACACACGCGCGCGCGCGCGCGCGCGCACGCACGCACGCGCGCACGCACGCACACCATTAAATCTAAAAAGGAAAAGAAACCCAAAATTGGTGAAGACTTTCCCTTCCTCTTCTCTTTTAATGTGGGGGCATAAAAGATTACTTCCTGAATTTCTATCATACTTCAGGACGACATAATAGGACAGGGAGTGGGTAGAGATGGAGACTTGGTACCGCTGATGATTGGTCCTATTAGTGTCACAAAGGGGGAAGAAATGGAAGCAGACGCTATCTCATTCCCAAAGGTGTTTTTTTTGTTTTTTGTTTTTTTTTGTTTTTTGTTTTTAATTGCTAGCTCTCGGTATCATTAACATAAGGCTGGATTGTCAGTCTTAGTTACGTCTTGATTTCAGATAATGGTAGCAAATGCGCGCGCGCCGCGCGGTGTGTGTGTGTGTGTGTCGTGCGTGCGTGCGTACGTGCTGCGTGCGCGCGCGCGCTTTTGTAAGCGTGCGTGTGTGCGTGTGTGCGCGGCGCGCACGCTGTGTGTGACAATGCGTGTTTGACGTGAGAGAGAGAGAGAGGAGAGAGAGAGATGGTGAGGAGAGAGAGGGAGAGAGAGGGAGAGACGAGAAGGCAGAGAGGCGGAGCGAGCGGAGGGAGAGAGAGGGAGAGGAGAGCGACAGAATGGAGGGAGAGAGGAGAGGGATGGAGGGAGGAGAGAGCAGAGGCAGAGCGAGAGAGATGGAGAGAGAGGGGGGAGAGGAGTGAGAGGAGGAGCGAGAGGAGGGAAGAGGGAGGAGAGTGGGAGAGGAGGAGAGAGAGAGAGCGAAGAGAGGAGATGGAGAGAGAGGACTGGAGAGAGAGTTTGGAGAGAGAGAGGGAGAGGGAGGAAGAGGAGGGAGGAGAGCGTGGAGGATGAGAGTTTCTCGGACGAGAGGAGGAGAAGGGTAGAGAGAGAGGAGAGAGGAGAGAGAGAGAGAGGGAGAGAGAGAGGAGGAGATGAGAGAGAAGTTGTTTATTGTCCAATAACATTCCAGCTTTCGGGACGAGGCCTAAATTGTAAGGATATTCATAAAATGTGTGTGCGTGTGCGTTTTGCCTGCGTGCGTGCGCGTGCGTGCACGCGTGTGTGTAGTTCTATATCTATTTTAAGGATATGTACACAGGTACAGTTGCGTGAACGCATACACACACACGATACAAGGTGCAAAAAGAGAGAGAGAGAGAGAGAGAGAGAGAGAGAGAGAGAGAGAGAGGAGAGAGAGAGCGGAGAGAGAGAGAGAGAGAGAGAGAGAGAGAGAGAGAGAGAGGAGTATGGTACCCAAGCCCAACAATCTCTACATATACAATATTCACGCTTCTTAGTTCCAGGCAATTTTACCTTCAAGTAATCATGTTATGAGTGAATATTCCTATTTTGCCTAACAAAAAGAACGAAAGACAAAAAAACTGAGAGGAGGAATATAAAAAAAACAAATATAAGACAGAAAATGAACACGGATCCACACCCCGATCAACACACAACAGACAGACAGACAGACAGACAGACAGACAGACAGACAACACACACACACACACACACACACACGCGCGCGCGCGCGCGCGCGTGGGCACACACACAAACACACACGCATACATGTATACACACACAAACACACACACACTCACACGCGCCGGCGCGGACCACACACACACACACACACACACACACACACACAC
>JADBJO010002753.1:22500-30000 GCA_016801955.1 Conus betulinus
TCTTTTGCAAACGTCTTTGTATCTCAGCTGTGGGCGGCCAATGTTTTCTCTGCCCTGCAGCAAGCTCTCCATAGAGGACGTCTTTTGGGATGCGACCATCCTCCATGCGACTACCATGGCCCAGCCAACGCAGCCGACGAAGAGTCACAAAAAAAAGCTACAAAGATCATCAGACACAAAAAAAAAAACAAAAAACTTGATGACAGTTTCCGAAATCACAACAATATTTGAGCAACCTATCATGTATAAGTACATGCGCATGCATTGGAAGAAGAAGAAGAAGAAGAAGAGAGAAGAAAGAGAGAAGAAGAAGAAGAGAGAGAGAGAGAGAGAGAGAGAGAGAGAGAGAGAGAGAGAGAGAGACTCTGAACTCTGAACCAGTTTAATGAATAGGCCTTTGGCCCTTGTCACTGGGGATGGTTACACAAAATAAGCCAAAAAGGAGAGAGAGAGAGAGAGAGAGAGAGAGAGAGAGAGAGAGAGAGAGAGAGAGAGAGAGAGAGAGAGAGAGAGAGAGAGAGAGAGATTCAGATTTCAGAAGGGGAAAAGCAAACAAACACACGAGAGAAAACGCAATTTGAAATATTTCTTCAACAATGGTTGGAAAAATGTACGGGCAACTTTTGTTGTGTCTGCTACTTTTTGTTTTAAAGAATATTTAAAAAAATGTTGCTTCCTTGTTCTTTTCTTTTTTTTTTTTTTTTTTTGTTGAATATTTGTTTCTTATTGGCTTTTCTCTGTTCACCTAGTTTCTTTCACAGCCGACCTTTTATTTTTCTTTAAAAGCTAATAACTTCTTTGAAATCTTTACAAAGAGAGAAACGTGAAAACAAAAGTCAGAATGAAAACGAAAGAAAGAAGAAAAATACTGAAATGAAAAAGGAAAGTGGAGACAAGCTTGGAAACTAATACTTTCAATGTCGCTCTAACTGGATCAATGAAGAACATGCGATGTTTCCAACGCCATCAGCGCTCAGTTCCCTTCTACTACCCCTCACTATTCACTCTACCGTTTGAAACACACATTTTGTACTGTCTGATTTGTCTGTTTATCTGCTGTAATTACACACCGCCTTTTATGACATTGTCTGTGCATTTGTGCCTGCGAGCGTGCACGTTTATACGTGCATTATATATATATATATATATATATATATATATATATATATGTATATATGTGTGTGTGTGTGTGTGTGTGTGTGTGTGTGTTAGATAGATAAATAGAGAGAGAGAGAGAGAGAGAGAGAGAGAGAGAGAGAGAGAGAGAGATGGAGTGAGATGTGGGGATGAGATGGGATTATGGGATACCATAGAGCGGGGGAAGAAAAGGGGGCAGTGAGAGTTTTTTTTTTCTTCTAATTTTTACTTTATCATATCTTATTTATTTTTTTCTTTCCAGCCACCTGTTAACATGAATGCTTACTTTAAGAAACTTCACGGTGTTGGATGTCTCTCCTTTTCTCTTTCTTTCTAGACCGATTTTTAAAATGATTTGTTTTCTACGAAAAATATGTCGACATTCGATCAATATTTTGCTCAAGATCAGCAACAATCAAAGGTTGATATTATGTCAGCAGCACAAATTGGCTAGTGGTGTTTCTAGAAAGCTAGAGGTGAAACGCAATGGTGAAACGCAATATCACATTCATCTATCTTTCTCTCTCTCTCTGTTTTAGATGCCCGTGCTTTGCTAGCACACGCGCGTACACACACACACAGACATAGGCATACATGTATACGCTCGCATAAGCAGGCAAGCGCACATACGAAACACACACACGTACACGCACGCATATACGCACTCACAACCACACACATATAAACACACACACACACACACACACACATGCACATCACACAGACAGACAGACAGACAGACAGACAGACCCCCCCCCCCCCCCCCCACACACACACACACACACACACACACACACACACACACACAAACACGAAAGCAGGCACACACCCACGTTGGGCATGCATGCATTCACGCACGCACGCACGCAACCTCCCCCCCCCTCCCCCCCCCCCCCCCCTTCATCACACAGGGGGAGGGGAGAAGGGGGTGAGAGAGGGGAGGAAGTCAGCGAGTGCGTGAAGGGAGGATGGAGAGCCAGTGCATGATCTGAATTTTGCAGTAGTCACCGATGATGGATTTCTATTCTTCCCCCTTTCTCTTTTGTTGTCACCTCAGTGCGCTTACAGCTTTTTTACTTTTGGTCACTGCGAAAACGAAGGGGGGGGGGGGGGGGGGGGGGGGGTAAAAAGTAGCGAGAGAGAGAGAGAGAGAGAGAGAGAGAGAGAGAGAGAGAGAGAGAGAGAGAATACTTGTAGAAAATTGTTATAGAAGGGGTTTTTAAGGGTGACTCTTTGAAGAGAATGAAAAAAAGAGACTAAAGAAGATTTAAAGTGTGTGTGTGTGTGTGTGTGTAGGTGCGTGTACTGTATGTCCCCCAGTCACACACTTACATTCACACAGTCACCATTTCCACCTCTGTGAACATGACAACAGACTGACAACTTGAAATTAGCGGGCAAAGCTCAATGATTATATATGATATTTCATACAACACATTTCCAATATCAGATTAACACGTTAGGTTAATACTGTTCAGCACGCACAAGAAGGAAAACAAGAAGAAGAAGAAGAAGAAGAAGAAGAAGAAGAAGAAGAAAGAACAACAACAACAACAACAACAACAACAACAACAGCAACAAACAGAATAAGTAATTTTTCCAATGTCACTTGTTGTAGTTTAAAGGCTTGGGTCTAAACAGTCTCGGTCTTTAACCCAATCAGACGTGAACAGTTCAATGGTCAAGAAGAACTACTATGCACATAAAGTCGTATCTTTCATACAAATGATCATTATTCGTTGTGCAAGAAAAAGGGAGAATGACATTTCTTTCTCAGTTCTTCATTCAAGATAATTTTTTTCGGACAATCCCTCACAAGAATATTTTTCACGGCACAAATGTTTCAGGATCTGTTTCTCACAGTGATAATTTTCTCCGGTACGACACAGTCCTTACGAAATTCTTCACAGTCAGCTTCAGTTGAATTCATATCATACGGTCGGTTTCTTCAAGTTCAGAACAGATGTCCAATTCTGGCCAAAAGCCTCGTTAATCTCTGATAATGCCAATTGCCGGGCACCTCTATCTTTGTATTTTGGACCTCGACAATCCCATAAACAGGGATATTTTCCTCACAAGTCGATATTTAGACTTGTGTCCTGTTTATTTCAAATTGATCGGCGCGTGGTGTCAGCCATTTTGCTGCAATAGAAGACAGAAATGAATCTTCATCCCCCAAAAGAGTTCGACCGATCAAACTGGAGAAACACGCAAGTTCCCAGAACACTGCTTGAGAACCAAAAAACTGTTCACCAACACAGTTTACGAACCTCGAGAAAACACGGTTTCCGAACATGTGTATTTTGCGGTTTAGATGCAAACTTGTTCGGAGTTTTTCTCAAACTATTGCAAACTGATTGTTCGCCCTGTTAAGAACGGCCTTCACGGACCAGACGCACCGAACAACTCCCCACGTGTGAAGCAAGTCAAAGTAATCACATTCAATTTTTCTCAGCAATAATCATAAGAGTAAGAACAATGCACTCTGCACACAATTATGTAAATTATTTTGAATTCGAACTCCAGCTGAAGAGATCTATCCTCAGGACACATTGTGAGTCGTCCCACTGTCACTGAGGCTGGTTACACCTTCTTGACTCTTGCTTCTTTCTTAGTCAGAACTTTCACAACTTTCTGCGTCAAAAACAAATCGATTGTCATCTGGCGCACAATTGAAATAAATCCACACGCAGCCAGTCCTTCACAATAACTGTATCATTTATTTCAGCTGACGATCAGGCTTCGCTGGATCAGCATTCAGATCTCCGGGTGCCTGTTGACAAAAACGCAACGGAGTTTCGGTGCATGTTGGTTGTCAGTCTTTTTTCTTCTTCCAGATCTAACTCCGATTGGTCCCCAAGGCTAATGGCGTTGCTGCTATGGCGAAATGATAGAGATGAATCAATCTAATCTGATAACAATTGATTACAATATTTTGCATCCGTTTATCTTCAACATTTTTACGTACGAAAAGAGACTGCATTTTCAAAACAAAACAAAACAAATCAGTAAAATAGATGGATAAAACACAAAGACACATCCTTTCGTATGGAAAAGTTTCTATGTTTACTGGTTTTCAACATGCACTCCACAATTTTAACTTCACAGGCCAATCCAAAAACATTTCTCATTTCAGCCAATAAAAACATAGATAATGAAAACAACACGAGCCAGCTTTCTCCACAAAAACAAAAACGGACCATAATACACCAATTTCCACAGAATAGCAAAACAGCAGTATGAGTATGATAACGGCACATCCGTCACAAAGACCAACAGAGCGATTTTTTTACCACCTTTGTCTAGCTTTGTTGTGTTTCGTCTTCTTTTTTGTCTACCCTGTCTTACCTGTTTCAATTTTGTTTAACCTTTTCCTATTTTCCCTATCTTTTCGTTCTTTTTCGTATCTGTTCCAATGTTTTCCTGACTTTTATTGATTTTCAGTTTGAATGATGACACTTTTTTCTTCGTTTTCTAATTATGAAATCTCTTTGCTTACCTTTTCCTATATTTCCCTGTGTGTCATTTTTCCTGTACGTTCCTACATCTTATTACCTTTTCTAACCTTTTGGCAGCTTTTCCCCCCTATTTATTTCTGCTTAATTCTTGTAACTTCCGACTTATTCTTATTGTTCTCTGGTGATTTATTTTGATGTTTAGGTCTGATTCAAACTGGTTCTTGGTGCAGAGGTTGGCAGCGTTATAAATGACATATTCTGACTTGAAGTGGGAACACTTTTCAAAAAGAGGAAAAACAGCCTGCGAATGGCTTAAGCCTATTCGCCTGTTGTACATCTGAATAGACTGAGGGCCTTTGATCAGCCTACCTGAGGTATTCTAACACAGTTGATTCAATTCCATTGTGTAGACTTTGGGACTGTCCAGACCTATCCCTGCAGTTTTGCCTCTTGTGTCTTCTCAAATCTCAGGCTTTGATTTTCTGTTTGCTTGCTCTTAAGGTGTGGATAACAAAAACCAGTCTCTGAATGTGTCTCCGGAAGCGAAGGGAATAGCCAGGGAACTCCAGCCAAATCAGAAACCACACACTCGAATTTCATTCACTTAATAGTTGCATGAGAGTATTGAATTAAGTTCTTGACCAAACCTCCATGCGTCTGTTTCTCTCGGGCTTGGCTGTCGCTGGGATATATTACGAAAGGAAGCGAAGAGTACTGTCCTGCCGTGTAGTCGCAGACTAGAACGGAATTCCATAACACCGTCTACTACACCATCCTCATCCTCACTCTCGTTGATGATTACATATATATATATATATATATATATATATATATATATATATATATATATATATATATATATATATATATATCATAAAAGTCTCAAATTCTCTGTCCATTTATGCCCTGCTTTCTCATGATGACCTCAATTTCGATATTTGTCTCCAGGTCCTTGGTGAATGCTTGGGTGGGTATTGACAAGTTCATGGGACTGTCATGGCCTTGGTGATGCACTACGCTAGTCAACACGACTAAAAAGACCCTGCTACACGCCCACCATCCCCTGTAGATTCCAGACCTTACACCGGACCAACTTCAGAATACTCTCAGCTCATTTCTGTTATGTTCTCTTCAAACGTGTGAAGTGGGCTGTCTGCCTTCATCTCTGTTGTCTGGATGTCTTGACTCTCTACAATAACTCATTCATCAGTGACTCTTCTTTTGTTTGTCTAACTCTTTTTTTTCTCTCGTGTTTACAACGTTTTTGGTGGTTACACTACTCTGATAGAAGTCCTCACTTGATTCAGACTGTCTAACAAACGACAGACATGTCTCCAACTTGCCTTTTCGTCTTCTTTTTTTTTTTTTTTTTACTTTTGATATCGAATTCAATCAAATAAGTTGAGAAGTTACAGATGTGTCAAAGAAGACAGCGCGCAAAGATTTCAACACATCATTGACACGCATCTATGGGGCACAAAAATACAAAGTATTTCTTATTCCATCTTGCCTTTTCTCTCCCAAATAACTGAGAAAATAATTCTCACACAGCTGGTGGCCCGCCCTCAATAAAATCAATCTTCTCAGTCCTCAGCAGCCAGCTGATGGATCTAGACATAATACAGAGACAGCTGTGATGGAAATTACTAACGATTTATTGACTGTTTCTGTCGACATGAAAGCTTGGTCCTGGCTCTACTCTACTGATGATTCTCTCCTTTCACAAAGGCTGCAACACACTGATGGTATTATGGACAGAGGCCAGCCCTTGCTTTGTACTCGTCCTCTTATCTGGCCGACCTTTTCCAGACTGGCTGCATAAATGGGTGCTATTCTTGACCATCCATCTCATCTGTCCTATGAAGTTCTCTCGGGTCCACTGTTGGCACTTTTTTCTATTTGTGTTGTATGCTTCGCCTGTGCTTGACGTCGTCAGTTGTCATGGCATGGTACTTCTCAGTCTTGCTGAGGTGATGTGCCTAGCGTTACCAGCATGCTATTTTCACAAAAGTCAATAAGCTAAAACCTCGGACACAGGAGTGCATCTCTGAAGTTAAAACAGATGATTCACATGTCACAACATGACGAAAAAAACGGAACCTCCCCCCTCCCCCCCCCCCCCCCCCCCCCCCCCCCCCCCCCCCCCCCCCCCCCCCCCCCCCCCCCCCCCCCCCCCCCCCCCCCCCCCCCCCCCCCCCCCCCCCCCCCCCCCCCCCCCCCCCCTAACCCCCCCCCCCCCCCCCCCCCCCCCCCCCCCCCCCCCCCCCCCCCCCCCCCCCCCCCCCCCCCCCCCCCCCCCCCCCCCCCCCCCCCCCCCCCCCCCCCCCCCCCCCCCCCCCCCCCCCCCCCCCCCCCCCACCCCCCCCCCCCCCCCCCCCCCTTCCCCCCCCCCCCCCCCCCCCCCCCCCCCCCCCCCCCCCCCCCCCCCCCCCCCCCCCCCCCCCCCCCCCCCCCCCCCCCCCCCCCCCCCCCCCCCCCCCCCCCCTGAAATTTCCATTCCCCCCCCCCCCCCCCCCCCCCCCCCCCCCCCCCCCCCCCCCCCCCCCCCCCCCCCCCCCCCCCCCCCCCCCCCCCCCCCCCCCCCCCCCCCCCCCCCCCCCCCCCCCCCCCCCCCCCCCCCCCCCCCCCCCCCCCCCCCCCCCCCCCTCCCCCCCCCCCCCCCCCCCCCCCCCCCCCCCCCCCCCCCCCCCCCCCCCCCCCCCCCCCCCCCCCCCCCCCCCCCCCCCCCCCCCTCCCCTCACTTCGAAAAAAAAAAAAACCCATGAAATCCTCATTCATCCTTTTTCACCTGACCATTTTCTGCGAAGTAATGTCCACTGTCGTTTCAGACCCCTGAGGTCACTGCTGATCCGTGCCTAACTTTCAAAAACCAGATTTCCCAACATATGCAAAGTAATTTATTTTG
>JADBJO010002753.1:37500-42500 GCA_016801955.1 Conus betulinus
TGGCAGCAGACTTGAAAACCACATGGCAGACTACACAAACAGACTTTGGAAACATACCCCCGGCTTCCCGGATATATCGCAGAGGAAGGCGCCAGTCAGAAATAATCCGTCAAGGGACTATTATCTGAGTATGCCGCAACAAGAGACACCAAGAAATTTTTTCACTGACAATAATAATACTTCTCAAATTAATTCCCTCCATCGCAATTTCCAGAGAAATACCGCACGTTACCCCCCAAACTACCCAAATCCTTCATCTCTTTTTCACTACCCATCTTTGAATTCCCGTCCAACTCCCAGGGATCCATGTTCTGCAGATCCCTCTCTCTCCCAGCAATGTAAACAGAGCAGACCGAATCCCACCCCCGTCTAGCCACTTAAGTCATGAACGGGATTATTCTAATGAACATTCCGCTTCCCTCCAAAACCCAACATACCCACAAAATATTCCTGGTCAAAGGTCTAATCATCTGGCTTCTGATGGAAATGTTGTAAATGCCTATGCTCTTGAACTGTGCAGGATGGCATCGCAGCTATTGTCACAACAGTGATTTGAATGAAGTTGTTCCTGTGTGAATATTGATAAGGGACTCTCGTGCACGTGCGCGAGCACATGTGTGTGTGTGTGTGTGTGTGTGTGTGTGTGTGTGTGTGTGTGTGTGTGTGTGTGTGTGTGTGTGTAGGTGTGTGTGTGTGTGTGTGTGTGTGTGTGTGTGTGTGTGTGTGTGTGTGTGTGACGTGCGTGCTTGCATGCATGTATGCATGTATGTGTGTGCAGTGTGTGTGTGTGTGTGTGTGTGTGTGTGTGTGTGTGTGTGTGTGTGTGTGTGTGTGTGTGTGTGTGTGTGTGTGTGTGTGTGTGTGTGTGTGTTGAAATTGCCGGCTCTGCATGTAATATAGTCGTGATCTCACTCGAGAAAGTTGATTGTGACTGGTAACGTATTTGGAATACGGTACAATTTCTGCTGAAATTTTGAAGCTATTTTAATATTCTATATACACTTTTGCTTTTGAATTTTCAGCTTATTGCTTTTGTCTTTTCGTGTATTCGTCATTGTCTATTGATCTACAATTGAATGTTTTTTTTTTTTTTTCTTCTTCTTTCATTGCTATTAATTGTGTAGTCATCCAGTTTGCCTTGACAATTTTTTCTTATTTGTCTCAGTCAGATCTTACTTGTTAGTTTGTAAGAGTTTTGTCTGCTTGTTATTGCCATTGCGTGCTTAGTTTGTTATTGTATTGACTATATTAGATATGACAGAAGACAACAACCCTTGGCTGAAAAGAGATGGACTTAGAGTTGGGCATCTCAATGTGAACCATGCGATTAACAAAATGACTGAAATAGCGTCAGTAATATCAAATTCGGGAAAAAATTTTCACATATTTGGATTTTCAGAGTCACATCTGTCCGGTCTCATATCAAACAATGACACTGCAATTCCAGGTTATAATGTTGTTCGTAGAGAGATCCTAAACAAAACATGGAAACTGGTATTATGGTATATCTTCATCAGTCAGTAAAATTCCAGAGGATGCATTTTTTTAGAGCAATATAACGTAGAAACAGTCTGGATTGAGATCCAGCTTAAATTTAATAAGCCTATACTTATATGTTTTCTCTACAGAAATCCAGCTGAACATGTCGACTGGATTGACCGTTTCACGTTAATGATGGAAAAAACGCACATGATGAATCCAAAGACATCATGATATTATTAGGGGATTTTAATATAGATCTACTACTAAAAATAAATAAACAGTGGAACTATGTTTTTGAGTCACTTGGTCTCACACAACTAATCAAAACTCCTACGAGGGTCACTGAGATATCTGAAACACTGATAGACCATTTATATGTTACAAATCCAGAAACCATTCTTGAGACTAGTGTACCTTTTGGATGCAGTGATCACTTCCCAATTTGTTGCACTTGGTCAAAAAAGGGTATCAAAAAATTCCAAGGTTAAACCATAAAACGATTACCTTTAGAAACTTTTCAAAATTTGATAGTGACAAATTTCTCTCTGACCTTTTAAATTTCCCCTCTAAATAAAGTGTATCAATATACAGAACCCAATCAGGCTCTTGAAGTTTGGTACTCCATCTTCTATACTGTATACAACAAACATGCCCCGCTCCAAACCAAAAGAGTCAAACATCAGATAAAACCTCCTTGGCTAACAAAAGAGATACAGAACGCTATTTACCAAAGAGAGTACCTGTTAAAAAAAATGGCCCTCGTGAAGAAAAACAAAAAACAAAGAAAATAGTAACATCTCTCATTAGAGCAGAGAAAAAGAAATATTTTCTAAACTTAATTAGTGAAAAGAAAGACAGCAAGTCCGTATGGAAAGCCATCCATGGATTAACAAATAAACATATTTCCTCTGTTTTCAAAAATAACGAATGATATATCTACCAGTAAACTAAATCACTACTTTACAACAGTAGCAGATCAAATAATTCATGATGATAAATCAAATGATAATGACCTAGAAGAATTACAAAAATACTGCAGGGAAAAAAAAAAACATCCATTCAGATTTAGATATCAGCCTTCTAGATGTTCATTCTGTTCTCGCGTCCCTTAGGCGATTGAAGCAGACAGCCACTCGTGGAATTGACGGTATAGATGGCAAAATTCTAAAGCTCTCTGCACCCGTTATCGCAGAAACGTTAACTTACATTTACAACCTCTGTATAGATAAACAATGCTTTCCAGATACCTTAAAAAAAAAAAAAAAAAAATTATACCAATATACAAATCAGGAAACACTACTGATCCATCAAATTATCGACCTATTTCGATTCTATCAGTTCTTTCTCTAAACCATTAGAACTCCACATCAATAAATGTCTCCATTCCCATGCAAGAAAAAAAAATATGATTTAATTCACCCAAATCAATCAGGGTTCAGAGAAAACCATTCGTGCCACACAGTGCTAACTAAGTTAATAGATAGATGGCTTTTAAACATGAACAACAAGCAATTTTCAGGAATTCTCTTTGTAGATTTCGCAAAAAAGCTTTCGACGTTATAAATCATGAACTTTTACTCAGAAAACTAACTTTGTATAAGCTATCATACAAAACCCTGAAACTGATTTCATCTTTCTCTCTCCAACAGACAACAAATTGTGTCCGTAAACACATACAAATCTGATTTTCTTCCCAACAAATTTGGTGTCCCACAAGGGTCGGTATTAGGTCCTCTATTGTTTTCATTTTACATAAATGATCTGCCATGTACTTGAAAATAAACAGTGAAATGTTCGCTGATGACACAACCTTAGACACAAGTAATTCTGATGCCAAACAGGTTTGCAGTGACATGCAAGAAAACATCAATCTCTTGGTTAAATGGACACGATTTAATCACATGGCTCTCCATCCTCATAAAACTAAATTCATGATGATAACTACTAGACAGAAACGTCAAACTCTAAGCCAGAATCTGCCAGTACTTTGCATTTCTAACGAAAACGTCGAAGAAGTAACCAGTCACAAAGTCTTGGGAATAACAATAGATAATATCTTACTTGGTCAAAACACTTAGAGTCTTTATCTAGAAACGTTGCAAAAAACTACATCTTCTAAAAAGGATTAAGAACTTCTTAAATTTGCATGCAAGAAAACTATTCTTTTCACTCTTACATTCAGCCTTTTATTGACTATGCCTCAACGCTTTGGGACTCAGCGAGCAATAATTCACTCAAACCACTAATTAGCCTTCACAAAAGAGCTGTCAAAGTAACGTTAGGTCGACCATCCTCGCTGGCAGACTCAGACTATAAACAATCAGGCATTCTCCCATTCAAAGCCAAACTTCTATACAATAAAGGGCTCTTTATGCATAAGGTACTCCATGGAAATGCTCCACTTTCTCTGACAAATATGTTCACTTTAACGACGACTATCGACATTCACACATAAAATAAACCTCCCGTTTGCAATGATTAATCTATACAAGTCTAGTTTGGCGTATTCTGGAGGTTGGCTATGGAACCATATTCCTCAAGAACTAAAAAATCAATCAAACTTTAAAAATTCAAGTCTAATTTTCAAAAATATCTTATGAATGTCTCAGATTTGACTGCACTATACCCTAAAATGTATTGAAAAACTCTCATTCAGATTCAATTCAACAACTATGTGATGTTCGAAGTTGACTCAATTCTATGCAAATTGCACTGATCATCCCATACCATTCATGTGTTTTTTTTTCAAAGTTTTTGTGGGGTGTTTCTCCATGTCTGCTTCATTGTCCTTCTCTTCCTTTATCTCGGACTATCTATTGCCAGTCGGTCGGTCGGTCGGTCGGTCGGTCATCGGTCTCTCTCTCTCTCTCTCTCTCTCTCTCTCTCTCTCTCTCTCTCTCTCTCTCTCTCTCTCTCTCTTCCCCCCCCCCCCCCTTGCCCTGATTATTGTGTTTTCTTCTTGTTGTTCTTGGTGGTGGTGGTGGGTGGTGGTGTTTATTGGTTTCTTTTTCTTCTTTCTTTTTTTTTGTCAAAGGTTCTCATGCAAGCAATTGTTCCATTTTTTCATGTGTGTTTGTTTGTATTATTTGCTTTTTACTATATATCGATTTTTTTTTCTTGCCCAGAGGGCTGGATGTAAAAAAGCATTCATGCTAGTCCACTATCTCTCTAAAATAAAATTTGTTCGTTCGTTCGTTCGTTCGTCTCTCTCTCTCTCTCTCTCTCTCTCTCTCTCTCTCTCTCTCTCTCTCTCTCTCTCTCTCTCTCTCGCTCTCTCTCTTACCCCCAACCCTCATGTGATCTTCCCCTTCTTTGTTTTCCACCCCCCTTCCCCTTCTGTGTACGAACAACCTCTCCCCTTCTATTTCCGTTCAGTGCAATTATGAAAGGTTATCCCTTGTTGCTTTTTGTTCTCGCAACATTTTAAAACAAAGGTAAAGCGATTATGTCTTGTTTTTGACAGTTTACCCAGTAATGCATTTAAAGGAGAGGAGAGAGTAGCGGAGGAGGGGGGGGGG
>JADBJO010002753.1:47500-50000 GCA_016801955.1 Conus betulinus
TGTGTGTGTGTGTGTGTGTGTGTGTGTGTGTGTGTGTGTGTTTTGCTTTTAGTGTATCTATCTGCTTCTGCTTTATCTTCCTCTGCAGCGCTGTCCGTCCATAAGTTTGGTTTCTTTCTTTTTTTTTTTTTGTGCCACGTTTCACTCTTTCGTCTGCTAGACATTTGCTTTTCCCAAGGTAGTCTTTTTGCCAGGAAACCGCCAGAGCTGTATGTCTGACAGAAGATTTTATGTCCCTCCATTCAGAATCACTTAGTTGATTTGTTGATGAAGTTCGATGTCCTTTCTTTGAATAGTAGCTTTTTAAACTTGTCTTCACTAGTACCTGTACTATTATTGTTACTGATGTTTTTTTCTTGCTACTGCGACTCTGTCTCCATATTTAGTGTACTACAACTAATGCTACTACTACTGCTACGACTAATACTGCTGCTGCTGCTGTTTCTGCTGCTACTACTTCTACTACTATTACTACTACCACTGCTACTACTACTGCTGCTGCTGCTGCTGCTACTACTACTGCTACTACTACTACCACTATTACTACTACTACTCCTGTTGCTTTTGCTTAATTTTGTTGTTGGGGCTTCAAGAGGTCAGTTTCTGTCTGATGTGAATGCTTAATTGCCCCTGACTTAAAAGAAAGAGCCATGTTCAGTTTGGAAATTACCACAAAGGTGTTGGGGGTGGGTGCGGTAAAGGGGGGATTTGGGGGGGGGGGGGGGGGGGGGGGGGCTGGTATTCGCAGGCAAGCACCTGTCACGCAGACAAAAATGTACACTATAATCCTTCTTAGTGTAATAGATTTCTGACATCCAAATGTATTCACATTTTTATGAGGCTGTAAAATACTATTACCAGATGTTGAAGATATTATACATCTATATGAATAATTACATATATATATATATATATATATATATATGTGTGTGTGTGTGTGTGTGTGTGTGTGTGTGTGTGTGTGTGTGTGTGTGTGTGTGTGTGTCTGTCTGTGTGTCTGTGTGTATGCGTGTGCGTGCTTGCGTGCGTGCTTGCGCGCGCGCGCGCGCGCGCGCGCGCGCGCGCGCGTGTGTGTGTGTGTGTGTGTGTGTGTGTGTGTGTGTGTGTGTGTGTGTGTGTGTGTGTGTGTGTGTGTGCGTGCGCGCGAATCTACATTTGTTAGTTTACATTTTTCTGACCTTTGTTTTTCCTTTTAAAAGGTTTTTTTTTAACTTCAAGCAACAGCGTGTCACGAAAAGAAAGAAGTACAACTTGTTTATTGACGATAGCCTCATGTTGCAACCTGCAGAAGCAATGATTGTGGACAGTTGATATGAACACACGTCGTGCTTTGATATGTCATCACATCTATGGCCACACAAAGGATTCCCTCTGGACAATAATTTTAATTCACTTCTGATGGAAGCCACTCTTTACAATGTCTATCTCCATAAGGGTATAGAAAACAATGGGGGTGGAGGTGGAAAACACACACCCACGCATGCACTAACGCACGGACGCACGCACGCACGCACACATCATCACACACACACACACACACACACACACACACACACACACACACACACACACACACACACACACACACACACACACACACACACACACACACACACACACACACACACACACACACACACACACACACACACACACACACACACACACACACACACACACACACACACACACACACACACACACACACACACACACACACACACACACACACACACACACACACACACACACACACACACACACACACACACACACACACACACACACACACACGCACACACACATGCATGCATGCATGCATATGTACAGAAAAGAATTGCCATGCTACAATCAGCTAACGTTATAATATGCTCTGTCTGTCTGTCTGTCTGTCTGTCTTCTGTCTTTTTCGCCTATTTGTTGGCTCTTCCCACTCCCCCACCCCACCCCTCTCCTGTGTAAGAAGAACACTGTGTCTCACTTCCTCCCTTTTTTCCATAATGCTATTCATCAAAACTTTTCCTTTGTTGTTGTCTTTTCTGTTCTGTTCCGAACAAAATCAAAACAAATTTAAAACAATTCCTACTTGTCTCCGACAGTCTTTGCCAAAAAAGGGAGGAATGAGAAGCGGGTGGAGAGGGAATAAATGATGGTAGTGTTTCTCCAAAGCAAAACAAGAACGTGTCATTGGCGTTTGCCATCCATGCTGTATTTTGCAGCCATAAACAAAACAACCCTTCCCAACATTCCAGGGGCTTAACATTTTGAAGTGAAGTCTTGGCCGTCATCTAGACAGTATTTCAGCAAGAACCAAACGGCAAAATGCTCGACTCAAATTCTCTCAGTCACTGCCCTCAATTGTCTGAAGGCGTGGCGTTGATACAGTGCCAGGTACTGGCCCTCAGAGCGATACTGTCCTGCGATAGCGTCTCAAGGTGGCTCAGCGCCTTTGAGAGAACTGGATTAAGAACAGACCTAACGGTACACCGTTGCCGAAGAG
>JADBJO010002753.1:52500-55000 GCA_016801955.1 Conus betulinus
GTGTGTGAATGCGCGTGCGGGCGCGAACGCGTGCATATTTTGAATGGATGCTGCCTAACTCAGTGTTAAATCAAGTCCGTCATCAGTCATTACCAGCTCAAATTCCTGGCTTTTGATTTTGCTTTTTTCGCTGCCCATCTTAAGATGCTCTCCCCTGGTAGCGTATGTGTAGTGAAAGACAGGTCCTCTGCCCTCCATCTCCTGCGACTGTTTTCCTCGTTGCCCATTTCTTCGGCGGATGTAAGTTAACCCAAAGCGTAACTAACAGACAGACGGAGATGGCCGACCTTAGCTGTTCCAGACCTTCAGTTACTGTGACACACGATCCGACTACCCAAACCACGTGGTAGTAAAGAACATGGCTGGGAATATATGTAGGTAATGCACATATACGTGAGGGCGTCTATGCCCTACTGCAAGAGAACTCCGAGAAGATATGAGCAGTGTTCTCGTCGATGGCTCGTGCAGTTCGTGCTAAACGTATGAGCAGTTTGTCCCCCACAGTCACAAGTGTTTCAAACCTACGGTCTTTTGCCCTTCAGTGTGTTTGTCCCACTGTCACAAATGTTTCAGTGTGTTTGTCCCACTCTCACAAATGTTTCAAAACTATGGTCTTTTGCCTTCAGTCTGTCTTTCTGTCCCTGCTTTTCCTTTCTCTGTCTGTCTGTCTGTACATCCGTGGGTTTGACCTTTTTTCTTTTCTGCCACGTTTCACCGTTTTGTCTGCCAGACGGTCACTTTTCCCAGGGGCGCCATTTTGCCGGAAAACCATCAGAGCCGTACGTCTGTGCGGATATTTTATATCTCTCCTTTGAGCATCATTAAGTTGATTTGTTGATGTAGTCCGTTGTCCATTACCTGAATTGTGGCTTATTGTTGTCATATTTACCGTTATGTGTACTGATACTGCTATTGATGTTTCTTTTATTGCTGCTTGGAGTCTGTCTCCATATTTGATGCACTACGACTTAAGCTACTATTACTTCTGTTACTACTATTATTCCTGGCCCGATTACTTCTGCTAAATTTTGTTAAGGGTTTAAAAGGGTTTATTTTTCCCCTATGTAGACCCTAAAATACCCCCTCAATTAAAAGAAAAGAAACGTGGTGAATTTGAAGACTCCATCCAAGAGGTGAGGGTGGGTGGGTGTAGGGAAGGAGGAGGGGGAGGAGTGGGGTGGGTATTTGCTGGCAAGGGCATGTTATACAGCATACTTCAACTGAAACCTTTACCCTGCTGTGACAGAAATGTGCACGGTAATCTTTGTCATTCTCTTGACCAGATTTCTTTTATCGAAATGAATTCACATTTTGTGAAGGTGTAAAATAAGAAGTATCCTGACCGCATTTAAAGAATGTGATTTCTGCATGTACGTCTTTGTCTGACCTTTTTTTTTTTTGTTAACCGTCATTTTACATTAAAGGGACAGCGTATTACAAAAGCAAAAAGGTAAACACATGCATACTGACCATGCCCTCACATAAAAGCCTGCAATGGTAATCGCCGTAGACAGCTGATATGAACATGTGTTGTGTATTATGTTGTGTCATGCACATGTATTGCCTCAGAAAGGATTCCCTCCAGACATCACATTGCTGAAGGAAGCCACACTACAGGATGTTCATCAACGTAAGGATACAGAAAGCAAAGAAAGAAAACACACACACACACACACACACACATACGCACACACACGCGCGCGCGCAAAGAGAGAGAGAAAGAGAGAGAGAGAGAGAGACAGACAGACAGACAGAGAGAGGCTGCAATCTTAAAGGAAAACATACAGGCATCTCGGGGAGATGCTTTACAACATCGCTGCAGAACTCCTGAAACATGGCGGAGAGATAGTGACTGTCATCGCCACTAACATCTGACTCGCTGTCAAGTGTTCTACACATCGTCAGAACCCTTCCCAAGAAGGAGTCTCATTGGAAGGACTGTATGGGGAATGGAGTCAGAACCAACGTTAACTCCGAGGGAAAAAAAAATCCCCCTGTACTGAAATTCGAACCCGTAACCCCAGGACCACAAGTCCGGCGCTCTACCAACTGAGCCATTCCGGCCCCCGCACCACCATCAATACTGAGAAAAATATCATGAACAGAGAAAATGTTCAACAACTCACTCACTTGGGAGCCTTCATTGACAATGAGAAAGGCGAGAAATCCTCTGAAGGCAAAAAAAAAAACAAAACAAAAACAAACAAACAAACAAACAAACAAAAAGCCAGCACAGCCCAGACTAAAAAGGACAATGATCTCCATGAAAGACAAGACCAGGAGCATTAGAGCGTTAGTGTATTCCGTCTTCCTGCATGCCTGCAAGACTGTCACAGCGGATCTGTGAAGAGGAATCCAAGCCGTGAAAATGAGGTGTGACTACAGGATGTTAACGCCTTTTGCTTTTCCCTTCCACTTTGTACAGCGCTAGCCACTGCTTCTTCAGATCTTCTTGTACTTTTTTTTAAATTTAAAAAAAAGTATGATTGCAAAAATAAAA
>JADBJO010002753.1:62500-72500 GCA_016801955.1 Conus betulinus
CCACTAAATCGTACATGCAGACAGGCATACGAAATGCTTTTCAGACAAATGGAAATAGGAGGCTACAACTGGGTGTCGGATGTTAAAAGGTTTTAACAGAAATGGATTTGGCATTGTTTAGACTGCGCAAGGGGTAGGTAATGAGAAAGTGGTTTTGTCTGAATTTAAGCAGCGACTGATTGATTGTTTTAAGCAAAACTGGCACTCCACTGTGGTTGGAAATGCTAAATACAGCTGGCATTATTCCTTTAAAGATTCATTATGTCCTGAAAAACATCTGGGTGTAATAACTAATAAACGGCATAGAGACTCACTTGTCAGATTTAGAACAAGAACCTTAGGTTTATATTCATATAAAAGGTGGTTTACTTCAGATTCAATTATAAGTTCGGCATGCCCGTTATGTTCGAATGGTTTCGAAGATGAGATGCATTTCTTATTCGATTGTTGTGAATATAATGAATTACGAAACACAAGTAGTCTGTTTACTAAATACAACGCACAGAGATATAACATAAGAAAAATACTGACATCAGAAAATGAAGACATTATTAGATCACTTGCTGCGTCCATTGCGAAAGCAAATAATATTAGGAAGAAAAATTTAGATTGTTAGTTATCAAATCATTATCATGAAAATGTAACTCCGCTAGACATCTACTATGCTTTATTGTCGTGCTGAAAAAAAAAAAAGATAATAATTGTCACTAATTGATGACTCCTAGGTCGGTTGGTCGAAGACTACGGCCCTGTGCCACTGGATGTTTTTGCAAAGCTGTTTGATTTCGCATTTATCTTCGATTGTCGCCAGATACAATTCTGCATTTTGATTTATGTTTGCGCTTCCTTGGCATCAGAGCCGAAAGAGCTATTGCCAATAAATTCTTTGTCATTGTCATCTCTCTCTCTCTCTCTCTCTCTCTCTCTCTCTCTCTCTCTCTCTCTCTCTCTCTCTCTCTCTCTCTCTGTGTGTGCCTATCTGTCTCTGTGAAAGCCTCTCTGGGTGCCTGTTTATGATATGTTGGGTTCAGGGGCCGTAGTTTTTACTGCAATTATTTTATTTGGTTTCAGATAACAATGGAACATGCAGTCTGCTTTTGTTTTCATTTTTTTTTTTATATATGTCCCTTCTCCTTCTCTGTCTCTCCCCGTCTCTCTCTCTCTGTCTGTCTGTTCTCTAAAAAAAATTACTCTGGCCAGTAGTAAAAAAAATGGGTATCAACGACGTTATATCAACGTATCAAAAGTATGTACAATAATGTTAAAGCAAGAGTCAGATTTGGTGTGGAATTTATTGACTGTATTTTATGTACACAGGATGCAAAGCAAGGGCATGCGTGTAGCCCTGTTCTTTTCTCATTGTTTATAAACATTAGCTTTAAAAATTATAGCGAAAGGAAGACACGGTGCAGCACTTCCTCTTGATTTTATTGAATGATTTATTGTGTTACATGCTGATGATACTGCTTTATTATCTGAGAATCCAGCTGGCCTCCAGACCTAGTTAAACAGTTTGTGCCAGGCAGCTTCTAAACTTCAGCTAAAAGTATATATGAAAAAGAGTGACATTGTCGTTTTCAGAAGAGGGAGGTATTTGGCAGCAAATGAACGATGATTTTTTTTAATAAACAGAGGATGGCTGTTGCAAATTGTTATAGATACATTGGTATCTATTTCTCTACACGCTTAAGCTTTACAGTCACCTGTCAGGATCTAGCGAGCAGAGCGTAAAATGCCTCATTGTGCATCCTCAAAAATGACACATGTTGAATAATAATTCCCTGACAGTGTTTCTTAAGCTCTTCAATGCTCAGGTTCAGCCTGTTGTTCAGTACGGTGCTGATATCTGTGGCCCAGATAAATCCGCTGTCGATGCAGAAAGAGTTCATTTGTTCACTCTTAAGAAATTTCAAGGGGTTCACATGAAGACCCCTAATGAATGTGTTTAAGGGGAAACAAACCGCTATCCAATCAATATCAGTTCATGTGTGCAGTGCATAAGAGACTGGCTGAAGATTGTACGGATGGATGATGATACATTACCACTTACAGCAAACAAACAAAATAAAACAAGTGGAGATGTTCACTGTTATTATGAAACTAGAACATTATCAGTTCAACGTCCAACAGGGATCCGTCGAATATAGTAGCCCTTACACACATGACAGACATTGTCTTAGACTGAATTTTTAGATTGTCTAATCATATATGATCTAGCAATAAATATGGCTAGAGATTTTATGAGTTTCTCATTGTCAAGCGATAAAATCTCGGATGCACTTTGCCTATTGCATGGTACTTATTGCAATATTCATCTTCTTATTGGTTTCATTTATGTTTTCTTTAAACTTTTCTGTATTTGTGAGCGCTTAGGGCTTAGATGTAAGATAAAGCGCCATGAGTAATCATTGTTGTTATTATTATTCACAACAAGCACTTGAATAATTTACACAGACAAGATGGCGACAAGCGAACAGCGTTTGTGAAAGCTCTGCCGTTATGATATGCATTGATTTATTGAATATATAGAACCAAAAGCGTCTTTTAAGTGATTCATATACGGCTCTGTTTTCAAGTATCACCAAAATGTGGTAGAGTTATGTCAGTCAGTGGGGAGTCTGAATTAGACGTTTTTGTGCTTCAGTGAAAGCTGTGAAATGTAGGTCATGTCCATATTCAGAGGTCAAGGTGTATGCAACCGATGTGACAGTTATGTGACATTCTATTCGCTCGGATTATGTTGTGTTTTGTGAAGGTCATCATTCGCTGCAACAGCTATCACATCTACTCTCTGTCATACGTGGCTTATTTGCCTGTGTTTGTGGAACAAAAAGGAACATGCTCAGGTACGACAACTCACGCCTTTCCTCATAGTGAAATAGGCCAGCATCCAACATTTCCAAATGTCCCAGCCTCTTCCGCCGTCTGTGCTTTCAACACCATGTTGCTTGCTACTCACCTCCCTCTCAGTAGTGATGCTGAAGAGAACCCAGGACCTGATCGTCGTGGGGAGAATCAGGAAAATGTGCACGGGCTGTCGGTGAAGATGAGTCTAGCTTTCCGTCTGTCGCCGCCAAAGAAATTCTTGATGCGATTAGGCAACAGAGTGAACAGCAGACAAAACAGAATACCTTTAAAAGACCTTTTGTCAAATCATGACTGAACTAAGTAATATAAAACATCAATGTACAGACATCAGTCAAAGGCGTGATGACCAGGCACGACAAAATAACGGATTATCATCAGCAGTGTCAGAACTCATGGCAGAGTTGTGTGTGAACTGAGCACAGTGGCAATACATTTCATTATCTACACTCTTACTTATAAATCAATTTAGGAAATTGCAAACTCTCTTGCTTTAAAAGCTTTGTACAGGTAAATGCAGAGGTTTTTCACAGTTTTTGCATTAACGGAGGATAACAATAGATTTAGATGAAAAGCATTTGCTATTCTGTAATATTTTGGAGCGATCAATTCTTTTCTTAATTTATCGTATAATGGACAGCATAAGACAAAATGAACTTCGTTTTCTTCAGTATCCTTACAAAATGGACACAATAGATCATTAGGTGTAGGATTCCTGTATCTATAGTAATGAACAGCAAGGTCTGATGCACCAAAACGAAACAATGACATTATATGTTTTAAGTGTCTCTCCATATCTAATTGTAAATATTTTGGAATACAGTGCATGTAATCGCAAAATCTTCTATACATTGAATACCGCTCACTATTTTCCACATGGTCTTGCCAGTTTTGCCATCTACAATCGATAAGCCGCTGCTTAAACAAACTAAAAAATTCATTTGCATCTCCAACACCTTGGTTTAACCATACATACCCAAAACCATTCTGAAACAGATATAATCTTACATTTGTTACCCAGTTCCTTTTGCCTTTCTGGTCTAAATGTAGCACATTAAATACGCTTTCTTTTTTTGGTAGCCTGTGTTCATCCATCTGTACTAACTTTAACCAGTAGGAAATACATCGAACAATAGAGTTAATAGTTATTGGGAATCTGCCTAATTCATTATACACAAGATCATTTGGTGTTCGCATATCAACAGACAAAAATTTCTTAAGGGCAAACAAGTGGATCTTTTCACAGTACTGTGTAGCTTTTTCCATCCCCCATATTTCAGAACCATATTGCATTATTGGCTGTATCTGAGCATCAAAAAGTTTTAGAAAAACAACATCAACAGAATAATTATTGCACTGACGCAATCTCTGCATTATACTCAAAAGTGCCCTTTTTGCCTTGCTAGCAATATCCCTACATGCCACAGTAAAACTTAATCTTGTTGAAAAATAAACTCCTAGATATATTTATATGCATTAACTACAGGCATGTTATTGCCATCATATATCCATCTCTCTCTCACACCCAGATAACCTTTTCTGAAAACAACAATATTACTCTTATCCATATTCACCTTTAAACAAAGTGAAGAGGATGCTCTCTGTAAACTATTTAACTGTGTTTGCAGACCAATAATAGTCTCGGAAAGAAGAACAACATCATCAGCCAATAAAAGGATAAACAATTCAAGCGAATCGGACAGAAAATTGACACCATGTCTGCCGTTATTGATTACCTCTATAGCCAGTTCATTTATAAATAACGAGAAAAGAATTGGACTGCATATATCTCCTTGCTTCACTCCAGACGAGCAAGATAACTGGTTAGTAAAGGTAGCACCACATCTAATACGAGCCTTCACACTGGTGTACATACTTTTAATACAACGAAAAAGTTTTCCTCTGATTCCATTTTTCAGCAAAACAGGCCATAGTAAGTTTCTATTAATAGTATCAAAACATTTCTCAAAATCGATAAAGGCAACATAAAGTTTTCGATTATTACAAAATTGTTTTTGAACGCATGCCAGCAGTGTAAATAATGGTCAATAGTAGAGTAACCAGCTTTTAAAAACCCAGCCTGATATTCTCCAGTAATATTATTTTCTGTTACCCAGTCCTGTAAGCGACGGTTAATAATTATACCATATACTTTACTACTTGTATCACACAAACTTATACCACGATATTTCCCGGATTATTGGCATTTCCTTTCTTATAAAGGGGCAAAATAATCGATTCAGTCCAACCATCCGGGTAGAAACCTTTCTTAAAAAGAACATTGAAAAATTTCACAAAGAAAGGGACAACCATTGCACTCGCACTTTTTAATATTTCGCTAATAATACCGTCGGGTCCCGCAGCTTTTTTGGGTTTAAGTTTTCTTAATGCAAGAACAACTTCATCTTCAGAAATTGGTCTATTATTAAAGGAATCATCATCATCGTCATCTAAACCATTATCTAATTCCTCATTTTCCGGATGAGCAACATCACTTTTTTTCCAGCAACGTTTTAAAATGTTTAAACCAATCATCTACCGTAATCTGTTTTCTAACATTTTTCTTTTTTGGACTAATTTGATGGATAGTTTCCCCCAAAATCTTTTTGACTGTTTATAGAGATTATCAATTTTTCAATCACTATACGATTATGCATTTTCTTCTTAAAGAATAATAGATTCTTATATTCCCTTCTGGCCAGACAGAAAGCATATCTATTGCTTTCTTGCTGAGAACGACGTGATGTCTTTACTTTTAAAGAACGACGCAATTTCTTTAACAATTTTCGCATCTCTTTCCTTTTATTTCGACATTCCGTATCATACCAGTCTTGGTCTCTTTCTCCCACTCACACATACTCTTTTTTTTTCATGCACGCAGCCATCTCTTTCACACATGTATAAATTTTTCCAGAGCTACATTGATATCAATATCAACAGACTGAATAGCATCGTCTAACATCATATGTGTACGTTCACTATTTGCTACATCATTAAACTGTTGAATACAATCAGGATTCCAAACGAATTTTTCGATGAACACATTCTTATCTTTAGGCAGCAGAAAGATTAGGCAGAATTTTCTGTACTGTTTTTCTTTAGAAAAGGAAGTAACAATGTTACAGGCATATGATTCGTTTCCGTACAGTCTAAAACTTTTAATTCACAAGTTTTCACACACATAAGCAAGAAGATCACTAGATATCAAAAAATAATCTATGACACTGCATCCAAAATCACAAATGTACGTGCAGCGTCCTTCATGGTCGCCATAACACATACCATTCATAATGCACAAGTTTAACGCAGTACACATGTTTAGCAAAGACTTACCAAATCCATTCAAAACAGAATCTTGTGAATTTCTTGTAATATTCGCAAAATCTCTTTGCGAATGTGGACAATAAAGATCATTTTCAACAGATACGGGCTGCGAAATGTTTGAAGTACGACCATTAAGATCACCAGAAAGAAGCACAAAATAATCATTATCTACAAGGGCATTATCAAATAAACAGTTTTCCAGTAAAGCAATTCCATCCCCATCCACACCAAGATAGTTATAATATCGAGAACCCTCGGGTGGTGGTACGTACGCACAGGCATACAACACATCCTTTTCCACGCCAAACAAGTCCTTGTTAATGACGAACAAACAACAAAAAGTTTCCAACACTTACTTTGATCTGTTTCACAAAAGACATAAAAACTCATTTTTGATGAGACAAACGACACCACCCCGAAGGCCTCCCAGCATTTGATAACTTCTTAGCTGGTTGACAAAAAGCCTTATACCCTGTAAAGATATCCGGATCAATACTATCAACAAAAGTTTCGACCAAGCAAACAAAATGAAAAGATGACACAAAAGAAACAAAATCGGTATCAAAGATTTTTGACATCAAACCATTCACATTCCAGTGCATGAATAAAAAACCCTTCTGGTGATTTCCTTGATATGCAGAATAATCATTACTCGAAACAGAATTGTCAACGGAATTCACAGACAAAGTTCCATCATCGCTATCATCTGATGAAATCGGTGCCCCAAATAATGATTCACTGAATTCAGTATAAACATGATCTAATTCGACACCACTCGCACCCCCCCCATAAACTTCCCGCGACTCATTCTCCAATTGGCGAGAACACACCTCATCACTACCATTGAGATTCAAACACAAACCATTGGTATGGTAAAAACACATCATTATTACGCGGAACCATGTCAGTGTCACACACAATAGCGACAGTACTAAAGTAGTTCGGACACCAACTATCATTTGCTGAAGCTATGCCATTATCACACGCGCAGAAACAACATCACTGCAGGGGTTCAAAGACGAATCATTATAAACTGGAACCACGTTAGTGTCACATACAGCAACAAGATCACTAGAGTTCAGAGGCCAATCATTACTAGCTGAATGCACATCAGTATTACACATAGTAATAACATTGCTACTAGAATTGAAGCACGAATCGTTATAATCTAAACCCATGATAGTATCACGCATAGTGGAAATGTTGCCGCAGGGACACGAACGCCATTCATTTTTTCATCTGGAAAACTGTCAGTATCACACATAGTAACAAGAGCACTACATGGCTTTGAATACAAATCATAACCTGAAATATCAGCATCCCATTCAGTAGCAGTAATATCGTTGAGGTTCGAACACCGATCAGTATAATCTGCCGCCATATCAGTATTACACACAGTAAAAAATGTCGGAATCGGGGTTCGAACACCAGTCGTAATAACCTGACACCATATCCGTATCGTTCACTGTAACAACATCACTGAAAGGATTTGTAAATAGATCATCATTATAATCTGAAACCATGTCAGTATTAAAGCTAGTAATATAATCTCCAAAGGAGTTCGAACACAAATCTTTACAACCTATGACTTTGTGCGTACCACGCATTGCAGCATCACCACTACAGGGGGGTTCGAACACGAATCATTTTTTACCTCTGACCTTGCGAGCACCACACACAGTTAAAGCAACATTACAAGGATTCGAACACGAGTCGTTCTTACCTGTGAGCCCACGGGCACCACACACAATTACATCACCATCGCAGGGGCTCGAGCACGAATCATTATCACCTGTGATCCCATGTGCACAACACACATCACACCACCATTGCAGGGGCTCAAACTAGAATCATTATCACCTGCGATCCTGCGCGTTCCACACATAAGAACATCACAACTGCAGGGGCTCAGGCAAGAATCGCTATCACCTGTAACTCTGCGGGCACCACACATAGCAACATCACAGTTGCATGGGTTCAAACAGGAATCACTACCACCTGTGACCCCGTGTGTACCCGCACACAATAACATCATCATTGCATGGGTTCGAACAAGGATCACTATTACGTGCAGCCTTGTGTGTTCCACACACAAGAACATAACCATTGCAGGTTTTTTAAACAAAAATCATCATTAACTGTGACCATGTGAGTACAACACAATATGGTTCAAACACAAATCATTTTTTTACCTTTGACCATCTGACCACCACACTGACATAAAGTTTGATACAGTTCATGAATGGGGCGGCCGCACCGCTAATCCGCTTCCCCCACCAAACTCTCCCCATCAGCAGAAAGAAAGAACTTCTTCCCATCCACAAGCAGATGATCATGTACCATAGCCACTCTCTGTCCATCATTTCTCTTAGTTTTCATAATCACTGACAGTTTCTTCCGAATTTCCCTTACCCCTCTGGAGAAATCTTCACCGACAAAAATATTGCTTCCCTTGAGTTTTGCTGCTTTGCTTTGAGAATGTTTATTTTGTCTTTATAAAAAGTACATCTCGCAATCACAGGGGAGTTGGGTTTTCCACTTACCCGATGAACCCGATCAAATTCAACATCACTCACCAAGTCAAGTTTGTCAGTACACAGTTCTTTCAATGTCATCTCTAAATCCTGATTTGTTTCATTTTGCCGTTTGTCAATACCATAGAAAAGGAGATTTTTTTTTTCTTCTTGATCTGCCCTCAAGTCGTCAGCGTGTTTTTCTCTACATTTTTCACCCGCTCCTTCAATGTTTTTAATGTCCGCTCTCAATGTTTTATTTTCGTTTTGCAAAGTACTGATTTGATCTTTCAGTTGCACCACCTCCTCCTGTAACTCTTCCACCTTGCCCTTAACCCGTTTCATGTCTTCTTTCACCTCATCCAGCTTCCTGTTCATCGAACTGTCCATTGCATCCAACTTGGCCATCACATCAGCAAGAGACAGTTCGTCGGTAAGACACAGCCTGGATTGCCGTGTGTTTACTTTACTTTGATTCTTGTCAGTGGCAGTAGGGGGCGGACCAGGATTCAGCTCGACATCACCAGCTCGGATCAGCAGCAAACTTCCCCAAAACAGGTAAGACAGAGCAAACCCCAGAAAAACACCGCTTGCTCGATTCCGCAAAAACACTGTTCTAATCATCATCGCTTTATAACGCAAGGCTCTTTTCCTCATGAAGGCAATGTAGGTCCATAGAAATGAACCACATACCCGCCGAAAATCATTTGCGCAAGCAGGCATGGCTTCCCACACACTCCCAGAGAGAGAGAGAGAGAGAGAGAGAGAGAGAGAGAGAGAGAGATTATATACAAATGTTGATTCTCAGAATCCTGTCAAATGAACTTAGATTTTGACGAAAAAAGCTGACAACTCATGACCACTTTGATTACATTTTGAGAGAGAACCCATTCTTGGAAAACTTGAATCCGTGAAAACAAATCAGCGTCGACGATCCTAACAGGACTGTTCAAAGCAAGAAACTGGCTATGATTAAAAGAGTTGCCTGTTAGAGAAACTCTAAAAAAAAAGAATCCTCCCAGTCAGAGAAACTCCAAAAAAAGAACCCTCCTTCTTCCAGTATCAATTAAAACCAGATAACATCCTTTGTTCAAAGATGGACCCTTTCATTTAACCAATCCAGAAAAGACGCCCCAGTCTGATTTGCTGGTCTTTACTTCCCACATATGCAACAAATATTCATTGTGTAAACCTCAGTTCCTGTTTTTCCAGCCGGCCCCGTGAGCAATTTCCTGTTTAGCTTGGGTACTTTGGCCATGCAACTGCCTCCATCATTTAAAAGTTTGACTTAAATGTTT
>JADBJO010002753.1:77500-80000 GCA_016801955.1 Conus betulinus
TTTAGTCATGCGATGATGGCAGGGCCCACAAACTGAATGCGGAATACGAAAAGTTTAATCATGTACAGGTCATTGCCCCTCATGATGGGACACATGTATACAAGCATTTCTCAGAACTGACAATTGTGAACTGTGAAATCATCCAAAACTCAGTTGGTAATAGGTTTAAGAAGTAAGAATGGAACGCAGCTTAAAGGCTTTATAGACAGACAGAAAGATAGATAGATAGATAGATAGATAGAAAGATAGATGGAGAGAGAGAGAGAGAGAGAGAGAGAGAGAGAGAGAGAGAGAGAGAGAGAGAGACGCACGCAAACTGAGCTTTGCAGAGTGACATGCACAGCAGATCTTGGGAACGTAGTACAGTTTTCAGAATAGGAATATAAGTCAGATTTATGACGTGGTCCAGAGTTCGGGGGGGGGGGGGGGGGGGGGGGGGGGGAAGGAGCATATCTCTTGTTGAAAGGTTTGCGTGGGTGTTTGACGCTCACACCATGAACTGACACAAATCTCTTTTCTTTTCCGTTTACCTCCACGGCAGGATCATCTACCAACTTTGTGTACTGACCACAGAGTAATAAATTGCTGTCATTTGTCTATACATGTCAATATTTTGCTAATTGACTCCAAACATCATCAACAACACTGACGACAATAACTGAGAGGGAGTCAACATTTTGCTGGTTGACTCCAAAAACACACACTATCAACAACACTGACGACAACAGTTGAGACAGAATCAACATGTTGCTGGTTGACTCCAAAACATCATCAGCAAAATGACGACAATAGTTGAGACAGAATCAACATGTTGCTGGTTGACTCCAAACATCATCAGCAAAACTGACGACAATAGTTGAGACAGAATCAACATGTTGCTGGTTGACTCCAAACATCACCAACAACGCTAACGACAACAGCTGAGACGGTCTGTGGAGGTTTACATTGTCCTGTTGGGGACATGGCTGGGAAAGAGGGTGTGGGCATGGGATTCGCTTCCATGTCGCCGCGTTGGACAGCTAAGTGTCGATCAGAAATATCAGAACGATGTCTGAGGACCCACCAGACACAGTAATCTCGACGGTTTCCACAATACGCGCCATTGTTTATCATGCTCTGACAGCCATTACTACCAGTAAAGTCCACACGAACATGTCCATATTGATCCTCCATTGTACGAGATCAGTCAGTATTTCTAAATGCCAAGGTAAGTGGTATATAACGAAGTCGAACTCATAACAGAAGATGTGTCCTTTGTCACATGATCAATCGTGTCAGGTTCGAAGCTGTAGGCACATGGTGGTGGAAGGGGTTAGAATTTCCAGAACCCTGCAACCCCCTGATCTGTACCCATCTTAAAAAAACAAATCCTAATAGCCTTTAAAGAACTCAGGATAAACAGAGAAAAAAATCGTGATAGAAAAAAAAATAATGAGTAAAACTTGGTATACAATCTGCGTGGATTGGGTACCGCGCATCTCTCTTCGCATCCTTTACCTACCTCTCTCCTTCCTCACCCATCCAACAATTTTGGGGCGAGTGTTACCGATTTGGCAAGCGGCGAGAGTAGGCCTACATCTCCTCCTCTCCCTGCCCCACTTCCCTCCCACAGCTCTTCACCTACATCCCCCCACACAGTCACCCCCCACCCCCCCCCACCCTCCATCCCCCCCCCCCCCCCCCCATCTATTTTACAAGTGTCTGGATTGAGTAATTTACTTGTCAAGCAAGAGAAAGTCTCCTCCCCCCCCTCCACGCGCTTCCTCTCCCTCCACGCATCCCTCTTAAACATACACATACACACGCTCCTCGTCCAACAAAATGATTCGAGCTTTGTTAACCTCTGACAGGAAAATGGACACTTACCAACTTTCAATCATTTCTGATTGGATGAAATGATCCCATTCGAACATCCATGTAACCCACCACACCTCCACCTCCCTCTCCTCCTCCTTCTAACTCCACAGAATACACCCCCCCCCCCCCAAAAAAAAAAAAAAAAAAAACAGACTTAGCATCACTCACATACACCACACACGCATATAAGCATACGCAGGTAGGGAGAGGAGGGAGCGGGGATGGGGGGGGGGGGGGGGATGGGAGAGGAGCAAGAAGAATATAAAGTTGAAGCATGGAATACATTTTCATTTATCATGTGTGTGGGTTGCCTTTTTCTTCTAATTGAATTGAATTGAAATAAACTTTATTTTATTTCATTGTATCTGGGTGGAGGTGGGAAGGGGGTGGGGGAGGGAGGCGGTTTTTGTACAGTTTTCATGTCACTGCTTTCATTCACGCCACTTGAAAGCAGTGACATGATGCTCATCTCAGGAGACAGACAAGCCCCCACTTTCAATGTCTATTTCCTCAGGCAATGTCTCAGACAGAGAGCATTTTGTGTTATCCTTTTAGGGAGAATGTTTACAATAATGCTTTTCCATGCACGGGCGCATGTGTGTGTGTGTGTGTGTGTGTGTGTGTGTGTGTGTGTGTGTGTGTG
>JADBJO010002753.1:87500-92500 GCA_016801955.1 Conus betulinus
ATCATCGTAGTAGCAGTAGTAGTAATGATAATAATAATAATTATTATTATTATTATTATTATTGTTGTTGTTATTGATAATACAATTTCATTATAATCATTATTATCAGTGTTATTATTATCACCATCATTGTTATTACTATCATTACTATTATTATTGTTGTTGTCGTTATTATTATTATTGTTATCATATTACTATTATCATTATCATTATTAAGTACCTTTACAGCGCCTAACCATGTTTAGAGACGATGCATTTCAACATACGTTCTCGTTTACTTAATGGAATACCTATCTGGGTGGAGCCGAGTGAAGAGCTTCCTGCTGGCGCTCCATGCTGTTGTTTCTGGCATCATACAGTCCGTATCAGCTGCCCACTTTTCTGCCCTTCATTTCCCCCATTTTTCACACAGGGGTGCATGCAGTGTGTAACCTGTCATCCACCCCAATGACCAAACTGGATTTCTCTTCCAAAAACTGGTGATGGGCTTTTATGTGTGTACAAGATAGTATGCGTACGATCACCCACGGAACCTCAGCATCTTGTATCATTTCAAAGGCTTTTCGGAAAACGCAGTCAGATCCAGTGTTACACTCTGAAAGAAAACTCCCCCTGTAAAAAAAAATAACTGGCGCAGATTCGAACGTGTAACCCCATAACCCGATCAATAGGATTACGCGCCCGGCACTGTATACCAACTCAGCTATTCCAGTCCTACTAACTAACCCCTGCCCCCCAGCTCCTTGAGTTACAATCTTTTCCTGTAATTTCTCTTCTTTTTGTGTTAATATTTGATATGGAGAACAGTGTCTCTATCGCTTGAAATTCTTTTTTTTTTTTTTTTTTTTTTTTTTTAATGTGTCACTTTTTTGTTTCATGAGTTTCATAATTCGTGACAATATTCACGTTCAAGCGAGAATTTGAATTCTGTTCTTTTTTTTGGCCGCGTTCCACAATTTTTTCTATGTTTGAATTAAATTGGTATATCAGTCTCTGGACAATGCTGAAAAATGAACAAAAACATATCCTCCTTTGCAGAGGTAATCAAATGAGTCCGAACATATGATTACGTTTTTCTCTCTGTCTTTCTCTCTGTCTCTCTGTCTGTTTCTGTCTGTCTGTCTGTCACGCACGCGCGCGCGCGCGCGCGCGCGCGCGCGCACACACACTCACACACACACACACACACACACACACACACACACACACACACACACACACACACACACACACATACACACATACACACACACACACCAGTTAAAACTGCCAAGAATCATAGGAATAAAGTGATTGAAAATGCTAAACGCGAGTACTGGTCATCATTTTGTTTTTAATGAAATAAGTGAACATAAGATATCAACAAAATTTGGAAAAAGATCCATGAAATGAAAAACGGAATCCATTTACCTGCATATCCAATCATAATAGGAGCTGAAAAATTTCCTTCGGCATATCAAAAAGCAGAATCATTTGCTGACATGTTTTCCAAAAACAGCTCCTTCTGTAGTTTATCAGACAAATGCAGAGATATGAGGGAAAACCAATCTAACGAAGAAAATGTACGCCGATCCTGACGAAAATAATGATCATTATCTAAATGCTGATATTACTTTTCAGGAATTACACTCTGCTATTTCTTCATTGTCTAATAAGAAAAACGTCTGTTGGTTTAGATGCCATTTCTAATGAAATGTTAAAACATATACCACAAAATTTTGTTTTACTTTTACATGAAATTATCAATAAATGTTGGATTGAAGGGGACATACCTTCCATATGGAGAGACTCAATTATTGTTTCCATTTTAAAGAATGGAAAATCAATGACAAACACAAATAGCTATCGACCTATAGCTCTTACATCTCATGTCTGTAAACTAATGGAGATAATTGTTCTAAACAGATTGACATACTATGAAAAAAAAAAAAAATGGCATTATCCCTGCAAACCAGGCTGGTTTTAGAAAGGGCAGGTCTACTATTGATCATCTTGTAAAGCTAACTACGCAAATTAAACACCAGTTGCTAGAGAAGACAAAACGTTCTCGCCACATTTTTCGATATCAGCAAGGCTTTTGATCAAGTTTGGCATGATAGGCTTTTATATAAATTAAAAACTATAGGTCTCTCTGGTCATATTTATAATTTGTTAAAACATTCCTGACCAACAGAAGTATTCAGACAAGAATTGGTAATACTTATTCATCCAAAAGATTACTAGATATGGGTATCCCCCAAGGCTCAGTGATCGCCCCTCTTCTCTTTAATATTTTAACTAATGATTTACCTAAATGCATTAAAAAAAAAAAAAAAAACTTTAGCTTAATTCAATATGCGGACGACATCTGCCTATGGTTGAATGCCACATTAAAAAAGAACACATCAAAAAGATCTGTTAATTACATAAGAAGAATATATCAAAGAGAGTTAGACAACATTGCGAACTTCATGTCTGATAATGGCTTATGCCTGTCGGCTGAAAAATCCCGTATGATATTATTTGATGCAGGAGGGTCTGCTCACAATACTCCTAACTTCAAAGTACATAATACTACATTGAGCTACACTTCTGAGATTAAATTCCTTGGTGTGCATCTTATGTCAAATCTTTCTTGGAATTTTCACTTGGAACATATAATAAATCAAGCGAGAAAATCTCTTAATCTGCTCAAAGTTATAAGCAAACAAAGTTGGGGCCCAGGAAACAAAAAGTTTAATACATCTTTCTTCTGCTTTAGTTAGATCCAAATTGTCATATGCACAAGAGGTCTTTTTTAGTGCTCCTAAGTACTTATTTAAAAAAGCTTCAGTGTATAGACTCTAAGGCATTCAGATTAGCCCTGGTGTGTTCCATTTCATGCTTCAGCTTTAGGAACATACCATGAAGCTGGTGTCTTACCTCTTGATGACCATCGCGAACTAGCCTGCGCTAAGTACATTCTTCGCTGCTCAAACTATTCAAAGTGCTAACCAAACGGAACTGGATATGAGGTCTGTGTAGACTTTCCTAAACGTGCGAAAAACATTCGAGCCACTAAAAACGATACTCACATATTCTTCTCACTTGTTGACAAATTCAGGTATCAAATCATAAAAAGCTTGCTGTGCGTTTTCCCGTAAGTCCCGTACCAAAACTGGGAGCTCTCAAACCAAAATTTGATTATAACTATACTACTATATCTATCTAAAACTGATAACATTAATATTCTAGCTTGCGAAGCAAAATCACATATCAATGATTGTTATCGTCACTTCGTAAAAAAGTCTATACTGATGGGTCTCTATTAAACAATAATGCTGGTTGTGGCTTTGTCATCCATTTTTAAAAATGAAAAAAGTCCTTTCATCTTGGGGGGCAAATCTGTCTATCTTTACAGCCGAAACTAATAGCAATATTAATGGCCGTAAAGTACACATAAATGATTTATCATTTGACTTTTATGGTATTCTCTTCTGTGTAGATTCCAAGCAGTTCTTCAAGCTTTAGAATCTACAAATTCAAAAAATCGTGCTGAAATCATATCTGAAATTTAAAGTACTTATTCACAACCTCATGTCAGAGTATAACAGTTAATTTTTGTTGGGTTCCTTCCCATTGCTCCATATCCCGGAAATGAATGGGCTGACAGGATTGCTCGAGCAGGTGTGCAAACAATTCTGACAATACAGCTACTATTCATATTCCCTTGAGCTTACACGAAGGATATTCTCTTTTACAAAGAGCCTCTTTTGAAAAAAATTTGAGGAATACTACAAAGAAAGTGTTCTTCCCCGAATACACAAACCCGACTCTTCTATACTTTGTTGTACGAACTCTCGAGCAAGTAATCTTTTTTAAAAAGGGCTTCCTCAGTAAATCCAGTAAACCGTAATACAAATATAGGATTATATCCAAGACACAGTAGTAAACAACTCTGTCCTTATTATTTCGGTTGAAAATAAATGCATTCAGAACAAAATATGTCAAGAATATTCGATGTGCTTGCGGCGCCCTTGATTGTACAACAACACACGTTCTATACTTTTGCCCCTACTTTGATTCCGATTTGTCAGAATTTAGAAAGGATGCTTCAAAGTGCATATTCCAGGATACCATGTCTCTTTTAAATTTTGTACGAATTCTTATGTTAAGCCCAGTTGGCACAATCCTGTAATTGCTGTTTCATGATCTTATTTTGTACAGTTTTTTGTTTTTACTTTTGATGTCTTTTCTTTTTTTTTTTTTTTTTTTTTTTTTTTTTTTTACAGTTTAATTCTTACTTAGAGTTTCACACACACACACACACACACACACACACACACACACACACACACACACACACACACCTTGTCTAATATCACATTAAGTGAAAAGACGTTAAATTGAAGAACGACAACAACACACACACACACACACACTCACACACACACACACACACACACACACACACACACACACACACACACACACACACACACACACACACACACACACACACACACACACACACACACACACACACACACACACACACACACACACACACACACACACACACACACACACACACACACACACACACACACACACACACACACACATATTCGCGTGAACGCGCACCCATACATATACACATGCACACATTATGTGTACGCTCGCAATTACTTCCGTACACATTCACCTTTTTGGGGGGTCTAATATCAGGAGTAATGGAAAGACGTTAAATGAAAGACACACACACACACACACACACACACACACACACACACACACACACACACACACACACACACACACACACACACGGACTGGCATCATCGTAAACATTCTCCCTCAAAAGATAACACGGAAAAATCTCTTTGTTTGAGACATTGCCTGAGGGAATAATCATTGAAAGTGGGAGCCTGTCTCCTGAGATGAGCATCACGGCCCTTGAAAGCAGTGACATGAAAACTGTACAAAAAAAAAAAAAACGTCCCCACCTTTTCCAAACGTCAATGAAATAACGTTTATTTCAA
>JADBJO010002753.1:100000-112500 GCA_016801955.1 Conus betulinus
AAAGACATTCCCTACATCTAGACAACCCAAGAGCACATAAACCCTTACCACACTTCCACCGATACCGAAAAAAAAAACTGATATCATTCTCTACAGTGTGTATGTGTGCGCGGACGTACACGCGCGCGAATGTGTAACACCCGAAGAGCACCAATAGGTCGAAACCCGTTGTGTCTGTGTTATTACTTGTTTTGCTTCACTAGTATAGCGATCAACTGGTGCTGGTGCTGCGTGTGTTCTTGAAATGAAAAAAGAAAAAGATGTTGTTACAGTTTTAACATGGATCTCAAATAAATAAATTGTTCACGGTCAAAGAGAATACGATGTATATGTACTTGAAAAAATATCTTATGTATGTCTCCCTTACATACAGTATTTTGTGTAATGTGTCCCTTACATACAGCGTTTTGTGTAATATTTCATATGAAAGGAAGGAGGGAGTTACACGACCCACACACATTTTTCAGATTGTATGCCATTAGTAACCGGTATTGCAGTAACGATAGTCAGGAAAGAGGAGGGGGGAGCGAAGGCGGTGGGTGGGGGTGGGGGGTGGGGTGGGGTGGGGGTGGAGTGTCTGTGAGGGGGCAGTAAAGGGGAGGGGGGGGGGGGGGGGGGGGGGGAGAGCTATCATTTGGAAATTTTTGTGTTTGTGATGAACCTCCCCAATTCAGGGTGAAATCTCCAGTTCAATGTGAAATCTCCAGATTAATTTCGAGCCTCCGGTTCAGTCTGTAAAACCTCATTTTTAGCGTAGAACCTCCAGGTCAGTGTGGTACCCACAGTATAGTGTGGAATCCCCAGTTTAGTGTGGAATCCCCAGTTTAGTGTCGAATCCCCAGTTTAGTGTGGAACCCCCAGTTTAGTGTGGAACCCCCAGTTTAGTGTGGAACCCCCAGTTTAGTGTGGAACCCCCAGTATAGTGTGGAACCCCCAGTATAGTGTGGAACCTCCAGTTTAGTGTGGAATCCCCAGGTTAGTGTGGAATCCCCAGTTCAGTGTGGAACCTCAGTTCAGTGTGGAACCTCAGTTCAGTGTGGAACCTCAGTTCAGTGTGGAACCTCAGTTCAGTGTGGAACCTCAGTTCAGTGTGGAACCCCCAGTTCAATTTGGAATCCCAAGTTCAACGTGGAATCTTCAGCTCATTTGTGGAATTTCCAGTTTGGTGAAAAACCTCGGTTTACTGTGGAACCCTAGTAATGGAACCCCCAAGTATAGTGTAGAACCTCCAGTTTAGTGTGGAACCTCCAGTTCATTACACAACCCCCCCAATTTAGCATAGAACCTCCAGTTCAGTGTTGGGCCTCCAGTACATATACAGTGTGGGACCCCCAATTTAGCGTGGAACCTTCAATTTAGTGTGAAGCCTGTAGAGCAATGGAAATCTCCAGTTCCGTCAGAAAGCCTCTAAATCATTGGGACTTCCAGCACAGTGGCATTCTCTTTGGACTTCCAGTTCATAAAAAAAACCCAGGTCATTGGGAACTCACTTCAGCCTGCAACTCAACGGTACCTCCCGGTTAGTGGAACATCCAGAATGATAAAATTTCACTTCAGTGGAACTTCTACGTCAGTGGGATATCTACTCCAGCGGAATTTCAATGCCAGTGAAAGCTCAAGGTCAGTGAACATCCAACCCAGTGGAATCTCAAGGCCAGTGGAACGTTATGTTTAGTGGAACCTCAATGCCAGCGGAACCTCCTCTTCCTCAGAACCTGCAGTTCAGCACATTTCGCAGACTGATGGAACTTCCAGTTGAACTTCAAGGCCAGTAGACCCTCAAGGTCAGTGGACATCCAAACCATTGGAATCTCAGTTCAACGGCCATCTTGCGCCGAACTTGATGAGACAAGCAATTGCTCGTTATTCATTTTCGTTGTCCTGAGTGTTCTCTTGCTTGAAGAAGACCTAAGAGGTCGAAACGCGTCGTGTTTTGTCTTGTGATTGGTTTGTTCATGTTGGATGCATATAGTACTTTAAACTTTTAAAGAATTGTCTAGTTGAATGGAACCTGCAGTTCATCAGAACCTCCTGATGGTGAGAAATCCATTTCATTGAAACTTCCAGTTCCGTGCAACCTCCAGTTTTCTGGAATCTCCATGTCAGTGGAACATACACGTTAGTAAAAACCCCCATTTCAGTGGAAGTTCCGGGTCAGTGGGCCGGTATGATCAGGAAAACTTTCGGATGAGCGGAATCTCCAGTCTACCAGACGTTACAATTTAGAACGGAATATCCACTTCCGTGGAACCTACCGCTCCACGAAACTACGTCACTAGGGAACTTCAGTATGAAATATTTGATTCAGTAGAACCGCCAGTACAATGTAGAACCTTAGCTCTTTCAAAACATCTACATAATGGGAATCTCCAAGTTTAGTGCCATTCTGTCTTCACGAGCGATTAGCCAGTGGGAAACAGGGGGCCAGTGCTCACCAAACCTGTCTGTCAGACTGTCCAGGAGAGTTGCTACCGTCCAAGGAGTCCAGGAGGAAAAAGACGTATCTTCTGTGGAATTCTAATGGTCCGACATGTGTAGGACTTTCTATAATAAATGATGTCCTTAGTAGTCAGCTGAAAGCGCACACGTAAAGAGAAAACTATCGTCACTATCGTCTGTACGTCTGAAGACAATGCTCTGCTGGAGCGGTGTCGCACAATAGAAAGCAATACAGACAGTAATGTGACAGCAGTGTCATACTGGTCGCTATGCAACGCAGTGAATTTATAGCAATACAAAGCGTATTTATCACACACACACACACACACACACACACACACACACACACACACACACACACACACACACACACACACACACACACACACACACACACACACACGCACACACACACACGCACGCACGCACGCGCGCACGCACGCACGCACGCACGCATGTACACACGCACGCAGGCACGCACGTACATACACATAATACAGATACTACTAAAATGTGCTATAGTAAATAAGACAACTGAATGACATACAATAAAATATAGCACACTAATATACTGCGATGTAATACAACACAGTAGATACAAATAACGCATTTCATTAGAATAGGAACCAATGCAGATATTAGGACAATAGCAAAAAGCACGCACAGACACACGACTCTTAGTAAATGATAAAATACCATGTAATGCAGTTTACAGTAACACTTCACATCCATGTGCAATACGGGATGGAACATACAATGCGAACGTTGGCACAGTAACAGTGATACTGCATTGGACAATGCAATGAAACTTAGGGCAGTGTAAGGCAACGGAATACAGTGTCATATATTACCTTACTACAATACAATAACTTTCAATATTTTGTGCGCAGCACAGAACGTTATCAGTCAGTCAGTCAGTCATTCCACTGACCGCTAGGGTTGTAGAGGGGACGTGATGAGGCAGCCGCCGTTTCTCTTCAGGCTCTTCTGTTGGCAGCTGTCGTGAGGAGATCTGGCATGGTCATTTTGGTCCAGTTCTTTATATTATCGGACCAATTCTTTCTCTGCCGTCCTCGTCTGCGCCCTCCTTCAAGGGTACCTTAGGGAATGGTTTTGTAGAGGGGTGTTGTGACGAATGACGTGGCCAGATCATGCCATCTTCCGTCGTTTGACGGTTGCCAGAAGTGGTTCGTGGGGTCCAACTAGGTTGGTGAGCAGGTTCCGCACATAATCATTGGTCTTGTGTTCTTTGTAGGAGATGCGGAGAGTAGTTTCCTCAGGCACCTGGTCTCAAACGCCTGATTCCTCTTTCTGTTTCGGCCATCAGTGTCCATGTCTCGCAGCCATAGAACAGGATGGAGACCACTAGTGACTTGTAGATTCGAATTTTGTGTGGAATTTGATGTTGTGCTCTTCTACACTCCGTTCAGTCTGGCCATCGTTATAATGTTGTTTTTTTTTTAATGCAACACAACGAAACACAGTGCAACACAATACAATAAGTACAATGCAGCTCTATACAATACAATACAGTACAGTACAGTACACTACACTACAGACACAACACTCTTCATACAATGCAATGCAATGCACGCGCAATACAGCTGATGACAACACAATACAGCACAGCACAGACAATGCAAAAGAACACACACTGCAAATTCACAAAATCATGCGGTAAAATGCTGCACAACAATGCCATGCAAGACAATCCATTGCCACCCAAACAAACTGAGGTACAATATCATGCGATGAAATACACTGCAACACACCGCAATACAACGCAATGCCAACACAACCCAATGCAGTGGAAAACACCACACGATACAACACAAACACTCCAGCAGAGCGTCGCCGTCCCCGGACCAATTGTCCTGCCAACACCCTGAGGTTGGTTCATAAACACCACTGTCTTCCTGCTCTGACCGACTTAGGCACGGAACGTCAGCGTGCATGCCACTGGCCTGGGTTCCACACCCACCCACACCACACCACACCACACCACACCACACACACCTCACCTCCTCCGCAGGCATCCTTCTCTCAGTCTGCAAACGGAAGTTCCGGAGAATGTCAGGAATTCCCAGCACGTCCTCCGCACTCTCTCTCTCTCTCTCTCTCTCTCTCTCTCTCTCTCTCTCTCTCTCTCTCTCTCTCTCTCTCTTTTCAGGAGTCCTGGTGGACGGTAATTAATTCAGTAGTCTGCCGATGTTCCATCGACAATCTGGTCGACTTTATGGTTCATGTTAATTCCGCTAAATTACTGACGGAGCGAATGGTCTCTTGGCCTCTGTCTTGCTGTCTTTGTCGCTGTCTGTCTGTCTGTCTGTCTGTCTGTCTGTCTGTCTGTCTGTCTGTCTGTCTCTTAGCCTTTCTGATTGGATTTTCATCATGCAAACTGATAAATCAGAAATATTGGAGTCACTTACCAGACAAATTGCATTTGAGACCGATTGTGAAAAGTGATACTTACGTGCATTATGTTCCCATGGGTAAGCATTAGTTAGCATTAGTTACTGGGTAAAATATGTGTATCTGTGATACTGAACATGTTTATGCCAGTGCCATCCGCTTTGGATGAAATATTGCCGTTTAACAGTTCCCGCGCAAGCAATTATCTATAACTGTAAATATGTTTTATGAGTGTCGTAGAAGGAATTCTGGGAGTGTAAAAAATGGAAACCTATTTAATACACAATCACGATAAATATCAATTTTATGATAAGAAAAACAGATAAAGCCAGCCCTGAGTTTAAACGTTTCTTTCTAAAGTCAGGGAAACAAAGGGAGGCTTACCGTGTTGCAAGAAGATATACACATATTAAAATCGGTGTTGAAAAACAAATCCATTAGCAGGTCACTTAAGAACAGTTCTACCAATGGCATCTATACCTAAACAAAATATCGAATATTTAATAAATCGATTAAATCTCAATTTATTCTGTCTATCTCTCAAAATCGGATACACTGCTGATCTAATAACTCTGTGTGTGTGTGTGTGTGTGTGTGTGTGTGTGTGTGTGTGTGTGTGTGTTGTGTTGTGTTGTGTTGTGTTGTGTGTGTGTGCGTGCGTGCGTGCGTGCGTGCGTGCCTCTGTGTGTGTGTGTGTGTGTGAAACGGGTCGGGGGCAAAGTCTGTTAAAGCATATTTCATAAATGTTTGACTGTGCATTGATTTTCGCCCGCAAACCGGATCGGTCCCACGGAGGGCGGGAAATGATGAAAAGTGTATTGCTTGGAGGAGAGATGCGTGTTGATAGAATGTGTTGATGATGCATTCTTTTTCAATGATGCTTGGAGAGAGAGAGTGTTGAAATGTGTCCAAATATTGATCTCTGAGAGACAGAGTTGTAGAGAGAGAGAGAGCGGGAGAGAGAGAGAGAGAGAGAGAGAGAGAGAGAGGAGAGAGAGAGAGAGAGAGAGGAGAGAGATGGAGAGGGGGAGAGAGAGAGAGAGAGGAGAGAGAACTCAAACAAATACTTTAATTGCAAAGGCCACCGACCTATCTGCAATGAGAGGTCAGAACAGAGAGAGAGAGAGAGAGAGAGAGAGAGAGAGAGAGAGAGAGAGAGAGAGAGAGAGAGATTCTACTTCAACCAGACCAAATTCGAGAACAGGAGTAAAGTGCTGATGAAACAATGTTTGGGCATTCTCTACTTCATCTATTAACAGGTGTATGCAGCTGATGAAACAATACTTTGGCATACCCGTACTTCACCTGCTAACAGCTGTATCCAGGGAGGGCACTCGATAGATCCCTGACTCCATAGAATCCCGTCTCGATGGATCCCCGTCTCGATAGATCCCCGTCTCGATAGATCCCCATCTCGATGGATCCCCGTCTCGATTGATTCCTGTCTCGATTGATCCCCGTTACTGTTTTTGGATCAACCGAGACGGGGATCTACCGAGATGGGGATCTACCGAGATGGGGATCTACCGAGACGGGGATTTATTGAGACGGACATTCGTCCACATGTAGTGGGAGATCTATCGAGAGAGGGGGTCTACCGAGATGGGATCTACCGAGACGGGGATCTATCGAGACGGATGATGAAACAGATTAAGGATGAAACAGATTAAGGATATCAACATCAGTTGAAAACTTTTATAATGAAATCTACCAACTTCAGTTTGAGCAACCACCACCGCAACATCAATAATGCATGGAACATACAAAACATGGCTTATATTCTAATAGTTTTTTTTTTAACGGTAGGGTCTTTGTCCTTTAAAGACTTTTAAAACCTCCCTAAAGACACATCTTTCCCCCCGGACTGATTAACGATATCCACTTACCTCTGTGCGCGAGTCTGCTGGTTTTGACGCGCTCGTGTGTCTGTCTGCGTGCGTGTGTGTGTTTGTTTTTCGTGGTGTGTGCGTGCGTGCGTGCGTGCGTGCGTGCGTGTGTGTGTGTGTGTGTGTGTGTGTGTGTGTGTGTGTGTGTGTGTGTGTGTGTGTGTGTGTGTGTGCTTTGTGTTGTGTTGTGTTGTGTTGTGGTGTGTGTGTGTGTGTGTGTGTGTGTGTGTGTGTGTGTGTGTGTGTGTGTGTGTGTGTGTGTGTGTGTGATTTGAGTTAGAATTAGTATTTTTATCATGTTTCTGTAATATGCGCTTTGGGCTCTCGCAAGGTAAAGCGTTCTATGAGTATCCTTTTACATTACATTACATTACATTACATTACATTACATTACATTACATTACATTACATAAATCCTTGTTAGTGCCGGACAATCAGATACCAGGTGGCTCACAGAAATGCAGTGGCATCGGATGACATTTTTACGTTGGAGAGGCCAGCCTGGACTGAGACTGACAAAACCGTTACGGGAGTTCTCCAAGTTGGAATAAAAGCGGGAGGAGGGGGGAGGGAGGGGATTAGCTTCCAAATTTTCAAAAATTAGGGGAAAGGGGAGCTGGGGTGGGGAAAGAAACTCATTTTCCCAAATTTTCATAAAAAGCCTGTGAGGGGGGGGGGGGGGGGGGGGGGGGGGGGGGGGGGGGGGGGAGGGGGGAGGGGGGGGAGACTCGTCTAAATTGTCATGAGATCCGGAATGAAGAGGGACTCATATTCTAAACCTTCATAAAAACGGGAAAGTAGGGGGTGGGGAGAGGAGGGGGAGACACAAATTCTTGTAAAAACGGGGGGGGCGGGGGAGTGAGGGACTGTTTTAAAAACCATGAATTATTTTTTGGTATACACTTTTGGCTTCAATTATTAGGGTTGTGGGTGGGAGGGCAGACGAGAGTGTGGCTACCCTCATATTTTCTGTCGTCAGTCATTTGTGCTCTGCCCAGCTGTGCACACATGTTGTCTCCCTTTGAAAAGGGCTACTGGTAAGAGAAAGCGCGTGCGTGTGTTGTGCGTCAAAGAGGCTGTATCTGCATAAAATGCACACAAACACACATAGATCTACATCTGCATAGAATGCACACACACACACACACACACACACACACACACACACACACACACACAGAGTAATCTCTCTCTCTCTCTCTCTCTCTCTCTCTCTCTCTCTCTCTCTTATCCACACACACGCCGCATGCGTGCGCACGCGCGCACGCACTCTCTCACACAAACACACATACATATCCTCATCCTCTCTCTCTCTCTCTCTCTCTCTCTCTCTCTCTCTCTCTCTCTCTCTCACACACACACACACACACACACACACACACACACACACACACACACACGCACGCACGCACACTTATCCTTGTGCTTGTGTACCATCGCCAAGGCACTGCGTTTGAAACCGGTCATGAACGAAGTTCAGAGTTGGGTGCAAGTCATGTTTTCTTTCCTCCGTGTTGCACGTGTCTTAAACTCCCCACCTGCTGTGTGAGCAACCGGTCTGCGCAGTCTCTGGACGTGGACACAACGGGGTCGGAACAACAAGAAGGAGGAGAAACAACACCACCTCGACAACAAAAACGAATAAGTTTATCGTCACTGGTCTTCGCAGGAGTTTTCTTGTTGCGGCGACAATGCTGTTGGGCATTCTCAACATTCACTCTCGAATGCATTTCTACCGTAAGTTCGGAGAAGTACCTGTCTGAAAGCTGCATGGGTAGTTCCACTCACCGGAGAAAGCGGCGGTTCTGGACTCCAAACAGAAGGGCAAGATGATTATCACCAGGGACAATGGGAATATCGCTTGGTGTCGGCGCAGGCCGGTGTTGACACTGACTGACAACTACACCAGTGGGTAGGTTATTATTCGTGTGTGTGTGTGTGTGTGTGTGTGTGTGTTATAATGTCCTGTCACACATACTTTGTTGACGACACGCACGCACTCACGCACACACACAAAGGCGGGGGCGGGGGTGGGTGGAGGGTGGGGGTTACTATATATCGATCGGGCACCATCCCATTGGTTTCTTTCTAAAACGGTTAATTTTTATCACTGTGTGTTCAGTGGAGAGAAAAAACCGTTAAAAAAAAAAGGCATGGTGCGAAATCGAAATTTAGTTCCACATCCTCACCCCCCCCCCCCCAACCCCATACATACGCCCACGCAAGCATGTGCTCACTCACTCACTCTCTCTCTCTCTCTCTCTCTCTCTCTCTCTCTCTCTCACGCGCGAGCGTGTGTGTGTGCATGTGTGTGTGCGCGCGCGCGCGCGAGCGCTGTTGCTTTTGTCGTTATTTCTTCATCAGTTTAACATCTATCCACATTAACTGATATAAAGTAGATATGCGTGTACGCTCGAGCGGGGGTGCGCGCGCGTACGCATGTATGCATGTGCGTGTGCGTGCGCGTGCACCCCGCGCGCTCGTGTGTATGTGTGCGTGTGTGTGTGTGTGTGTGTGTGCACGCTCTGTACGCGGGAGAGTGGCCTGTGTTTGCGTATGTGTACACGCACATGCGCAGATGGTGTGCGTGCGTGTGTGTGTGTGTATGTGTGTGTGTGTGTGTGTGTGTGTGTGTGTGTGTGTGTGTGTGTGTAGTGGGTTGTTATTGTCGTTGTTGTTTCTTATTCACTTTAACGGTTGTCGATATTAGTATCATAAAGCAGGTGCTTGTATGTGTGTGCGCTCGCGCATGTTTGTGTGCGTGTGTTTTTTCTGTGTTGTACTACACTATTTTGTGTCCAGTTGTGCATTTTATGTGTTGCGTATAGTGTGAGTGTGTGTTCGTGCACACGCGCGCGCGCACATACGTATGTGTGTGTGTGTGTGCGTGTGTGTGTGTTACCCACGCACATGTGTGCTTGTGGACAGTGATTCCTCGGAATTTACTTTGTCGATTTCAGTACAAGATTACTAATCGATTCTTTCCTTGGTTTAAGAAAAAAAACTCTTCATCAATCAAATAAAAAAGATAGTCAAGATTCATAGATAACAAATGGGAAAATTAAAAGAAAATCAATCGAACAGTGAGTCAGTTGAGCCGTTTAACGATCAGTCACTTGGATACCCGTTCATTCACCCTGTCATGTAACATAAATCTGTTTGTAGTTTTCTCTTGCAGTGACGTCCAACAGTTCATACTGTCCTCACCAGCGAAATAGTTAAACGATGGCTCTTCATTTATGAGCAGCCACTTGTAATGAACCATAAGGCTCGCAAACTGCAAGATCCCTTTTGGCAAGATTTCCGACCCTTGCCATCCGTCAGACTTTCTGTCTCCAAAGGCAGGAGCATTAAATTAAATTGAGAAGAGAAAATAAATGTATGTCGGAGACAATTCTTTTCCTACCATCTTCATCTGCACAAGAGCTTCTTCCTGTTACATGTTACATGTTAAAGCTGTTGCACTGTATTGAATTCTCATGGCATTGTATGCTCCCAAAGTATTTTTAAGAACTCGTCAATATTTACATATATATGCTAATGAATCTTTGGCGCTGTGAGGCTCTTCACTGTAGAGAGCAGAGGAATACGGAGCAAAAATCTTTCCCTTTCTTCATCCTTTGCTTTCCGGTCTTCGTCCTTTCTTTTTTGAAAATGTCCTCACTGTCCTTTCTCACACTGTCCTCATCGTCTTTGGTTATCATGTTCCCATCCTTCGTTTTCTCTTCACGTCTTCGTTCATCGTTTTCTTTCTCATGCCATTTATTCTTTCCTTGGTTTTGAACCTGTGGCGTCCTCATTTGCCCCTTTTTTCCCCTCACCATCGCTTATACGTTCTTTCATTCCTCGCCATGCCTCATCCGTTCTTTTTCTCTCTCTATCATATTCTTCTTCTTCTCCTTTCGTAAAATGGCCGCCTTCAACCAGCTGAGGATTCTCACACTATGAAAGGGGTTTCCGGATTTAACAGATAAGTTGAAATGCTGTCTGGATCATCAGCTTATAGTGGGTTGGGATAGGAAAAAGGGGGTCTAGGGCCACCCGCAATTTTTCAGGCCTCTGGAGGAGTTGGGAAGGGGGGGGGGGGGGGGCGTAGGTAGACCTTACTCTGTAGTGGATGGGAAGGACGAAGGTGAGGGAGAGGGATGGGGGGGGGGGGGGGGGGGGGGGGGAGGAGGAAGTGGGAGGGGGCAGGGGAGCGGGGGGGGGGGGGGGGTTATATCCAGGATTCGGAGCCCTCCAGCGAGGCTGATGTTACTGCTGATGTTATTCTTAACCCACAATGTCCGTTCTTACATGTGGTGTTCTCATACGCCCTTTTCTTTCTTCCCATGTCGTCGTGTGTTTTCCTTCCCCACCATGTTTTACCCGCCTTTTTGTGTCTTTCTCGCCATTTGTTTTCATCGGTCCTTTTCCTTTTTTTCACCATTTTTTTCTCCGCCCCTTTATTCTCGTGATTTTCCCTTCCATGTTTCTCGCACGTCTTCCTCCATTTTTTTTTTCTTTCTTTCTTGTACTCATCCATCCTTCGTCTTTCACGATGTCCTCACCTGTCCTTTTCTGTTTCGCCGTGTGCTTATATACCAGCTCGTGATGGCCTCAACCATTTTCCCTTTGTCATGCTATCCTTACCCATCTTTCTTTCTTTCTCTTTCCTTCTTTCATTTGTTCTTTCTTTTTTAACTTATTCATCCGTCTGTTCTTTCTCACCCCCCCCCCCCCCCCCCCCCCCCCCCCCCCCCCCCCCCCCCCCCCCCCCCCCCCCCCCCCCCCCCCCCCCCGAAAAAAGTGTAGGATATGCGTTCATTTTAGGCACCATCTCTTATTTTCGGTATACGATATCCGTTTATATCTGGCACCATGCTAGAAGGATATCCATTCACATTGGGCACCATGCTACTTTTTCCGTAGAGTATAGACAATGCATGAACACCTAGAACATTCTTTTTTCTCCTGTAGTGTGTAAAGCTGGCCCTGACACTTTCGCCGTAAGACGTACGATACCCATGCACTCCTTGCAACATGTTACTTAATCCGTAATGTGTACGACATTTATGCGCACTTGGCATCGTGTGTTACTTTCTCCGTAAGGTTTAGAATTCACAGTCCACGCCCGGCACTGTTAGTTTTCCCATAAGGTGTAGGATGCCTTGTCACACACTTGGCACTGTTACTTTCGCCGTGAGGTGTAGGATACTCGGTGCACGCCTGGCATTGCTACTTTCTCTGTAAGGTGTAAGATACCCGATGCACGCCCGACACTGTTACCTTCGACTCAAACCCGATCTTTGCCTAACGCTGTGTGTGAATTTTGCCGTTTAAGTGTAGGGTACCCAGTGGATGCTTGGTTCTGAGTAACTTACTACGTAAGGTGTAACATTATTGCACACCTGGCATCAGCAACATGTCGTCAGTGTGGCATCCTCTGTTTACTTCGTCAGCTTAGAACCTTGGAATACCTCGAGTTAAAAAGAAATCCAGGTCAACTGTCTGTAATGTTGATTCAGCCAGTGTCGTTTTGTTGGTGCTGTTCAGCAGACCACCTGGAACCATGTCAGGGCTGTGACTTCGCAAAGAACAGATAGTTCTGTCAGAGAGTTCTGTCGGCACACACACACACACACACACACACACACACACACACACACACACACACACACACACACACACACACACACACCAACAACAGACACACACATACACACGCAGGCAGACACACACGCACGCCGCCCCCCCCCCCCCCCCCCCACACCCACACACACA